>WEIU01024417.1:765960-815322 GCA_013389925.1 Aegithalos caudatus
CGCCCCCGGCCCCGCAGGCCCCGCCCCCGGCCGCCCCCTCAGGGATGAAATTGATCCGAAATTGATCCGAAATTGATCCGAAATTGATCCCGGGCCGGCCGAACGCGGCGGTGATCGGGGGAAACGCTGTCGCGAGGAGACGAGGAGAGAGAACGTGTGGCCGCAATGTGTGTTTACAGACGTATTTCAGGGTCTGGACACACGGGGTAGTGTTTTAGCTGATTTGAGGTGCTTGGCTGGGTACACGCTGTCATGCCAAATTTTAATTAATTAAACCTACTGGCTGCTTGGCCAACGGCTAAACTCTGTTACTTGGCTGTGTCGCTAATGGAAAGCTCATAGAGAGCAACGGCCAGGGCTCAGCTGCGCTCAGGGGACTGCCCCACCCGCACCAACAGCATCGCCAGGGCCGCCTGGGCAAGGAAAAGGCAACGAAACCAGCTGGATCAACGGGAAACCAGCTGGATCAACGGGAAACCAGCTGGATTAGCGGGAAAAACCAGCTGGATCAACGGGAAAAACCAGCTGGATCAACGGGAAAAACCAGCTAGATTAGCGGGAAAAACCAGCTGGATCAACGGGAAAAACCAGCTGGATTAACGGGAAAAACCAGCTGGATTAACGGGAAAAACCAGCTGGATCAACGGGGATCGCCTGTGATTCCCCACGAGGGGCCCTGGAGCTCCGAAGCCCCCGGGAGAGCCCGGGCGGCAGCGTTGGGCCCCGGCCCATCCCGCCCCGGGGTACGGAGGGGAAACTTGAGGGAAAAAGGTCCCAAGGCAGCGTGCACTGATATTTCCATGAAATGCAGACACACTCCGACAGTCTCACTCGTGACTTCCCTCTAGACACAAACCCAGAAATTTTAAAAGCAGTTTTGTGCACACTGAACTCAATGCACAATTTCCTACTTCTTTAATCCTCTTCACAATCCCCTTTACAATGCTCAGTTAGACTAGCACAGCCTTTTATAGAAATAATATTTCTGCTTATATTGTTCTAGACTTTGCAGGGGTTTTTACTTTAAAAAATCATCAAAATGCTCTTTGGAATGTTAATTTAGCTTAGTACAAACATAGACAAAAGCTCAAACTAGTGAGTTCTTTCATGTTAATCAAAAGTTTGGACAAAGAGAATTGTTCTTCTCTTTCTTGCGATGCAGGACAATCATTCATTACCATTTTTAGTCTCTGTAAATTGAGTTAAATTGTTATGTTTGTTTCAGCCTGGCTTTTAGTGCCTGCTGCTGTGGAGGATACAGGAACTCTGCTGCAAATTCCAACTCCAGCTGATTGTTAACTACATAAAGCCGTGGTTTAACAAAGTCATTGGAGCCTGTGCTGTTGATTTTTTTGTCACTTGAATCTCTGGGAGGATGAATTTAGCAGTCCCAAAGCATAAACAGATTTCTCAAACTACTAAAGGAGAATTTCCTAGAAGATGAAAAGCCAAACACTGATTTCATAAAAAATGTAAAGCAAAGAAATTCATAAAAGGTGTGACCTGAATTTATACTTTTTCTTTTCTCCAGATTTTTGATGTAAAAATCTCCAAATTCCAAGCACTCTGATTCAAATGTAAAAAACCCCTTCAAAATAAATTAGGGGATGGCTTAGCACTGAGAAAAGAATCATTAGCACAAATTTTTGCTGTTCTTTTAGAGGGCCTGCAATCAAACATTGGCTGGCTGTGACATCCTGCAAAACATCTGTCATTAAACTATGGGGAAATAAAACCCATGTGCCATCAGTCTCTTGTGGTTTGCTGAGAAATAGCAAAATGTAAAAAAAAAAAAACACATACACATTTAAGAAATGGACAACAGCTCTCTGTAGGTGTTTATTCTACTTACAGTAACAAAAACCTGTGAAGTCCCATATTTTAATGTACAGTGATATATTTTGCCATATAAAATACAATTTACAGAAATTTCTATCAAGTAAACCTAAACAAACACACATGTTGCATACTTTTATGTATGTCTTTAAATTAGAAACATCTCATTAAGAAAAGAATCTTACACCGTAGTTGATGTTTGCATTTAATACGATTTGTTACCGTTTTCCCTCGGGTTCAGGACACAGATGATCCATTTCAGCCAGCAAATCCTGGATGTACAAGGATCCTAAGGATGCACCAATGTGACTGTGGTGACACACACCCTACCTGTAATATAGTCCTCAAGATGAAAAATGTTTACAGGAATCTGATTTTACATTTCCAAATCCATTTTAGCAAAATACCAAAATATTTACCCAGCAGTTAATTTACACATTCAAATAAACTAGTGGGGTTTTATTTCACACTTTAGAATTACATGCTTGAGGACTACATGGGAAGTAGCAATGTGATGTATTTCACCGTGAATAATGTCCCTCTTCCATCACAACATGATGTACCACCATAATTTAAACTTTAATGCAGCTGTATCTTTTTCAGTGGAAAGTTTTATGTACACTGCCAGCCTAAGTAGGGCCTAACAAAAGAACAGTATCATTTATTTTTCAAGAGCCCTTTTAGAATGAAAGAGCACTTCTGTAATGAAAAGTTCAATCGAATTGGGACATTCCTTACATCTGTGGAAAAATTCTGCAAAACCTAAACGAAACCAAATAATGCTCCACTAAATCAGTTCAACTGGAGTAACAGATTTAGTGGCCTGTTTATAACCAAATGCTCTTCCTTCCTTTGGTTTACCACTTTTTGAAATAAATGTCTGATGCTTTTATAAGTTTTGCTGGTTATAAAGGTGCTACTCTTGTATTTTCTTTAATGACAGGTTTGTAAACATGGGATATTTAAAACCTCATGAAAAATAACTATGACATGTTTCTTTGCTGTACACTTAACAGATGGATTCCAGACCCAAAATACATGTATATAAAAGGAAGATAGTGCACTTTAAGCTTATAACATTCCATTTTCAAATCCTCCATCAGTCACAAGTAATTATTAACACTGTTCTTTTGCAGCTTTTTCCTAAACACATGACTCTTCCATTGTAAAAGAAACATGACACCAACATTTTTAGTGTGTGCTGTATGAACAATTCTGACACCAAAATATCACGTAAATGAGATGTAAAGGTATGGCTCCTCAGGTCTGGATTAAATTCTCCTATAAAATTACACTTCAAGTTACTGGAAAACATAACTTTATAATCTCAAAAAGCAATATGCTCTTCTTAGACTTTTTCCATTTCTGTACTGTAAATGGAAACTTCAAGATAAAGATGCAAGTAGAAAAAACAAAATTTCAGTACAGGTAACATAGTGAATCTTTATAAGAAAAACATTATGCACAAAATGCAGCAAGTGAAAGTCCAATATGTTCTTGCTTTTCATCTATCTGATTATTTTCATTCACAGTTGTTCAAAAATTGCTAATTTGTCAGTACACTGGGTAAGGCTAGTTTTACAACTGATTTTTTTAAAAGGTGAGAATATGTACAGTATTTACAGGTGCGCAGTCCGTGCTGTGTTGCAAAAGTGTATTATTTGTGGGAAGTATCAGTCACAGTTCTAGGACTGATTGCTGGAAGATGAAGCTTCAGTTTCCACTGGTTTCTGAGACTCCTTCGGTGTTTCTGGCTTTGTCTCTTTACCAGTTTCCTTACTCTTACTCCTATCTTTGCGATCTTTCCCTCTTTCCCTGTCACGATCTCGATCTCTGTCTCGATCCCTTTCCTTTTCCCGGCTCCGATCCCGGTCCCTGTCTTTCTCTCTGTCGCGATCCCTGTCTCTGCTTCTCGATCGCTCTCTGTCACGTCTTCTGTAAGAGTCCCTCTCTCTGTTTCTTGTCCTATCTCGGTCTCTGCTTCTTTCCCAGTCCTTACCCCGCTCCGAATCCTTGTCTCTATCTTTGATTTGGCTCCTATCTCTATTTTTATCCCATTCCTTGTCTCTGTGTCTCTCCCAGTCCCTGTCTCTGTTCCAGTTTCTGCCACGGTCTCTTTCCCAAGGTCTGCCGTGTTCTCGATCCCTTCGTCTTTCATCAAAGCCTCTACCTTGGCGATTATCTGCCAGTTGTGGCTCAGACTGATCCAAACCCTTATCTTTATTTCCTCCCTCATATCTCTCTCGCTGTCTCCCTTCAAATGTCTGGCCTCTATAGTCAGGATTTTTGCCTTCTCGGAAGTCAGATGTGGGCCACTGTCCTTCGGACTCGGGTCCTTGTCCAGACATATTGGAAAGAGATGAAGATGGTCCACCTTCCTCCCACATATCTTTTCTGTGAGTTGGTGGATGGCTTGGAAGGTCCAGGAGCGGTCTTGGGGGTGGTTTCATACCTTGTGGTGACTGACCCTGGTAATGAAATCTAGGAGGTTCATCTTCTTCTGGAAACATTGGAGGCGTTCCTCCTCTTGGTCCTCCAAACTGATGTGGTCCTGGACCTCTCTGGTTGGAAAATCTGGGTGGGCTCCCTCTCCGTTCTTCATATGGCTGTGGCAGAAGTCCTCTTGGACCAGGCATATGATTTGGAGCTGGACCTCTCTGCCCTTCAAATTGATTTGGGTGAGGCCCTCTTGGTCCCCCAAAATGACCTGGGGCTGGACCTCTTGGCCCTCCAAACTGAGGGCCTCCTCTCTGTCCTTTAAACTGACCTGGTGGAGGTCGTCTTTGACCTCCAAAAGGAAAACCTGAAGGTCCTCTGTTTCCCATAAACTGAGGGGAATCTGGTCCTTCAAACTGTCCTGGAGGCCCCATCATTTCATCATATTGGGAATCTGAGAATTCCATTTGTTCCATGTGAGGTTCCCTATGATCTTCAAAATGAGACGGTGACATTCCTCTTGGACCACCATGGTAGGAAGGGGCAGGGCCCCTGTTATCACCAAAAAGAGGTGGTCCATGCTGTGCAGAGAATAAGGAAGGAATGGGACCCTTTTGACCTCCAAATCTTCCAGACGGAGGTCCTCTTTGCCCATCATTATTTGGAAAACCATGCTCTTCAGGGAACTGTGGTGCTGGCCCTCTAAAATTAGGTCCATGAGGTGCTCCAGGTGCATTGAGCATCATTGGAGGTCCCCCTTTCTGCCCAGACATAGAAAACGCTCGGTTTTCCTCAAAATGCTGTGGGGGAGGTCCACTCTCGCTCTGAACTGCTGCGGATTCAGTTTGATCTACAAACTGATGAGACTGAGGATTTCTTTGTTCATCATATTGCACTGATGAAAGACCCATCTCTGGTTCAAAGTGTCCAGCTGCCTTTTCCTGCTGAGGAAACATTGTATTTGAAAAGGAATCCCTTCCCATTGCTTCCTTTGACTCATTTGACCATGACACTTGATGCATATCTTGCAAAGACGGGCTGTCATTTGATGCGGACAAATTAGGCTGAAAAGATGTACTTGGAGGTGTTGGAAGCAGCACTTTACGTATAGGTTTGGAAGCAGAAGGATCTCCAGAAGCTGCTTGACTCAAGTTTTCCAAAGTAACTTGAATTGTGTGTTCAAATTTGCTGTTAGATGTCTCTTTCTGGGGCACCGCAGATGTCTGCTCACTTGAAACCCAATTTTCAGCAGTAAAACCAGGCTGAGTAGTGGAAATTAAAGCATTATCTTCCTTTCCAAGTGAACTCTGCAAAGCATTTGGAAAACTTGCTGGAGCGACTTCTCTTGTGGATATCTCATTCTGTACTACCTGCGGCTTCATTCGAGAATCAGCACTGTCATTCTCTGTCGCCATCCTTCGAGCCTGTCGAGGATCTCTGTTCTGCCTTGGGTCACAGCCCTGATTTAAAACTTGTGCTTGCTGATTTAAGGATGAAGGTAAATCTACTTTCTGTGCAGCTTGCTGGTCCTGATGGAATAATTCAGGCTTCATTAGGGAAGCTTTTGCTGGTGGAGGTGACATTAAAGCATCAGACACTGAAAAGTGAGCCATTGAAACACCAACAGCTGCTCTTTGCTGTCTGAGGGCTTCTTCTTGTTCTTCGAGCTGCCTTTTCTGTTCTTCTATTTGTTTGTTTAATTCTTCCAACATTTTTTGCTGTTCTACCAAGGAGGAAGATGCAGATAAATCAGACACAAATGGAGGAGATGTTTCTGAAGAACTGCTTTTACTGTCTGTATACATTTTATTGGGTAAATCATCAACAGTAACTTTTGCTTCTTCCAAGATAGTTTCATCCTCCGGATCGTAGGCCTCATCCTCTAGTTCTGCTGTAGTAGATGGCTTTTCCACACTGTACCGTTTGTCACTTTCACCAGTCTGCATTTCAAAGGCTTTCTCTGGACCATATTCCTCCTCAGGATCATAAGGTCTGTCATCCTCCTCCTCTTCTATGGCTTTGTCCTTGGACATCTGCCCAAACTGCTGCACAATGGGATCTAACAGAGGAACCGCTGACATCCCGCTATCTGCTGCAGCTGGACTTTCCTGACTGGAAGACTGAGCAGTTCCAGAATCCTTGGCAAGAGGCTCAAAAGTTTTCTTTTTCCCAAAGAGGGTCTGCAGGATGTGCTCAAGAGGCGTGGCGGTTTTTGAGGATGCCGAGTGCGTGGCAGTGCTGCTTGCGGGAGCGGCTGTTGAGGTCGGTGGGGTCACGGTAGTTGTGGGGCCACTTTTAATGGATGACAGTATTTTTAATACTGAAGGTGTCACTGCTGAGGTGTCTGGAACGGGAAGTGGGGGTGGAGGTGGAGGTGGAGGAGGAGATCCAGGTGGTGTTGTACTCATGGTGGAGTCTCCTGAATAAAGAGTGTATTTTGGTGTTTTCTTCTCTTGGGAAGCTGGAGGCCCTTTAGAGAACAGAGATGGTTCGGATTCCTCATGTGCTTGAATTCTGCTTCGCTTCTCCTCCATTTTTTCTGTCTCAGTGGCAGGACGTTTCCCCTTCTGACAGATAACCAACCCAAGGATTAAGTTTGGCCGAGATGACTCAAGACCTGAAAGAGAACACAAAGACCGTATATGTAAAAATCTGATTTTTAATGATGCTTTCAGTAGAAACCTATTATTTTACAGAGTGGCAGGTACAGAAGTCATAAAGGTAACCGTTTTCTAAATTCCATCAGACCTATTAGCAATTTTCATTAGTCCATAAGCATATGCATTTGTATTTCTTACTTTATATATAATTTATACATAAGTTTAAAAGTTTAAATTCCTACAACTTTTTTAATAAAGTATCACAGCACCAGGCATCTTTGTTAAAGTGTTTCTGCAAAAGTTCAAACCCAAGCAAGCTGTTATTTACGTATCTTTACATTGTTTCTACTGTTCAACTACCCCGCCTCTTCCCCTGAAAAATCAAATATTTACATTTAGTTTGCAAATACACATAGAAACACTGAAAAGTGGGAAAACCTGGGCTAAACATTGCCATGTGTCATATAATCTGTGCTAGAAATCCACATTGACACCAATCTGTAAATATTTTGTCTGCCTCAAAGTTAAACAAACACCAATAATGGCAAAAAAGATCACAGCAAACAGTGTGTGGAAACAGTGTTAGAGCTGGTAATTACTCCCAGTTTGCTGTGGTGTTTTTTTCCAGCCAGACGTTATTTTAAGAGGCCAGAGAAGCAGGGAAACTGCGGATGTGCTCAACAAGCCCAGGAGAGGAGTTTGGCTGGGCCAGCACCTGGTGTGGGGGTGAGATGGCCTTGGAGCTGCCCGACACGGGGTGGGTATCAGGCCCTGATAAGTCAGTAAAAAACACAATGAGCAGAACTGCTCCTTTGTGAAGAGCTTCAGACTTGAAGGAGAAGTATATTCAGAAATGATAAGAAAGTTTCAGATAAAAGAGAAAAAATGCAAAGGTTTGTAGGCCTATCTACTGCTACTGTTTTTTGCTCTTACACACACAGTTCCACTGGCAGATAAACATGCCTAGAATGAAGGGCAGAGACTAAATCCTCTAACATACAGTGGTGGCAAATGTTAATCTTTTAACTTCTGGACTAAATAGCCTTTAAAAGGCCCTCCTTTAAGGGCCACTGTCCTTCCCCATATGTGCTATTAGTTATGATTTCCATTCAGCAAGGAAGCAGTAACACAAAAACATAAAATAGCCTGTGAAATAAAAGATAATATTGCAAAATAAAAGACAATATTCATTGTGGATAAACGGCAATGTGAGAGCTCTGACCTATGTTGACCCTTCTACTCAAGATCCCGTAAGTGGGAGATTTTTATGTATATGTTCCTTGTTCTTATTAAACCAACTTCTCACTAAGCAACATTTTAAATATTTGTTAGCACCAAAAACCTTTTGATACCAACACAACCCCCAAACCCCACAGCAGCAGATACATCCCATTAGCTAACTCACATCACACATACATTAATCTGGTGAAATAACTCAGTTTTACTGGGACTCCTAAATTTACCATCTAGAGAGGAAAACACATTAGCTGTTTTCCTAAATTTATGTTAATGAATAACAACTCCCCAGTTGGTGGGTGTCAACCAGCGAGTGCAGAGTATCTCACAAACAGGAATTCACCCAGAAACTGCCAGTAGGCATTTGCTGTTCTGCTGTTATTAAAATGTTTTGGTTACCAAATTTCATGCAGACTTGTGATTTATGCAATTAGTCATAATGAATTTCAAACACTGAATAACTGAAATAAACAGGTGTCAAAAATTCATCAGACAGGATATCTAATAAACAGCAATTACTGAGAAACCAGGTTTCAATCCCTGTAAGAAACAGAGATCAAGTCACTAATTAAAACAGAGTACACTTTCAAGGCAAAAAACTTCAGCAGCAAGTTAATAGCATTAGTTATAAATTATTTAGAATTTAGTCATCATAGAATAAATCCATTAAAATGTTACATTTTGATACTGGAATTTTACACAAATATTAGAAATTTCGCCTAAACTGACTTCTGTACTCAGTTCAGGAAGATCAAGTACTACATGATTCCTTCAATGAACACACATGGCCAGAGTGGATTTCAGAGGCCATAGCCCCACTCTATCTCAATATCCATAAATAGGTTAAGTGCCTAATTTTAGGAACAACAAAATGTTGACTGCAGTCTGCCACTACTGCTCAATGACTGCCTTTCACAAACACACGTTTTAAAAGTGCTGCAAGCTGTGCTGGCAGTAAGTAGTTTTCAGTGCTAAATTATTTATAACAGTTATTATCCTATTATGCATTTGAAATCCCCAGTCTGGTTTTATTGAGTTATTTCCTGTAACTAAAGCCATTAAAACAGGATATACTAAATATCAGTATTGAATTACTATTTGTTTTCCTTAGCCTTAAGTACATTTTTTCATTAGATCAAGTTTACCAGATCTATGTGTTTATTGGCCCCATCTTACCCTGTCAGCAGCAGCTGGCAAAAGCTGACCTCCACTGCTCCTGCACTGCTCAAGACACAACTTCTGCCCATCCCTGACAGACCCATGGGATCAGACTAAGCACACCTGTGGTGAAGCTTAAACTGCAGAGACCAACACAAGATTTTATCTGTATCTTATCAATGCCATTTAAATATTTGTCCCAATTAATCATGAGAGCAATTGACAATTGTCATCAGATTTGTGCCCCCTTAATTCAGGGCTACAGATTGCTGCCAGCACTGACACTGCTCCACATTCAGGCTCCTTTGCTGAGTGGAACTGACACAGAAACTTGGGTTTCTAATGCCATGTTCCTCTACTGCTACTGCTTTTCCTAAAGAAATCTGCTCAGCTGAACACATCAAACTCCATTCACAGTTCAGGTAAAATGTTGGAGTTTTTGTTCTTTCAAGACCATTGCAAACAGCATGAGATTTCATGCTGCCTTATTTTATGAAAACTCACAGTCCCTATCAAAAACTGCCAAAAGATGTATCAGCATATGTAGAATCTTTGCTGATATATGTCAGTTTTATTAAAATTCAGCTACATAAGATGTTACATTCCCATCACCACTAAATCCCTCAATAAATCACTATTAGTAATTAAGTCTGATTATACTACTTTTTACAAATGGAAGTAGTGTGTATGTGAAACAGAATTCACATACTGTAAACCACTGCAAAAGGACAGTGCAGAAGAGCCCACGACACATAAAAGCTGGTAATAAATATCTGAGTTAATTAAAGATAAGTCAGGATAATCCTCCATTTTCCTTTTGTTTTTAAGCCGCCCACGTCAGTTTTCTGCAGATCTTCTAGGTACTAGCGCAGTCCTCAGGATTGTGTTCCAAATTCAGTCCATCAGAAAACAGGAGAAATTCCTAATCCATATGTGCCTGATGGAACTGGCTGATACAGCTGGAATATGTTCTAACTAGGATTTCTGGAGTGGCAGGGTTTGATTGTCCTCTCCCTCCTCCCCCCTCAGCTGATATTTTATCTAAGTATGATAGACCATCTAAAGGCGATGCTTTTCCAGGCCTTGCTAGACTTTACTGGAAGGCACACGATTAAATTTAAGGAGACAATGACCACGTTCCACAAAATATTTTTATTGATTGTGAAAGAAGGAAAGCACAGTAAATTCCATCAGATGTCATTAAAAAGGTGTGGATTACATGCTGTGGTTTTCAGACATACACAAAACAAGAGGAACAGCTTACCTGATTCTTTTCACCCGCTTTTAAAACATAACGCAACTTAGCACAGCTGATATAAAGGCTGCCACGGGATTTTCCAAGAAGTGTTAATTGATGGCAGAACTTTTAGTGAATCTTCTAGTGAAACTGTTCCATCTCATGGCCTGCCTACCCTTGGAATCTTGTTTCTGCTAATATTTAATCTATTTGGCCTACAACCAATTATGTCCATTTAAAAACCTGACTTACAAAATTTGCCTCCATGAACACCTGCAGATGAGACCTGAACTTGTTCTGAGGAACTCCTTCCAGTTTTGAAATACTTTTGCACTTGAAGCTCAGCAAAACCTATAACCTTTACTAATAGTAAAGTTTGGCTACATTTACCAACCTTCAATCCAAGGAAAAGAGTTTCATTTGAAATGAAACCCATAATGGAGAAGTAAAAGAAGTGTGAAACAGAAAGTTGGTATTTCCACAGGAATGCAAGAGGCAACGATTAGATAAACTGAGTTATTTATCAGACCAGCAGACATTTACAGCAGATTCAATGGCCAATCCTATCTTTGTGCTACTGCCCAAAAAGGGTGGTATCTCTACTGCCTGGAAAAGCCAGTCCAGGAATTAAGATTCTTTGCCTACATCCCTGTGCCAAGGGGTTCTGTATTTGGTGTTTTCACTTCTTGGCTACGAAATGAGATTAGGTTTTAGCCTAGCTTTCAAAAATTCACTAAATTACACATTATGAAGTGCTGAGATTCAACAATTCTAGTTATATGGTAATTCAGACAGCAATAATCCTGCCTTTTTAGCTATTGCCTAAAAACATCACCTAGCCTGTGCAGCATTCAAGGACAGATAAAAGAGATTTGAAGTGTATGAGAAAAATCCTGTCTGGGGATGCAGAGCAAGTGCCCTTGGCCATCTCATGGAGGAAGGGACAGCACTTAACTCACAATGTTCCATTTGTTGAAAACCTGTCCCAGCCACTGTTGCTCCTGCATTACAGCTCTGAGAATGCTTTATTGAGTGCTACACTTGTATCTGAGGGGTGGAGCTCAGTCAGCCTGCCAGGAAGGTGAGCTCCTTGTTGGTTGTTCCATACCTACCGTGCAGGGCCAGCCACGGCCATGACAGTGGAGTTCTGCCTTCATTGCAGGCCTGCAGCTCGTCAGCTTCTCAGCCTGGTATTTGTTATAAAACCTACATCCTTCTTTGGAAACTAAGCATATGCATCTCCTTATCCTTAGATGAAGATGACTCCAAATTTTGTAGAAGGGTGTTTCACAGTTGAATTCATTCTCAGTTCTTCTGTCACCACGTTCAACATGGGGCAAACTGACCAAACACTATCACAGGTAATTCTGTCTAAAGATAGAAGATTCTAACCCTAAGGAATGGGTCCCTTTCTCCCCACAGGACTGATTTTCTGAAGTCAGTGATTTGACTAGAGTTTGATCCAAGTAGAGGAGAACATTTCAAACACCACACTGCATGTACAGATTAATTCAGCATGGACAGTGACAATGCAGTGGAAGCACCAGAAATGTCACCTTTGTCTTCACTCTGACTTCTTGACTCCTCTGTGGGCTAAGTTTCCTGCTTGAATTAAGTGATGGTGAATGGCTTGTAAGGGTCTAGGGTTTGTGAATTTAGGAGTTGCTGATAATAGGGTGGGAGTTTTTGGTGGGGTGTTTTTTGGCTTTTTTTTTTAATATAGTGGCTATTGCCCATCCCTGATTTTACATGTAAACTCATTCTCCTAAACATATGAGCATCTTGTTGGAAAGACTAAAGTCTGGACAATTTTATCTTACTCGATTTCCAGTTTTTCCCTAATTAAGTACTTTAAAATTGGTTTTATATTAAAAAAAAATTAACTAATGATTACATTAAATATTCAACAACTTGTTTCAGATTGCCTTTTGTCTTTTTTTGTGATTTTTCCTAGCATTGAACCTCCCCTGTTTTGTGCTTACCTGGTCCCTCAAAGGGCAAGAGTTTGGAAGGAATTGGGTCCTTAGAACTCAGGGGGATCAGGTAGAGATCCTTGACATGTCTGTTGTTATTAGCTACAACACCAAAACGACCACGACTGCTAAAATAGGAGTAGAGAGAGATATAGGCAACTTCTTCTTCTTCTGTTGCAGGATGGAAACGAATCAAACACAGTTCCTGGAATACAAAAGCAAAGTGGAAAAATTCAACCTGCAACATACCAGCAAATGAAATGGTAAAGGGCAAATTCCAGAGGTAAAAATAAACTGCACATTTATCACTCCAACTATGCCTTCAGTGCAACACCAGATTTAAGAGACTAGTGCTGTTCAATCTGCAACATTAGAATAGAATTAGGTTTGTCATTTTCAGAAACACAAACTACTTGTGTATCTTACAGCAAATTGAACAGCTTGAGGCTCCAGTGACAAAGAATTGGAAAATCCTTACTTTCATGTTTTTCTCTATAATGTCTATAATTTTTTCACCTCTGAGGAGGTTTTAATACTATAATATATTAAATACATTAAATGATAAGTTCCTTATCTTTAAAATTTAAATTTCAATCTTCAGTATTTCAGTTAGTAAATAGTATGAAGATTTAACAACTGTGCAGGAAAGAGAGATCCAGATTTACAGCTTAATAAGCACATTCCTAAAATAAATTAAAAACTTCAAAGTGGTTTAGGTAGTTTTTATGTGTGATCTATATCAGTATTTGCTGTTTACTACTCTATATTATAAAAAGTTGTCATTTTACATTGCTGTCAATTTCTCCTGGGTTTTGCAAAGGATTTTAAGTGAATACCTTAGAAAGCGAAGATTTGAGTTTGCCAACATAATCCCAGACTGTCTTCGGTGAGATCCTCCCACCAATATGAATTGTGTCAGGTAAATCCTAAACAAGAAGTATTACATGGTATTGTGAGAAAAAACAAAAAAAAACCCCAAAAAAGGCAGTGCAGGTTGCCCCATCCCAGTAGCCCAGAGGACAGCTAAATTTTAGTAGACTTTTGTATATATGTTTTGAAATTCAGCCAGGCTATTCCTAAATTTGGAGGTGTTTAATTATGGCATGTGACCAAAGGCCAACACAATACATGGAACAAACACACCCCCAACAGAGAGCAGCAACACATCAAATAGTTCTGTATGCCCATTATTGGTATTTCTAGGGAAAATATAATATAGACATATATAGGGTTTTATAGGGAAGCTGCTATCTGAAATACAGCTTTTCTCCACGTTTGCAGTGACCCCAAGTCACGTGAATTCTGGTGAATTTCCTGTCATGAGGACAATGAAACTCATTTCACCAAAAGCAATACTCAGAAGAACAAGCAATCCTACTAAGCTCTAAACTATACACTTGTGTTTGAAAATTCCTAACTCACCTAAAATGCCCTTGAGAGAAAAAACAAGAAAGAAAAACCTTTCTACTGTCTCATTATTTGAATGTAAACCCTTCTCAGAACAGAATCATCCAACTGGCTTTACTTGAAATTTAGTAACAAGGATGATACTTTCCATAAGCAGCTGAACAAACTTTTCTAAGATACTACATCTAGTTTGAGAAGAGAACAAGGCACACACTTTAAAACACTGGCTCCTAAACAAGGAAGCTGATATAAAGCCATTACTCCATGTTAGATCCTATATGTATAAACACGGTGAAAGACATTAGAATTCTTCACAGATTTGTGAGGAATTTTTAAAAGACTGGTGGTTTTTCTTGGAGCTACTTTTCCTATTACTACAGAGATGTCATTTACCACTGCTACAGTTCTAATATAACTCTATAAACACACAGTGCCCTCAGCAGGTCCCTTTGTAGCACCAGGAACTGCAGCACAGACCCATTCCAAACACACACACACCTCACTAAGATAATCAAAGCACCCGGAGACTGGATACGCTTTAGTGACAAATTTGGCCACACTTTGCATGTTAATAAATCCTTTCCAAATGGTGTTGAGACGAGAGAGAAAGAGGGAAGTGTCGCTGTCCTGAGGTGAGCGAGGCTCTGAAGCACTGCAAAACAAATCCAAACAGAAAGGTTACACAATGCCAATGAGGATGGGCCCTTTAAATGTTCTTCCCTCCTCCTATTGATCCAATATTTTCTTTTGAGTAAGTAACAAAATTTTTACTACATGCTTCCTTAATGTTTTCCCTTAACTTGGTATTAGTTAAAAAAGCAAGGAGTAACAGGAAATAAACTTGTAGCTGCAGACCAGCAAAGAGATGCCAAAAGGTATGACTTTTATAAAACCAATTATAGACTTCTCACTAATTAAGCAAACAATATCCTTCTCAAAGAGACTCTGAAGTAAAAGAACTTGCTATGAATAAAACTATTTTAACTGCAATTGGAAAAGGATATACTCAGCAATATTTATTTTTAATATTGTGTATACTCAGAATGTGAAAGAAATCCACTTCCTTTCAAGCTGACCAATTGGTTAATTTTAATTCGTATTTAGATGCAACAGTATTTTAATAGAGAATGAAAATCTGGAAATGCCTCTAAGCAATCTCTCCTATGCAATGTCTTTCTAGATATTATTGTATATTCAGACTTCTAAGTCTGCATGACACCTTCAAGTTTTATTACCCTGCTGGAACACTGTAGAATCATTGTTATCAACACACACTGATGCTCTGAACACCTTACCAAACTAGAGAAAGCAAATGAGGAGAGATGACATTTTAAAAAAGTGAATCAGGCTCCCTGAACTTTAAACCTCAAGAAGCCTTTTGGTTGAGGGAACAGGATATGGGACACATGGGAACCTGCAGAAAGCCACAGGGGGATGTGGCAGCTGCCGAGGATACGCACTTGATGTTGGGTGACTGATGAACCGCCAGGTATCTGGGATCTGGTGAGGAAGAGGGTTTGGTGAGTATTGATTTGGGCACAGTCATAACTGGTTTGGAAGTTTCCTGCTTGGTTTCCCCCGTGGAGACTTTGTCAGCTGCGGGCCCAGGGCGCAGGGCCGGTGTCACGGTCCCCGAGGAGCTCATGGCTGTCCTGGGGTCTCTGCCAGAAACTGTCACAGTTGTGACAACAGGGCCAGCACAGGAGGCAGGGAGAGCAGAGACCTCTTCAGACACAGCAGAGTCTGTGCTGTTCTGGCTCTGGCTCGTAGGAATGTAAGCTCTTTCTGAGGTTGGCTGGGAAACTGTTTCTGCTGCTGGTTCAACATCAATTTCCATTGCATCATCAGCAACGGGCTCTTTGTCAGGCTCTGCTGCCGGGGCTGCTGCAGGACTTTCAAACTTGGCCTGCACTTCTGGCTTGGATTTTGACTCCACCTTCTTAGCAGAAGACCCTGACTTCATCTTCTTAGCTGGTATCTCATCTTCTAATGCTGAAATCTGACCTATAGATTTGTATCAAGCACTTTTGATTAGTATTTACCAGTAGTTTGGAGAAGCAATTTCAAAAAAACAAATAAACAAACAACACAAATAACAGTATTTTAACTTTGCCCAAGGTTAGCATTGTCAACAAATACCTGTACAGATTTTACAGTTCAGGTCAAAAAGATGGGCTCGATGCTGACTTGTTGTATCCTTCAACATGCTGCTAAAAACATCTAGAGAAGGAGCACTGTTCAAATTGGGTGCAGCTCTGGCTGACTCCTGCTGTTCCTAAAAGTGAATAAATACAAAAAATATTACAGCTGATCGTTACCTTTAACAGTAAGAAACACTCTGAAATCTGTTAATTCAGTTCTTTAAAAGAATACATAAAGTCCTTGCTTAAAGAGTATCATGTTAGATGGAGTTATCACATATTATATGTCCTCATTTCAAGTCACAGTGCTTTTAAGGTAGAGTTCATGTTCAGAAAGATGTTTCTGTAAATTGACATCAAGGGCTGAAAAATATACAGCATTTTTGAAGTGCCTGCAAAATACACCTATCACTGGCTGTTGTAGTCCTTCACACCTGAGGAATGCTCATAGCACACCCAGTGGGCAAAGATATCCCCACAGTTCAGTGGAACAATCTGCACTTCTGCTGATAAATTTGAAGCCCTAAATGCCATTTCTCCCCCTCCACAGCCTCATGCTGAAGGATCAGCCCCAGTACTCACATCAGAGTCAGACACTGGTGGAGAATCCTCCATATTGACAGCAGGAACATGTTCCCGTTTTACAGCCGTTTTCTTGATCTCGTGAGATTTGCTTCTTGACTCCATCTGAAAGAAACAAAAGTATTGGTAAAAGCTCCATATATTTATTTTACTCTGTATTTGCTGTCAGTAGGTACGTGGTAGGGAAAAAGTGTATTGAAACTGAGTGTTTTTAGTATTTCATTAGGAAGAAAATGGTGCATTAATGCACAATGGATATAAAAGGTTGGCAAACTTGCTCCTAATTTGTACTTAAGGACATAAGGAAAAATGATGTTACTTACTGCCTTAGCTGGTTTCTCTTTCCACACAGACAGTTCTTTAGATAAAAGTTCTTCTGGCTTCATTCTCACCAGTTTTGACAGGGAGATATCCTCACGAAGGACACGATGGAAAAGTCCCTGAAAAAAAAAGAAATTTTTGCTGTGCTGAAGAGAATCTGCTCAAGTAACTGACAATATTAACAGTGCTGGGCAGGCAAAATCTGCTCCAGTTTCTTAATTCTCTATTAAAAATATCACCTACTTATAAGCAAACTTGGAAAGGTGCAGTAATCAGAAATCAGAGATGAAATGTATAACACCAAATGCTCAAACTGAATAAATACCAAAGACCAACTAAACTAGGCTTTGAACTCCTGCTTAGATAAAAATATTGTTAAAAATGCTTGAATGACTTTATAATAATATTTTATCATTTAATTCATAAATCTCTATTTTGAAACTCCTTATGTTGAGGGTAGAGTCTGACACACCATTCAAGCCCAAAAGCACATTTCTATACAAGTTTAAAAGAATTCCAAACCTGGTTTTTGGGGTCCTTGAGATTGAACATGATGCTACGGTATTTGCTCTTGTATCTGTTGTCTGTCACTTGGAATAAGTTAAACATCTCCTTCTCAATGTTGAGTGCCACTTTCCCTACTTCATTCTCTGTCATGACCAGGTCATCGCTGTCATTGACTCTGTTGCAAACAAGAACAGGAATGTGTGGTTAGGTCAGGGGTCAATGGTCAGCTAGCCACAAAAAAATCAATTTTTCAGAGCTGACTTTGGCTGCTTCTCACCCAGGAAGGGCTCGAGATTCCTTTAAATGAAACCTCAAAGTCTGTCTCAGGACCTTGAACTCTGGCAAACTTTAATTACTGCCCACAGGTGGCCATGGATGACACAGCTTTGGGAGACCAAGTCAGCCTTTACTCCTGCCCCACCAGGAGATTCTCTGCCAGGAGTGACACAGGGAGCCCAAGAGCTTGAGTTTCGGTCCTTGATTCCCCACTGTGACCAGGATTTCCTTTTCAGAGGCAATACCAGAGGGCAGTGCTCTATGGCAAGTCTCTATGGTTGGCATTATCTTAAATAATTATTGTGGAAAACTCTGCATTTTTTTGTGTGTTTGCTATTTTTTTCCTGTCCTAAGTGACAGTTGCCTGTTAACAAGAATTTCTTCTTGTTGATTTTCATGTTGGGACAGGAGGGAATCTCTCCTTCAGTGAGCTTTAATCTTTCACTATGGTATTTCTTGTACTATGCTCTCTACAACTCTCCAACACTGCCATCTCTAGACTTTAAAACTCAGAGCACCTACATTATAAAAGCTCCTATGCTGTGATTTAATCCTTCAACTGTAATTGTCTCAATATAAACAGAATAGAGAGGTTTCTTTTTATAAAGCTTTTATCACATGCACATTTATTTTCTATCAGAAATTTTTATTTCAAATATAAACCTGAGATGCTGATTGCACTTGCAGTAATTCGTTGCATAAATTCAATCCCTCAAAATTCCTTATCAAGACAAACTAGACTCTGCATGCTACTTCTAGGTGCAGCTTCCTATAAAAAGTGTTTTGAATTCCCACCTCTTCCACAAAATTTCTTTCAGAGACCGTCGAATATTCTGTCGAATCTGAGAGTTGGGCTGTGACTGGGCAGGACTGGCTGAGGCTTTTGCTTGACTACTTCCAGCTGCAGCTGACATGGAAGACAGTGGAGGCTTTTTGAGTCCTCCACTCAAACTGGAAGATGGAGGTGCTTTCTTGGCAACTGATGAGCCATGAGAGAGAGGTGACTGTTTGGAAGGAACACTGCCTGTGGAAGGCCAAGGTTTCTTGGGAATGACACCTTTGAAACTTCCAGCAGGTTTCAGTGGGGGTTTAGTTAGTGATGTGTTGGAGTAGGATGGGGCCTTCTTTGAAGGCAGATTTTTGGTGAGAGAAGAGGACTGTTTCTCTGTGATAGATACCACAGCCTTCTTCGGTGCTGATGTGGACTCTGCTCGATCTTCATTCCTTTTCTCTTCCCTTTGAGCTGTTAAAACAAAGAGGAAAATACAATATTAAAGGCTTAACTTTATAACTTTGTATTCATTAAGACCAAATACCAATCTATAAAGAAAAGTCTGTGAAATACCATCTCCAGTGAATAACTACCAGGCAAGCAGCTTAAGCTATTCTCACTTGCATTGTTAAAAGTGGTTTTTAAAATCATGCCATGGTTGACTTGTTGAAAATTTTGTGCATAAGAAAAATGGGGGGGGAAAGGCACCACCTTCAAAGATTCCTAAGTGGGATTTCATGATTAAGCTTCAAAATCAACCCAAATTCTTACATATATAAAAAATAAAAATAATGCAATACAATCCACACTCTGCATTTAAACAGAAAAAGTCTGACAGCACTTTCCAGAACCAGTTAATCACCTGACAAAGTCCATGAATTTGAAATTGTACTAATATTACACTAAGTTGAGTATTACTGAGGTTTGATAAACATATTCAGTTCCTAGATAAAGTCTAGATTTAAATAATATTTAAACATTAACACTGCTGTTCAGGCTGTAGCCATCTAATTATCACCATTCTCAAACTATTCCATTCATAATTATCAGTTTTCCATTTAAAATTCTAATCTTACAGTAATTGACATACATCATCTATAAGAAAATTTACAAAGTCTAAGTAAAAGCTCCAGTTTTCACACCTGTAAAAGATATACTTGCACAGGATTTTAAAAGCAAATATGTTTTTAAATTGCATTTCAATTCTGTACCACCTTCTGGCACTAACGGGAACAAGTGAACCCAGCAAAAAAAAGCCAAACCCCAACCACACACATCCCCCTCTAATAGAACATCATTTATGTCAAAGTTACAGTGGGCAAACACCAGCACATGAATCCTGAGAGCTCAAATGAGGATAGGTTCTGAGGGAAACTACCAAAAAACAACTCCTAAAACAGAGTGATTTCAAACTTTGTTCAAGGTCTGTAAATATATCAGCCCACATGCCTTAGGTACAATGTGCAGGACACTTCCTGGACAACATCCAGGAATTCCAGTCCAATACTAAGGACCTGGTCTCTCTTTAGCTTCCAGCTCTGCTCTGATGAGAGCACAAAACACAGGAAAAGGTCTAAACTACCCTGAGATGGATTTGATAGGGACCAAGCCCTGCTGGGATGGTCTGGTTGAAAACACCCTGAACATCAGCATAAATTCCCAATGTAATCATCCCTCAAACTGCAGAAGATTTGGAATTCTTAAGGAACAAATTATTCTCCCTTATTTCGTGAAGAAATGGCCTTGCAAGTTTCTGCATGCCAAGTGGAGATGAGCATTCCCCTGGAGGCTGCATGCACTTCCAGCAGTGCCCCTCCTCACCCCCCTCCCTGTAACTGGCCCTCGGTGCTGGCAGCTTCCATGGACACTGGTGGGAGATGAGCCAAGAAACCCCACAGGAATTGACCTTCTGTAGGGTGAAGTGCAAGGGTGCATGCTCAACTTCTGCTGAACACAAGAAGCCAGAAGATCAAAGGATTCTGTATCTTTGTCCCCAATTTTCTCCCAGATGTATTTTACAATTGAGGATTTTTTTCTGAGCCAGATTTCCAGATTTAACTACTTGAAGTGTAAAACAAAACCCACTGTCAAAGTGCATTAAATCATTTCATAGATTGTGATGATTTTGCTATGACTGAAATGCAATTATTACCCTCACACTAGTCCCAGAATTTTCCCTAGACTGGCCTTCACTCTGGTCTGACTGAGCGAGGGACACCTTCTGTGTGACCCAGTGCCCATGTCTCCCCTAACACTATTCCAGTTGTCAAGAGGACTCTGGCAATCCCAGGAGGGAGGAAGGGGATAAGGAACTATTGCTGATATGGTTGATTTGGTCAAGCAGGGTCCCCAGAACCAGAGAGGTAACCAGACAAGCTATTCTGAGGTCAGTCTTGAACAGACAGGTGGCAAATATCCAAAATGTGTGCACTGATAACACTGCAGGAGTTACTCCCATTCTCTTTCTGCTGGTTTATTTGATCTTCTGCACAGAAGGGTAACTTTTCAAGGACAGCAGCACACTCTGTGACCTGCCACTGCAAGGCAGGACAGAACAGCTCCGCTTGCAAAGTGGTGACAGCAAAATTCAATCCTCAGTACCAAGACATTTAGTTCTTCGTGGTTACAGAAGTATGACCATAAATTTATTCTTAATCCTCTAGTTGCTATCTATTTAATGATTAGTTCAAAGCAGTTAACTACATTGACAGAACCAAAAATAGCAGAACCAAGATGTCTTGTGTCCATGAGATGTTGTGTATGTATAAGAACTATACCCACACCAAACACCTGTTACAAACAGCTATATCACAGTAAGAATATAGACTTGTAAAATAAATTAATAAATAAAGAAAACCTACTAGTACAAAGCTAGATTGACATTTCTGGGGATGAATGTCAGCTGAGTCTGTAAGGTTCAAGGACACATAGAGGCATCCTGTAACCTGCCAGCTGACCCCATGACTATTTTAAAGGTGTGTAATTTTATGCTTCTATAGCCAACAGAAAACACACAAACAGCTCCCAAGTATCACACACACCTGACAGTTTCAAGCTGCAGTGCTATTTCATACCAATTCCAAGTGTCTCCCAAGCACTTGTTGATCAGACATGGATGGTACAGATTCTCTGTGTACTAACACAGGTGTGACTCTTTCAGTTCTCCAGAATTACCAAGGTCCTGTTCACACTGACACTGTCCAATCAAGCATGTGCAGGTTTTGATAAATAATCTGGAATTCTTAGATCCTCTCTACAAACAAATAACCTGTGATTTAACAGCTATACATAAAGCTAATCTAAAAAAACAAACCCTCTTACCTGTTTTGACAATGAGAAATCAGAATTTTTGTCTATCAGGTTTTGGGTTTCAGTGTCAATGTGCTTCCCCATGATTCAGCTGAAGCAACTCACTGTGCACTCCATGGGTCTTAGATCCAATGCCCAGGAGCACCCAGTGGAGGGTGGGAAAGGAGTAACACTGTCTCTTGGGGTGGCAGCTCACTCTTCTATTGATAAATCCACAGCAAGAGCACATCCCAAAGCTGACAGCACCTCCTGACAGGTATGGGAACATGGCAGATGTTTGGAAGCACTAACAGCAATATGCACTCTTTTCTGAGAGCAGTATGCCAGTACATATGGAGTTTTACTTCTGGACAGGTGCCAGAACTGCTCAGCAAATTGATGAGACAGATCATGGACCAGGTATTTCCTCAGCCCATGATTTCCAACTGCTTGGCCGTGCAGTCTAAGGGCAGCATGAGGAGAAGGCACAGCCATTACTACTGCACACACTGGCCACTGTTTTATACCATGGTGGCTTTGGCCCTTTCCATCAGTAGCTCCAGTGGACCTGGATAATAATAAATGCCCTAAACCAAATTTAAAATAAAAGGATGAGACAAGCACTGAACATCAGCCTATCCCACTTAAGAGATTAGAATGGAGTTTCACCACTGGCAGTTTAGAATAAGGCATCTGGTGGTTCTTCTATTCAGCACTTTTAACACCCAGGTGAACCCCCCTGGCTTGATGTCAGAAACACAATTTAAAATACCAGTAATTCCTAATTGCCCCATTTTGTCCCATGGGCCACTTGTTAGGACAGGAACAGGATCCTTACTGACTGGAGGGAGGTGTGGGCTAAAGAGGCCAAGATGCAGCTGCAACTACTGAGGCACGTTCCCAGGGTGAAAGCCAACAAATCCTCTGGCAGAAAACCATTCATTCCTCCCAGGCTTAACAAACAGCATTACTTGGTGTGCTCACTACAGACAGAACTAGAATGTCTCCCACCAGGTGCTGACACAGAACCCCTCCCCTGAGGAAATCCCCCACGCAGTTACACTTGACACTACAGCACACAGCCATGAATGAGGCTTCTGCATGCAGAGCAGGACAGATCTGCCACAGCCTCTGCTGGGACACGAGCCCGATGACTTCAGGTACTTGTGAACCTCTCAACGTGGTCTCAGCACTGCCAGGCCATTGAGAAGGCCCAATTTAAGCAGGATTTCCAGTGTAGAGCTGTTAACTTTGCAGGAAGGATTTGCAGGCTGTACTTATATCCCAGTCCCTCACCAACACCCCAAGGTTGGGTTTTACACCACCAGCCTGTACATTATCCAAAGCAAACTTTGTTTCCTTTCTGCTCTTCAGAGTATTTCTGTATAGCATTTAAGTCTATTCTGGTTCTTTCCCCTTTCCCTCTCCACCCAGTCCTTCTTTGGAGTAATAGCTTTTGAAAGCCATTTCAAAAACCAATCCCAGTTTCTATATAAATTATC
Organism: Aegithalos caudatus; assembly: GCA_013389925.1. Taxonomy (NCBI): domain Eukaryota; kingdom Metazoa; phylum Chordata; class Aves; order Passeriformes; family Aegithalidae; genus Aegithalos; species Aegithalos caudatus. The sequence continues at coordinate 789,233 of WEIU01024417.1, forward strand.
TCATCGTTTGTGATGAGCTGCTTTGCTGAAACTACTACCTATTTTTTTTCAAATTTTAAATACCAGAATAAATGTGCTATTCCCTTTCTCTGTATAATTTTTAAATTATTCAAATCACAGCTCTTCAAAAGAACTTTAATATCTGGCTCTAGTCGATGTTAAAATTTTTAAATGCTGTGGAGATAAACTCCAGGCTGTTATATCTGAAGAGCCCATTTCACAATGACTCCAGTAAAGCTGTTCAGTGGTTTTCTAAATTAAAAAAAAGCATCACAGCTCCTCTTACAGGACATTAAAACACTTTTGTGCAATACATCTTGCAGCCACATACAGTATTGTAATTTTCTCTACAGAATTAAGATTTTTGGCATAAGGCTGTTCATACACCACCACTACTGTCTCTGGTGTGTAACATCATCCTGATGTTTCCCCCATGTTCCCTTCCATCTACATTAATCTTCCTTTCCCCAGGATGAAATTCCTCCAGGCAGTGTGAGAGGAGCCGATGGCTGTGTCATGTTCAGCTTGCACAGAACTTTCTGCAGTGGGAGTGCAGACCCAAGGGAGCAGGATGTCAGGAACCCAGCGTTTCAGGGGAGACACTGCCCAGCACAGAGGCAGCCCAAACCTGTCTGGGTTTTACTGCTCCTTTTCACACTTCTCACTACAATAGTTTTAGGCATAAAACCAAAACCCAGTAAATTTCAGCCTTATGCACAGTATATGAACTTCTGTGGCATCAACAGTAAGACAGCTGGTAATTAACATTTTTAACAATAAATCTGTAAAATTCCACAATAATGCAACCTAAGCAGAAAACAGCCACTTGTGATCCACCTGTTCAAACCTGGATCAGTTTTACTACTCTTCAAAACAATTTTTATGCCTTTAGAGGAAAGAAAATCCACAGAGCCGCAGCACTGCAGTTGTGATAAACCCATTAATACCTGTTAGAAAGTATTTACACAGCCAGTGTAAAGGCTGGGCAGAGCTGAGCAATTCCAGACTGTAACGAGAGCTGATCTCCAGAGGCACCAGCACTGGCCCTTACACCAGCTGAAGGAACACAGGTGTGCACAGCCCAGCAGAGCCAGTCACCCTTGCAGGACGTGCCCTGCCAGCGTTTTGGGTGTCCCACAGGACTGGGGCAGTGACCTCGGCCCCAAGTCCCGCTCGGTGCCGCGGCTCCTCGGGCTCAGCCGCAGGTGGCTGCGGTGCCATCCCTGTGCAGTCGCTGCAGCTTCTCCTCTCCCAGTGGGGCAAGGTGAGGGCAGCCTGCTCTGGCACACAGGGCAGCACAGGCTTCTGGCCTATGAGGGAAACACCTCACCCCTCTTGGCCAGTAGCTGAGATTTAACTTTGTTTCCCCTCTGGAAAATTGCTGAAGCAGAGGACGGGCAGGATTCCCCAGCCTCAGACGTGGTGTGGTTCAGCAGTTTCCCACTGCCACTCAGCCCGTGTCCCAAGAGGAGTCGTCTGACACTGCTGTGCCACGACCCCTCCCGCGTGACCTGTGACAGGAATAACCTGAACAGAGCAGAACTTAACCAACCCCCCCGTCCCAACGCAGCGGCCGCTACCGAACGTTAATCCACGAGTTCTTCTGAGATGAAACCTTTTGGAACTGAAAAAACCGAGTAAAAGACACGGGTGAGCAGGTGCTCCAGCTGTCAGTGCTAAAGCACTCCACGACGGGAAGCACTTACCGGTTCCGAGCCAGCTGTGCCCCGGGCCGTGCTGGGCCCGCCTGACATCTGTGCCTCGGGCCCTGCTCAGCGCCGCTGGGTGCCCCGAAGCCCCCTCTGGTGGCACCGAGCACCGGTGCCCGCGGCTGTGCGGATGCCGAGCTCCGGGACCGCCGCGGCTCTGAGCCCATGCGACTGCTCTCTCCTCACACCTGCTTCTGCAGGGCTTTTTGTCGCTTCCCTCAAGGATAACTCAGTGCTAGCTCTAATTCTGACATGTTGAGCTGCTCTTAAATCGGTTTTAGTGTTAGTTTTCACTGTTACCTGCCCCATCTGCTTCTACTTTCAAGACCAAATCAAACTTTATTGAACACTGCTGTCTGGCATTGTGCTGCCTGCCCCACTGCTGCTCTTCGAAAGCCTCCATCAGTTCTGATCCACACTGCAGTTAAGCTGCCTGTGTGCCAAGCCTCTATCCTTCAGGCACACAAAATAAACCTTCTCTGAAGGTAGTTCAGGAGACTCAGAAACAGGGGCCTGCCTTTTCTGCAGTGATTTGTGTTCAGGCCAACCTGTAGCTCTGTGCTGATTCACGTCTGTAGCTTTAACACACAAGCTTTATTTTAATCTACCTGACACTGTAGTGATCTATCTGATCTATGTTAGACAACTGCATCTTTACTCATACCCACCCCCCCCTCCTGAAGGAGAGAGGCATTATCTGAGGCAAAAAAAAAGGGCTTCTTATTTTCCACTGTTCATGGATCGGCATCATCACTCCTTGCAGGGACAGGCCATCTTCGGGTTCCAAGTTCAGCACAGATCAGACACAGTGAATCAGCAGCGAACTTGACTTAAAGTGCAAGTGATCACCTCAAAAAAAATCCCTTTTATTTGGGGACTAGCAAAGAACTTTTTCACTGGCTCTGCAGTCAAGTGAGCAAGTTCAAACAACTGAAGTAAAATTAGTAAAAGAAAGCAAAACAGCAAGAGGGTGGTGAGCGTTTTTAATCAAACTTTCATCACTTCCAGTGCTGATGAGATAAACCACCCTCATATGCACAGTGGCTCTGGAAGCTGTACCGGTTTCTGCCCCCCAACCCTTCCCCTGAGCAATGGTTCTCACACTGAATCCAAGCACCCCTGGTGGCAGGAGTGCTGGCCTGCTGTCTCCGAGTGCCTCGGGCGTGCTGGGTGTTTGAGGCACATGCCAGGAGCAGGGACCAGCCTTCCTAACTTAACAGATGGCAAAAATCTTCACGTGGCTGCCAGCCACAGGGCACGTGTGACATACCTTGCAGAGCAGAGAAGGGGAGCTCCAGCAGTTCACAGGCAGGAGATGAAAATGGCTCCCCAAGGATCCCACTGCTCCTTTTAACTGGCTGGGGATGTTGGCTTCAGCACCACTATGGTCTGCCTCCCTCCATAGGCAGGGTCAGGTCTTGTGCCAGCCCCAGGCCAGCACAGCCCCTGCCAGTCTCACGACAGGAGTTCAGCACTGGAGCTCTTGTGCAACCCTTCCAAAGCCAGGTCTCCAAGGTGAATTTCTCAAAAGTTCTGGCAGACTCATCTTGAGTATGCTGATCATTATTAGTTTGTCAGCAGTCTTTCTGAAAACTACTCCAGTTCAAATGTTTAGGCCAGAGCTACATACATGGCAGCCAGGTGTCCCTGAAAATCAGTAATTCTTTTCATTTCCCTGGTACTACTCAGTACTTACTGCCTCTCAGGATGGGCCTACATTACAGAATACAGCATTAAGCAAGACACCCTGGCTTTCTAGAAGTCAATTCAGATGCCAGCAGTAGTTCCAGTTGTAACAGTATGGAACCTGGCACAGCCTAGTTTTTCTTGTGGGGAAGAATTCACACCCAAAGGAATCCAGTTTATCTACAACCAGTTCTTGCAGGCAAAAATACCTATGGCTTAAGAAGCAAAGTTTTAACTAAAATATATTTTAAATTAGGCTAAACCAATAGCAGTATATCCACATCCACTGCACTCAACAGTCACAACTTCAGCTGGTAGGATCTTGCCTGAAAAGCAGCATTAAAGTGACACCAGCCTGTGGGTAGACAAGACCTAATCTTTTACTCTTGGTATCAGTACTTACAGCTCCCTACACCACCATTACTTCCTAAACCATAAATCCTGTCTTTAGTGCATTCTATATTCCCCCTGCTCCTCTGTAGAGTGGTTTCTTTCTTTCCTGTCCTCATGCTGTTATTACATAAAGAAAAAAAAAATCAAGACACAAGGAAATGCACACATAAATTATGCATGCTATAATCCTGCCATTTTGATAGACACAGCAGTTTCTGCTGGTGGGGCATCCCACTATCCCTGTGTTGCATTCTCAAAGCCTCCTTATTTGGTGAGATGTGTACAGAAACAAACAGCCCAAGATCTTTACTACTCAAGCACATCCATTCACTTTGTGAACTGCTCTTGGGTGTGGAAAAGTTCAGCTGTAGAAGAGATGAAAACAAACTGAAAAGGGATAACAAAGGAAAATTTGTATCACCAGAGCCAGGGCTCCCACTTCCAGGAGGTGGCAGCGTTGTCTCTTCGTGATTCCCTGCTGGGAAGCAGGAACAGGCCCACCATTGATATTTTCTCTGAAGAAAACACTCCCCCTTCCAAAACCCACTCATCAAGAACTTTAGTGAAATACTCGTACCAAATAAGGTATGACCATTATTTACTATAAATTCACACTGTATCTGTCTGCAGTTAATGGAAACACAAGTTTAGTGATTTGTTGTGACAAGTGCTTTTTACTCTAAAGTTATCCCACAAGAACAGTAAGTTAGTGCTTCCTTTTGAGTTTTTATCTAATAAACCCTCCTCACTCTCCTGTATGCCTAGCTGCTCTTCTCAGTAAAAGCAGGCAAGACAATTAAGTCATTTTAACACCTGAATTGAGTAAATTATTGTTTTGTGTATTTAAACCTAATAAATCACGTGAACTTCAAAGCTCTGAAGCATTAATGAACACTTAGCATACTTAGGACTGGGTAGTTTAAAAACTGGGATGCTGAAAATGCTTACCCTCTTTCCCCTCCTTTGGTATTCATTTTCTATTTTAAAACTGTGCTTGCTGCTGACTTCTGCTTAACAATTAATAACAAAAATATAGAAAAGAGTCTCTTACAAGTGTTGCTGTTGTAACATGGATCTCTGAACACTGTTCATAAACATCAACAATCCACATATTTGTATGATTTTGGAAGCCAGGATGACTTCTGAAATGCAATATAAAAGCTGAGCACCACATATTAAATTAATACCAATTTTCCTAACAAAAGTAAAAGCAACTCTTCTGAAAGGGAATGTGACTCAGACCTGATTTCCTTTTATATGTGTACTTCAAATGCTGTCTGAAACTTTAGGAGTACTTGTACTTAATACTCATTTATCCAATCAAGGTATTTCCCAGTCTAGTTTTTAAATGAATCAAAAGGATTACTCTCACTAGGCACAGAAAGATGGAAGACATGGTCATTTTTCAGGCACCAGATTCTGGTGTACAAAGTCACTTCCAAGTATAGCCCTAAGTCATACCCCCAAAGACATAGGAAAGTTAGAAAGTGAATAAACACAGACTAAGGGTAACAGAAGGGGGGGAGGAAATCACTGTTCTGTGTAACTGCACAGTAGTTGCACCAAATACCCCTTTTTTAACTAATGCAGAACAGGCTGGGAGAAGGGCCCTGATGGTAGGCCTAGACTCAAATACATGATATGCTCCTACCACCAGGACATCTTTAAAAGTGACTTGATTTTCTTGGTACTATTTAACAAAACATCTCATGTAATAAAATCTTGTAATTCACAAGTACAGAGTAAGTATATAAAATAAATCTACATTTGAAACTGTCTGATGTAAAGAGTATTAGAGAGTGATTCTGTTAAGCAGGTTAAGTTTTCTTAATTCCTTAATTCTTTTCTTAAAAGGTCTCTTGCGCTGAAGTTGGAAACAAGGATTTGGTGAACTTGGCTGGAAGCTCTGGAAGAACACAGGCAGCATTCTGAAATACTGCATTTGGAAGTCATTTGCCTCTTCTGGACTACAGGTCATGCATAATCAATGTTCAGTAATGCACATTTCTAAACTGGGAGTTGCCTGGTTTTAATATTTCCATCTAAACCAGATTATGTTTGGTCCAACAAACACGTTCTCCTTGACAGACTAGTTCAGACTTCTCACTCATTCAATATCTGAAGTGAAGTGAGACAGCTCTCATGAATTTCCCTAATGCTGTAACTTTTAAGCTTTGAACAGTATATAAGGATTTCTTAAAGAAATAAAATCTGGTTGAGTATTTTTGCAGATGGTGCATTGGCAGCTTCTCAGGAAGATTACAGCTCAGACCTATCCATTGAAAAGCAGGATACATTTTTTCACAGATACAGAAACAATTTATCTAGACATTCAGGAATGGCAGAGTTCCCACATTTCAGTGCAACTTACCTTAAAAAAAAACATCTGAACTTCTTCCTTGCATTTGATATGAAAGTTCTTCATCACACGAACTAGATTGTTCTCTGTTTGTTGCTAAAGTCTGGTATTTACAAACTTTTGGAATCAATTTCACTATTTAGCTGCAGGAAGCCAGTTTTCTACTGGAAGTGGTTAAATCTGTAAAATCTACAGTGTGGTAAATCTTAAGAGCAAACTCCCTTTAAAAACAAAAAAAACCCTCAAACTTTCTACCTCAAAACCTGTATTCCTGTCTCCTGGGAAAAAAAAAAACAAACAAACCAAAACCAAACCAAAAAAAAAAACAACAAAGTCCTCTTCTTCTTCTTCTTCTTCAGTGAAATGGATCTATGGACACATGTAACTGTCACGGTCAGAAAAATCTGACATAAAATAAGCACTTATAGCTTCATTTATGTCTTCCCACTAATTTTAGTTATGTTTAAAACACTACTGTTTGTGACAAAAAAGCTGAGTTTTCTTTAAAAGAACCTTAATGGAAGTTGCTGAAGTGAATTGGCTGAAGTGTGGTTACTGTGAGAACTGAATTTCTGAATTCATTACTCTTCAAAGGAGTAAAACACGAGGTCACGTGGTTTGTAACTGAAATGTCAGATTTCATCCCAAGTTCCATAACTGCATTACAGAACTACTGAGATGGAGTCAATCAAAAATGTCATAAGCAGAATGTCTTGTTCAGGCTTCAAAGCAGTATTTACTTACCTTTACGTGAGTTACAAGGATGCTACTCAGAACCTGCAAAAATAGGCAAGGCAGTACCTCTGCCCAACATCCAGTTGAAATGTGCTCTTGTGTGTGTGGATAATGTGTGGAATATGAACAGAGAAAGGGAGAGGAAAAAAGAAAATAAAGATAACAGAGTTCTGCCTTCCCCACCACCCCAACCCCAACATAAAAATAAAAGATGGTCCTTAAGTTATTTCATGTAAGGAAGAAAAGCAGCAGTTTAACTTGACAGTTAAAAGCCATTTGCAGAGGTGTCAAGTATCATTGGATACCACGTTGAAGATTTCACTCTTGGCACCAGGCATTGAAAATGCAAGACCTGAGAGACACAGGTGCCAAATCTAAATTACAAAAATACAATTAAAATTAGTACAGGCAATTGCTGATTCATGGTGCACACTGCACAACCTTTTTGTAAAACTTATCACAAATGTATCAATACTTACCTTCTAGATTAGAAACAGACACTGTCTTTATGGGAAAGATTTCAAGCTTAACCATGTAGTTTTCATCCAGAAATCAGCTGGGTAGGTCAACAGGCTCTTAATCATACAACTGTCATGATACAAATCAAACTCCTAAAAGTGTCTCTCATTTGTGTGTATCTGTGTGTGAATCTTTGAAGGTGGAGAAAAGTAGCTTGGTGCCATAGTAAGAAAAAACCCCCGAATCCTAAACTCCCTAGTTTTGCAGAGCCAAGAATGGATGGGTATTCAAAGAAAATATGATTACTCAGGAATATCCCTAAGCCATACATACATTTGAACAACAGTGCAGGTGAAATGGCAGCAGTCCTTTCAGGCTTTACAGCATTGTAATTATGATCACTGGCCCAGGATGGTGTGATGGGTTCTGCCGCTGGCTCTCGAGCAGGAGCTTGGGCGTTTGCCTCAGTCTTGGCCGTGCTCACCACAGTCTTCTTCACATTCACCTCTCTTTTCTCAGGAAACTGTCTCTTTTGGTTTGAAACTGGTTTGATGCCCACCTGGATCGTTAAAAATAGCTTGGTTACTAATAATTATCAAATATATTGCATTTTACAAACAAGCAGAGAGAGTTACATGCATGTACACCAGCTTCTTTTATAGTAAACTCCTAACTTCTATAGTGCATAATTAGAAATTATTTAATTACTCCAAAACATAGTAATTCCAAGTTTAGTTAAAGAAGGTAAAATTAATTTAACTTAAAGTAAAATTAAAAATACGTAATTACTTAAAATAATATTTTTTTATAAGTCATTGCCATCCAGATGACCTTTACAAGGAACTACCTCCACCTAGAGGCAACTATTAAGTTTCTTTAAGATCGACAGGAAAACATCTTATTGACCTTACCACAGAAAAAGGCAAGAGAATAACAACAAAAAAGTAACAGAAAGCTCCTCTTCAACGCAGGACTTGGCAGTTTTATTGAAGTCAAAAAGGAGAGCAGAGAAATAATGCACAGTGCTCCAGGACAACTGCTCTGATCACAAACACAAGCTTACCTGCTGCTGAGGTTTTGGTACGCCAGGCTTTTCAGATTTTGGTTTGATCTTCTCTTTAGGTTTTGGTTTTGCATCTTTGCCAGAACTCAAGATCTTCATGGTGGCTGCAGCGTGTTTGAGGATGCAGTCATTGCTGCAGTACACAGAGTCGGGCTGGGCCACGTTGAAACAGCCAGGGCCGATGCACCTGGAAGCACCAGGAGCTTCAATTACCTTCAAATACAGAGAGAAATGCAGTGAGGTCAGACTCCAAAAGAGAAACAGCAGCAACAGCCTCTGTAATGTGGAGAAATGCTCACACAGCTCATGTGCAGACTGCAGCTCTGACCTGCACAACTGACTGACAGCGTGAGAGCAACTGCTCATGACACAACACAAACCTATACAAAGGTTAACAGTTGCACTCCTCTAACACACTTTTTTCAGGATGTGCTGCATTTTCAAGTGGTTGGTCTGCTAGCCCTGAGGTAAAGGAGGGCTGGTTTCCTAAATTTTCAAATCCTCTAAGTACACAAATGCTCTTTACTGATCCTCTACATCATGTGAGAAATGCCTTTAAATAATGCACAGCTGGGTTCTCAACAGCAAGGTCTCTGAACCATCCCCATCAGCTGCTGTCCCCAGTCATGAACATGTGTTAGAGGAAGCACTCAGATATTCAGGTGTACAGATTATTCTTGCTTTAGAGGTTTTACCTATTTTAATTTTAGAAGTCTCCAACTTACATAAAAAAAAAATTCTTATACACAACTTCCACATAGCCTCCTACTCCTTACACATTTATAGGCTTGCCTTTGTAATCTGAATTTTCCTCTAGTTAAAAATCACCCTCCATTTATTTCAAGGTGTCAACAGATGAAACACTTCCTCTTCCAATGTTATGATTTAGAAAATAGCACATTCCTTGAAAACAGAGTGCATTAAGCTGAAATCTAGAAATACTTGAAAGCTCTTTAGGCTCCAATGTATCACCTCTGTATATTATGCTTTTAGTCTCCTGAATTACTCCTAAAAAATGATACAAACAACTCACAACTACTGTAGTTCTAAACAACCTCTTGCCATTTGTAATTACCAAAAGTAAGTTTTTCAGGACTATTTCCAGTTCAATAAATATTATTTGCATAGTGTGACTGACTTCTCCTCAATCAGAAGTCAGTACACAGCTTTATCTGCAGCAGCCTGATAAAACCTGGAATTTTGGGAATTTTGCCATCATGTACACACTTAACTGACGAGTAAAATTAAAGAGCACTTGGTGATATTCAGTAGCAGAGCCAACACCATTACACCCTCAAAGAACTTTCTGAGTACAAAGTACAAATGTATTTGAAAATATTTTGGAGAATACTGTTTTCCACACATTTATCTCAAAACAGTAAATATGTACATATTCAGCTCAAACTGTTCTGTCTATACGTTAATCTCACTGTGTTGCTCTGAAAGGTAAAGGGAAATGTCCAAGACACTGGCACTACTACAGTACCTTAGGCAGAACAATGACAACCACTGTAGCACTTGGGTTTTTTAATTCATGTACTTTAAGCTGAAGAAGCTTCTATGCCTTTCCAGTTGGGCATAGAGCTTTTTATTACAAAACTTAAACTTTTCAGATTTTGACAAAATACATGTTTTTAGATTTAAAAAAGCATTATAAAGAAAGTCTCTATTTGCTGATAACCTTAAACAGCATCAGGACAAAAACCAGAATTCCTAAGGCTAACAGGAAGTACAGCTGGAATTAAATCCAACAGAGACTTGTCAGTGTTAAACGGAAGTTTCACTACCATTGAAAATGTCCAAAATGTTTGTGTTTATTTCAAAGACAGTATAAACCAGTCCAGAATTACAGTATTTTTATTAAAAGAATACCCCATTGTTTGACTTCCAAAACATTACTTCGAAAGGGCAGAATAGTACAGACTATTTCCCACACCTATATAAAACTTCTAAATCCCTCACTTGAAAGTAAGTTTTAATTCCTGTATTAACAGAGCTATGGATAAACTTCTCCTAACCAGCAGTGTTCAATGGGTTGTTCAGCTTATGTGTAGCTTTAAAATCAAGTCAGATTTATAGCCATACAAGTCATTGTCTCCACATACTCAGTAAAACATGAAAAATAAGAAGCAATTAAAATACTTACAGGTTGAAATATCTTTAGTTTTTTCTTTCCACTTGGATTTGCAGCTTTTTCAATCCTACCCTTGATTCCTTGGTCCTCAACTGATTTTTGTTCAATTGTTCCTATGCTTGTGAATTCTGTGCCATCCGCATTTCCTTGCTCCACTTTAGCTTCCTGCTGGTCTAGTTCTGAAACAGGCTCATCCTGTCCCTGGAGAATGGTGCAGTTTGGACAGATATAGTCCTCACCATTCCTCTCCAACAATCGCCCTCGAGCCTCAGAAATACCCACGCAGTCACCATGAAACCATTCCTCACATCTATCACAACAAATCATAAACCTGAAAAAAAAACCCACCAAGGAACAGTAAAACACTGTGAAATGAAAAGACAAGTAACCTTCAATGAATATTTCAAGCAACACAACTTAAGCACCCCAATAGAGCACCAGTGCACAGTTCTGCCTTGCTGGTTATTTCTGTATTTGTTTATCCTCTTAAGGTATTTGTTACAAACTCCTTGCCAAAATTCAACAAACCCAAGAGCTCATTCAAAAAGCAAGCACTAGCAACCGATTAATTTTTCATCTCAGAAAAATTCCAAGTCACAGGACACCGTGTGTGCAGCCGAGCCCTTTGCCTACCTGTTGTTATGAGGCTGACGACAAATACAGTACAGGGCATTTGGGTCGTAGATCTCAGACTCTGGTTTGCTTTTGGGCTGTTCTTCAGCTTCCTCATCTGAGCCCCCCTTTGCACCAAGGGCAGGCTTTTCCTCCTTCTGAGCCTCGAGATCTTCAGTGTCCTCCTCGGACACAACCACCTGACTGGCGATCTCAGTGCTGTCTGCAGTGTCAGGCTCCTGTTTGACAGGCAGCTCAGACTCATCCTGTTTTTCAGGTGTGACATCACCTGTTTTGGCAGGATCTTGTTCTGAATTCCTTTTCCTCAGGTGGTTCTGCACATCCTTCAACACCAGCTGAGGAGCTTTCTGCTCAACACGTTTCTTTCTTAGCCGATTCTGCAGTTCCTTTAGCGTTAACCCATCGCTGTCACTATCGGAAGTGGCATCTTCCTCTTCCTCCTCCTCCTCCTCTTCTTCTTCTTCTTCTTCCTCTTTTGTGGGTCTGCTTTTAGGGCTTATCTGCTCCTTACAACTCCTGGTGCAAATCCTCCTAGTGACAGGTTTTGTATCTGGAGTGCTCTCAACACTGTCCTCAGAAGCAGTCTCAGCGTCCGTGGCTGGCCCGGAGGCCGCTTCGCTGGAATCCTCCAGGGTGGTGGGAACGCTCCTCCTGCCCCTGCGCCTCACCGTGGTCAGGAACTCCTCCACCCTCTCGGTGCGCTTCGGCTGCCGCCCGCTCCTCCTCAGGTTTATGCCTTGCTGCTGCTGAGGCTGCTGCTCACCAGAGTCCACATCAGCATCTCCTGCACCCTCTCTCTTGGCAATCGTGGTCCTGCGAAAGCCCCAGGTTTTCCTGAACTCTTTACTCGTTGGCTTGACGGACTTTTGTTCCTCCTCGTTGCTTTGCTCGCCTTTATCGTCCAACACTGATGCTAAAAACAATGGAAGAGCCAAGAAGTGGTGGTGATGAATAATGTGCTTTCTTAAAACCTTTTCTCAACATGTTAGCTTTCTTTGTGACATCTATGTATCTCTATTTCATAGAGATACGTATCAAAACAGATAAAATATTTCCTTGTGAATGTAATACAGTAGCAATTAAATAGGATTCAAAACAAACAGTAGCAATTAAATACATCACTGATCACTGTGACAGCATAATCCAGCTGTTCCTGTTACAAACTTCTGAGTTATTTAAAGTAATTTACACACATGTAACACACATACATGAAGGAAAAATAAGCACATTTTCAATGTGCAAAGGAGGAACTCTTACCAGGAGAACTGTTTTCCATGTTGTCAGTATTAGGTTCAGACTCTAATGGCACAGTGTTTCCAGCTTGTTCCATAATAAAAGCAACACTGTCCCCACTCTGAAATGCTGAAGAGAAACAAAATGTCCAAAACTCTCATTCAAAAATATTCACAGCCCAAGTAATTAATAAATACTCTGATCTCAGTATTAATTTTAACAAGAGCTTGTATTTCAAGTCACGAACGTTCCTTCAAAGCACTAAGTTAAACATGGGTTTGGATACTGTGCTGATATTTTATTGAGCAGCCTTAGGATTTCTGCTTTTTTCTGGTATTTCTCAAAAAAACCCAACCAAACAAAAAACTCCTTCATGGTATGAACCTATTCCTTGGGGTTTGTCTGGAAAAAAATCTACAGCAGTTCCACTCACTTCTGTGTGAAATGAAATGTAAGAAAGGCTGGTCTTTGGCATGATAATTTACAAAAATGTTTTCAGCCTATGTGATCTACTAGAATGACCTCAAAAAAACCCAATTCAGCCAAGAACCTCCAACTGTCACAGACTCAGCCACACAAAAATAAAAAGAAAATATATGTTGACAACCAGATCTCTCAAAAGTCTTTCACAGCTTACTAGAAGATAGTAAGATTATTTGAGAAGGCAGAAGCAAAAGACAGAAATAAATGTAGGATCTGTATTTTGATAAATTCAGGAATAATCTGGTTTGAACAAGTATTAATTAATATATTTCCAATGAGCTGCATGCCCTGGAACTGCTCCTGAGGGCACAGACACTGCTCTGCAGCCACAGCAGTGACACTGTTCTCAGGGAGATGGAAGATGCAGCAGTAACTGCACCTCAAGGAACAGGCTAAACAGAAAGTTATTTGAAAACAAAGAACACACCCCAACTCTCCCCAAGGATGTTTCTGGATATGTGTATCCCTGGCTGAGGAATTGCAAAGGTAAGCCAAAAGGGAGCATGAGCAGAATTCCAAAGGAACAGCACTGAAGAATCAGATGTTCTTAACAGCTACAAGTTTTCAAAGACATCCTTCAGCAAGCTTTTCCCAGTTTTCCAGTGTTCCCTGGGAATAAATGCCTCCTTATTTCATATTCTGCATCACTTCCATTACTGTTCTGTCTTAACACTATCCCTCCTCTGCAGATCTTCTGCTTTCAGTGTTACATTTAACACTGCTGGAACAGAAATGTTAAGGGGCAGTGCTATGGAAACAAAAATCTACGCAGATATGTTGAAAAAATTAACACTTCAGTTCTAACTGTGAATACTCTAAATGTCACTGGAAAAGCAGCAGACGTCAGAACATTAAATAGTAACTGATTACTTTTAACATTACAGACAGAATATAGTGAAATTTAAGCCTGCAGTACACAGGTAAAGAGCTCAAACTGTCTCAATCCAATATGAAATTCCTTTAAGTTCCCCCATTAAAAAACACTAAAGAAATTTTTAACTTTTTTTTTAATAGCACTAAAATTATATTTGTACCCAAAAGGTCATAATATAATTAAGGGAGCATGTCAAAACATTTAAAGTTTCATCTTTGTTTACTCTGGAACGTGTAGAAATGTCCAAACCTACAAGCAAAGGTTACCCAAATTCTGAGATATAAACTTCAGCTACAACATGAATAATTAAGAAGGCTCTGCAATGTCCTCTGTACCTGACACAGCATCAGAGGCTCGACTGGTTTCTGTTTGAAGAGCTGAGCCAGAGGAGGGCAGCACAGGATCAGAGTCATTCAGCATCCTCCAGCCAGCACATGCTGAATTTCCTGACTCACAAGTGCCACTCAATCTCTGAGTTGTCAGCAGGTCCAAATCCTATATCAATCCTCTTTTTCCTGCTGGCTCCTGGAAAAAAGGAAAGGGATAAAATAAGGCATAGGTATATTTGTTAACTTATCTTACTGTTGTTTAACTAAATTTGGAATTGTTTTGCTTCTATTACATTATAAAGCAAATTCCATTATTTGGTCTTGACAGACTTGCACTTTCAAAAAAACACTGGAACTGGGAAAAAAAAAGTCAAAATTAAGCAGTACCATCTCCCCAGTTACCCAGCTGAGACCTTTGAAAGAAATACAAAAGATGATTGCACTCTCATTAATTCATTTAGATTCAATAAGATTTCCAGAACATCAACAAAACTGTAATGAAGAATTTAGTCCATGTGCAGTATTGAAAAGCATTGAGTGGAATTTACTGAGTGCAGATTGTCAATAAAAAACCAGAAATGCTTTAGCTCCATTAAGCATGGCCCAGCTTACAAGAGGGCAGATTTACTGATTTATACCAAACTTCAATCCAGGAGAAGCTGCAGCTTTGAGCATCTGAGTTTGATCATCTGTAGGCAATGCCTGCATGAACACTAAGTAGCCTTTGGGTAATGTAAGCAGACTACAAGAACACTGGAAAAGAATTTGGGAGGCAAAGGAGGATCAGCTGGACCAGGCAAACTGGACTGTAACATCAATTAATGAGGACAAAAGAATGAAACTGAACACAACCCTGTGTGTTAGCACCCTGCAATTAAACATGCAAGGGAGCTGCCACAGCAGGTGGAGGATGTAACTAAAACAATAATAATTATCTAAAATGAATAAAAATGTGTTATTAATACTTCATACGATTTTTAATAGGTTATATAATCCCTCACAGACACACCAGTACATAGTCTAACTTTGATTTTTAAACAATACCTTTTTTTTAAAAAAAAAACAAATATCTGAGCCCAAATTCCCAGAGCTCTTCAAAACCCCCTTTTTACCCCCTAGGCAATCATCATCTCCAGGTGTTCCCCAATGTCTCCATCCTGAAAAATGGGAAAAAGACAAAACCCTCCCCAAATGCAACTTTCATCAGTGGATCACTTTACCTCATGAACAATAAATCTCATGATTTGCACAGCAGAATTAGAAAAAATAATTCTAACTCTACTAAGTGGAGTGTAGAGCTAGACTCACATCAGTGTTTCTTCTTCCCCCTGTGCCTTTTCTATAGGGAATTACATTCATCCTTTGCCTCAGCCAACAAATACCACTCCAACAGGAGGAAAATTAAACAGCAAAAAAGAACAGAACACACTAATAATAAAGACCCTGGTGCTGTATCTCATGGCACTGAATACCTGCTCTAATAGATATTTTGCTGCACTGTCTGAATCAGGGATTGTATCCTGGGAGTCTGTCACTGAGTTTAAAGTGCCTCCTTCCATAGTGTAGGTCTGTAAGAACCTTTCAATCTCCCTGTTCAGAATCTCCAACTGATCAACATCATGCAATTTTTAATTGTATGCCTAAAGGGAGAGGAAAGTCAGCTCATCACTCCTTGTTTAACTCTATTAAACAATGAAACAAACTAAGCCTTTGGCACACACAGAGTACCTCCTGAAGAAGAGCTGTGTTCACAGTGCTGCACCTGGGCATTCAAGGCCCTGTGTGCAACCTGCTCTTCAAATTATGTTTGAGTCACCAAGTACCACCACAGCATTCCAAACCAGAGCCAGCATCATCTCTTAGGACACACAGCTGGTTGAGCACAAAGTGCATTTTCCAGAGTCACCAACTGCTCACCCAGTGGCTCAGCTGCACAACAGCACTAACACCTGTAATATCTGAAAACAAAGATTCTGTGCCACAACCATTCTTGGTTTTGCTCTAGTAGATTTTTGTTACTGCTGCTACCTATATTATCTCCATTACCTACAGGAAAAAGAAATTTATGGAACTCCAATTTTAAAATAATTCCAAATTTTAGAGATATAAATATGTAGTGCACTTAAAACACTCAAGTTACAGACCCCCTATGTTTCCTGTAAAATGCCTGGTTGTTTCTTACTCTTATATAGTAGTTCCACTTTTTCCTTTCCCATGTGGTTCAGAGTATTTTTCATGAGAAAGAGGAAGTTTCAAACTTACTTTACATGAACCTGCTCTTGCAGAATTGCATCTTAATAGAGGTTAAACTTAATTGCCTAAAAAGAAGTTGAAAAATCAAGTATCTAAACACAAAAGGATGAAGCCTTAACTAACAATAATACTTTGCACTTCTAAGCAAATGTTCTCCAAACTGCCTATAAAAATATTTACTACAACATATGGCAGCTTTGGAATCTCTAAGTATCTTTCTCTTCCAGATTCAGTGGGACTCTTTGTTCATTTTGCTCTGTTTGTTCTCAAGTTCAGTGTTCACATGCAGCTGAGATACTGACAGAAATGTCAACAGAAACAGCAAACTGGCAATCTTGTTCTACATGAGCTGAACATCCATAATAACTTTACTTATTTCTCCTAACACAATATATTAATCATAGTTCTGAAATTGGAAGCTCCAGCTGGAAACCGAAATTTTTTTGTATTTCCTCTAGTAGACAATTCCCATCAGCATCATCCTGCCTTTTGATGTTACATAATTTTCTAATATTCTGCCTCTGCAAAAAACTGAGGCAAGAAGCTCTATAAATGATGGGATAAAAAGGCAAACTAACATATATTCAAAAGGCCAGGTTCCTGCTGAGGTGCACAGCTTCTGTGAGAAGCAGTCTCCAGTGGGAAAATGTCCAAAGTTTTCAGACCAATTATAAATGAATTCAGAAATACAAATCAGGAGTTGCTGCAGTAGCATGAGCATTCCAGTGAAAGAACAGTCACTTAAATGGAACTGGAGCATAAAGCTGATGCACAGGATCTCAAGGAAGAAGGTCCAATCAAAGAAACATTTATTTAGTTTTTCCTTTCCCATTAGTTTTCAGGTAAAATGCTTCCATTTCTCCAAACAAGTTAGGCACTTGGTTTTGTTCTGGAAAAATCACAGAACTATCACATGCTTTAAATTTCAATTTGGTCAACTATTCCCAAGCAGTAACAAACCCAAAATCACAGGACAAGAGCAAAGAGCCCAGCACTCACGTTCAGCAGCCCTGTAGATCCTGCAACTACTGCAAACCCTTGAAGTTTTCAGTAAAACAGACTGAAGGCATTCCAGAGCAGACTCAGCAGACAATGTAACCAGAGACTGAAAAGAGTTCCGAATTTCAAATCCTGCTTACTGCAACACCTCAGGACACACATTAAAAATCTGATCTCCAACACACCTTCACTAATCAAACAAAAACCCCACTTGTGATCACCCTTTCACATTCAAACGAAACCACACCACACTCTTATCTACTGCCTTCCATTGTGAGGCAGCAGGCAGAAATCACCTGTGAAAAAGGAGAGATTATCTCTGCCAGGAACAGAGCCGAGATATTCATGGCAGGATGGGCTGTGAACACACCTGCATCTGCTGTTGCTGACTTCATTAGGCCCTTTTTAGGATGCCCAAGGTAACATCTGTATCTGAGGTGACAGAGCAAAGTTTTTCAAGAAAACCAACAACTGCCCACCTTTTTGTATTCCTAGATAAAGGACGATTCAATAAATTATGATAAATATTCAATCAGATTGGGATTTCCACTTCTATTTTTTTCTCATTTTTCTGAAGAGGAAATAAAAGCTCAGTGGGTCCTTTGACTGCATCAAGGTTTTGTATTTACTGGAGCAGATCGTTTTACTGCATCAAGAATTCCCTGCTTCAGGTAACTGGGAAGACTTCACTCTAAAAAAATGATCTTGCAAGGAAAACCTTCAACATGAACTAAACCCATCCCAAAAAATGCAACTTCATTTCTTGTTTATCTGAAGACTTGTGTACAAAAAAGTCTGTCAGTGTTCAGGATAAATTCTTAAGATTTAGTTTACTGGGGATTTTATTCGGTGTTTGAGGAATATGTATGAAAGACCAGTGATTCTTATTCCCTCATTCTCAAATCTAGATAGCCAAATGTGCATCTTATTCCCTGATCTCGGATGTCAGCACTCTTTAACACTCAGGCAATTTGCTGTAATCCGAACAAAGCCGGTTCCTCATTAGGGATTACATCAACTCCTGCACTTCAGTCCAAGCCTTAATACCTGACACCTATTCATTCTCTTATCTGCTGCTGCAGAATGTCTGCGATTTTCAAAGATCACACGGGTACTCACCCCTACACAAACACCCATGGAAGGAAAATTGGCTCCTATTTAACACTTCTGATAGACAACATTTACACCTTTTAGATTTTTAAAGTCTTCACACTGAAACTCCAGTTATTGTTTTGGATACATTATGGAAATGCAACGGCCATGCCCTAAGAACAGGATGGAAATCTCAACACCTACAATAGCCAGTAGAAGGTTCTGAACGTGAGGGTTGGTGAGAAGACAGACTCAAGCATGTGCAAAGAACTTCAAAGCATGATTTTACACCAGCTAGGATTTCAAAGCAGGTATCATTCATCAGTGACCAATTTCATGTCCATGTCCTAATACAAGTTCAGTCTGTCCCAAAGTACTTGGCTGAACCGATGATATCCCAATCAGGTTTTATTATT
Organism: Aegithalos caudatus; assembly: GCA_013389925.1. Lineage (NCBI taxonomy): Eukaryota > Metazoa > Chordata > Aves > Passeriformes > Aegithalidae > Aegithalos > Aegithalos caudatus. The sequence continues at coordinate 808,083 of WEIU01024417.1, forward strand.
CTTAAATATCAAAGAAACTGCGAGATGTTACAAACAGGGAAGAAAAGATCCTTTCCAGAAGCATGTATCAGTGATTTCAGTCCAAATGTACACTATCTTCTCGTTTTATTCCCTGTAAAAAGAGTTACTGGGCTTGGCCTGTGACAGCCTCCTTTATGTATTTAAAACTCCTAATCAGCAAATATCATCATGTGAGGAAAAAGAAAATACTCTCAGAACTCATATAAGGATTTAATCTCTGATGCAAATAAATGTTGGTATGGTTTAGCTGATGCACTCCTACTCAGAAGACTGATCCCATTGAAAATTATTCTGCATCTCTTTTTGCCAAAGATGACAGCTGGAAAACCTGCACTTTCTGCTAAGCAGCAGCAAAATTAATCCCTTGCATCAACAAGCCCTACTAAAGCAGCCCCACAGATGCCAGTAAGGGAATCACCTACTTTGTACAGGAACAAGCAGTTCCAGTGAGACCAGGGACAAAATGCAATTCAGTGACCCCCAAGAACAGCAGGGACGGGTTCTGCCCTGGCTCTGGAGATGTTCCCTCCACCTGCTCAGCCATGAAAGATGCAAGGACAGATACTCCACTGGCAGGGAAAGCAACAGAAAATCAGATTGCACAGCACAGCCAGTTTAATATAAAACATACCCAACTGCTCTCTAATTTAAAGTGTCTTATGAAGGAAGGGGAACCTCTTCCAAACAGTTGTGAAATGGACCTCGTGACAGAGAGAGGCAATGAGAGCTGAAGAATGAGAGGTCACAGTCCTAAAGCTTGAGTCTGGATACTGTGAGACAAGAAAACTGGACCTAATTCCTCCCTGCACTCCAAGTAAGTTACTACATCAATGCTTGACTGCTATAGCCAAGCTGCAGCTCAAGGTCAAAAGTACAGACATTCCTGGTAAGTAGAAAAATTTTATGCCAGAAGTTTACATTTGAAGTATCATGGTAAAAATCAAGTTTGCATAAAATCGTAGTATTTCAGTGCTTATAGTTAACCTAAAAGAATAAAACCAAAAAGAACAAAACCAAAGAGAAACAACACTACAAAACATGTAACACTTATCTCTAAGTGCTTTGCTGGCTATCATTAAGCACACTAAATTAATTCCAAGATTACAAACAAAGCCATTGTCTCCTCTACCCACAGTACCAACAACTTAAAAGTGGCAGATAATTTCTTCCTGTTCTAGAGTCAATGTACCATTCCCATTTAGCCTTTACATTTGCAAGATGTAGACTGAGCAGTAACACAGCCGTGCTCCTCAGAAACAAGCCAGCCTAATTTAAGAAATCTGTGCTCTTTTTAAACACCACATGAAGGAACAGTTTTTTTACAGCCAAATTAAAACAAAATATCACCAAGATCTAGTTTTAAGGGAGCTTTCAGTATCAGGACAGTATTTCAGTCTGTGATACACAGAGCATGGCAGTGTGCTCATCTGTCAGGGATGGCACCAGGGACCCTTTCAGTCCAGTCTCACACACCTCAGGGCACTCAGACCTGCTGCCCTCACCTCCCCAGCTCCCAATACAGAGAGGTTCTCCTCCTTGCAAAGCCTCACCTCTCAGTTCTTGCCAAAAGGAATGGAAAAGAACTGACTGGTTTGGGAGATCAGGCTGTCCCAGGACAGAAATGCTTCAGAGGATGAAGGATCTGCACCCTTTGAAGGTGGTGGAAAGGAAGGTGTTTATGGCACCCACACCACAGGAGGGCAAAGCTCCCCAAGGACACCTGAGCACACCAATGCAGGGAGGTGACCACAGGGAGCAGGTGAGGAAAAAATTAATCCAGGGGTTTCTACACATCTGTTGAGATCCCTTTCCTCAATCTCCCTGACGTTTTTACAGGAAACCTTTGAAGGTACTGTAGGACCCTGAGGTGTAACCATGTGGTGCCATGAATTACTCAGTAGTGCCCCTGCTACCACCTCTCTTCACCTGGGACACTCAGGACATTTCAGTGCAGCTTTGGGGCCTGCAGACTTTCCACCTTTTTTATGTTTGGTGCTGAAAAATTGTTTCAAATGTTCATGGTATGAACACTCACCCTGCCTTGGTACATGAGAGCCCATTAAGTGCACATCCACATGACACCACATACCAACAAACAGAACTGACACGAACCAACTAATGAGATTTAAAATGTAAACAAACATTAACTACTCTTTTGAAATGTTCAAAGGTGTAGAAGCAAGTTTTCAATCTCCTTCTAGATTTTTCCTTAGTGAAAAATGAGACTTAATATATTTATAAATTTCACAAGATCAGTACTTTGCAAAACTAGAAAATAGTGAAGAGTTTAACCTCAAAATCAATTTTAGAGCAAACCAACTTAGCAGCCTAATTTTTAAAATACAAGGAAATGGATTAATTCCAAGAAGAAATAGCTTCCCTTAATAACAAGATACACACACTTGGTCTCTGTACTTGCAATAATAAAGACATTAACCTTTCCAAATTAAAATGTCCTTAGTCACACATTATAAACCCTCTCTGCTGTGTCTAAAACACCATCAGGTTTTCCATGGTTGCTGTCAGGCTGCTCACTTACCTTCCATAAGCCTCACAGAAGGGCCAGTGGCTCACAGGATGGAAAGCTGTGCTCACACAGGACAGCAGTCCTGCATGTTTGCAGGAATGTGGGACCTCCTGGAAGTGAGGAATTTAATGTGTGTGCACAGCAGCAGATTATCAGATGAGCAGCACACACAGACTGAGCCCAGCAGCATTTAGAGAGCAAAGACAAATCCACAGTACAACAGAACTACCCCAAGTAAAAACACAGAGCACCTCCCTGGTTTATGCAAAGCAAAACACACACACACACACACACACTGAAGTTTATTTTGATGTCTTTCAGGTTAAAACCCTCTTAGTTCAGATTGCAGCACACAGAACCAGAGCAGTGAAGGGAAGAAGGGAGGGACTGCTGGGTAGGTCATGCACAGAATGAGAACAGCACCAGGCATTACAGGCATTTTATTCTGGGCAAGGAGCAAAAGAGCTTCTTTGAGCCAGATTGAAGTTCTCACAGTTAAATTCAGCTAAACAGCAACTTCTCATAGAAATGCTCAAGGCACTCTAGCAGCAGGCCCATCAGATACCTGGCTAACACAAAGTTTTAATTTAATAACAGATCCTATCTGTACTACAGACGTCTGTCACAACTGCACAAGTCAGGAACTTTAAGGGCTACAACCCCTAATCTACAGAGCCCTGCTGGCACAAATGCCTCACATTGCTGTAATGAGATCTGCAAAACTGTACTTTTACCTGTCTGTGCTGTTTGCAGGGTGGGGCAGGTGAGCACCAGCCTGTGCAGTGGGCTCTCAGTGCAGCTGCACTCAGAGCCTTCATCTCAGGGGGAAAAAGACTTGCAAAGTTCAATCAAATTCCTTGGAAGAAGAAGTTCCATATCCAAAGACATTCTAAGACAGGTTTAGTGTAGGAAGGAGAGGCTTTGTCAGCACAGCTCTGTGTCACTGCTGGGGACAGAACTGTGACAACAGCACTGACAAACTTCAGTAACCCCTAACACAAGGCACTTACACTGTGCACATCCTCCAAGCTGCAAACCCAGAACTGTGCTTGGGAAACAAAATTCATATTGACTGTAGAGCTTTCTGCATTCATGAAAACATTAATTTTAAGTATTACATACATAGCATTTTTATTTTCTAGTCAGAGCTCCATGGGTAGCCTAGGCAGATAATGACTTAGTAACAGATTGACATTTGGCATTTCACTACTCCTACACCTCCTGGAGCTTTTACTCACATTCTTCTGAGTAAGATAATCCCATATTTGCCCTAAAAATGAAAGTTTAGCCCCCAGAAAATGGAGGTTTGAGGTCAGGTTTACTTCTGCTTTCAGGGTCTGAACAGCATGAGCAAAAATCAGTTAACAAACAGATCTGGCCCATTAAGGGAAGCTGTGAGTAGAATCAAAGCAGTGTAGAGGGCTCTGTTTTCTTTTTCCCTTTGATGCAGATTAAAAAATAAAACACAATTTAGGTGGTCTTTAGACTAAAAGCCCAACCACGATCATCTCTTTACAAGAAATCTTCTAGAGGCTACAGCAAGGCAATTTTAGTCAAGTCATGGTTGAAAGTTTAGTCAACAGAAGGATCAGTTACAAACACTGCCAGGGTATCACTCAATACACAGGATCTTTAGCACTCCTTTACCATCATCTGAACAAAAATGTTTTGTAAATACATGCCATTTATTTTTAAAATGTTGCATTTCTGCTACTGAAATTGATCTGTTTAGCAACTGCCCAGGAAAGTTACTTTGGGAAGGCAATTCATACCCTCTGGCATTCCTCCATGGGACATCAGGGAAATTAGTTCTTTATCAGGGCCATTAAGAACATTCAGCTGTAAATCCAACAGCTGAATCAGAGACTCTTCAAGTTTAACTTTTCACAATCCCACAGCATGTTTATTTTTAAATAATCTATCATTTCAGACCCTAACAGTACAGCTGTTGAAAAAAACCCAAAATCATGTGGTTATACAATTTTTTCCCTTTTCTGTTTGGAAAAGTGAGCTAAAATATAACTTCTGAACCTAGCTATCATTTTTATTGTTATTTCATCCAAACAGCTTCATTAAATGAAGTAAACAGAAATGAACTTCTCCCAAAGTTGATGAAACACAGTAATTGAAGCACGCTGATTATGCTAAAGTGGAGTTTTTAAGTTTTGGTTAGAATTTACTGGGAGAACACACATAATGCTCATTTAATACGTGTTTTGAGCTGCCTAACTGGAAATTTAAGCTTTTTAACCTCAAAGCCTATCAGTGCTCTTGAGACCACCATCAATATCATCTGTCAAATATCAGCTTATTTCAGAAGCTGCCTTAGATTTTAACTTCCCAGCAGTGAATCCTCCAAGCATTGAGAGCTGAGACTGCACACACAAACAGGACCCAGCTCTTGCATGAACTGGGGAAATCTTACTTGCATTAAAATCCTCTCCTCACATCTCCTACCACTGCCCTACTACTTGTGGCACAAGAGACACGGGCCAGAAAGGGCACCAGAAATAAAACTGCTGCAGAGACACCAGTTCTGCCAACTAAAGCCATCTAAAGTCCCTCTTGCCCAGTCCTGGCCCTGCTCCTACTTGTGCCTGTTAGGTTTTATAACTCCCAGCCCAGCCCCTTTAATCCTTGCCCTTCCTCTTCCCACTAATACCTTCAGCTTAAAGTTTCAGGCTGTACTGAATTAAAACCTCACAGTCACTAAATTACAAATCTAAAGGCAATTACTATCTCAAACAAGAAACAAATTATGTGATCAGCCACCAGAAAATAATAGTAGTGAAGCTGGATTAAGCAGAACAAACTCTGGCTTTTGGGAGTCCACTAGAGATTGAAAAAATATTTATTTCATTTTATCTACTAACCCAGATTTGATTCTATTTGCATTGCTTTGAAGACCTTTAGGGTTTTGGTGTTGTTTGCTTTTTCAAATTCAAAATCCATCTTTTAATTATACGAAAACACCTTCTGAAGCACTGTGTGAATAGATATTAGTTGATATTATTATTTGATATTTCAACAGTTTCAAGAACTACGGGAATTTTTGCACTGTCCATACATTTGCAATACACCAAAACCTTCATTTGCATACCAACAGAAAGTATCCCTTAGAGAAACAAACAACACAAAAACTTTGTAAAAAAAAAAAATTATTTAAATGCTGGTCTTGAAAACTCCAATTATTTGATTTTCTAATCACTGGAGTCAAGCAGTCTCAATGAAGGCCAACATGAGCCCTTAGTCTTTACCCCAGAGCACTAAAACATCTTTAGGTGTGACAAGTTTCTGGAACTGCCAAGGGAAAAAAAATTTAAGGCCTAACTGAAGAGCTATTTTGAGCTTACTTCTATATTTATTCCTATAGAAAGTTCTAAATGTCAAGGAACAATAACAAGCAGCTGGCACACATAAAAGTGGAGCACAACCCAAAATATCTACTACAATTAACATAGTACATGGTACAGTTGGACAGTAACTAAACATCATTTTTCATTGACCAGCAATCAACTTGCTTAACAGCTGGCAAATTTTGTTTGTAGTAGCACCAAGCCTGGTAAAGGTAAACTAATTGAAATTATCCCTAAAAAGAAAAGTGAGGAAAATACACAAAAAAACCAAAGAGTGGGAATTGTTATCATAAATAAGGCAAAATATAGTTTAGTATTGCCTGGCAAAGAATTTACTTAAAGACGACTGTGATTACTAAATATTCAAAAGAGCTATTTCTGAAAAAAAATCTGAACTCTATCATCCAGGGAAAAAACAACTAAAAAAACCCCAGGGAATTTAGCAATACTATATGTATTCTTTTGAGTTAAAAGAAGTCAGCAAATTCTTTTTTTCTCCTGAAGTTCCTGGAAGGAAAACCCATGGAAGCCCATGCAAGAAAAAGAGCACGTTACACTGTTTCAAATTACTGGAGATAAAAACTGCAGGGAGAGCAAAATACACATTCCTTCTATAACACATTGCGAGATTGTAACATTCTTTCCAAGTTTTCCAAGTTAAAAACGACAAGCTAACATCCTAAGATTCTCATAACCACAACTAAAACATAAGCTGTTGCTTGGAGGTATAAACTATTTAACTGTATGAAACAAAATTTGGTCGCCACCAAATAATGGTTTTTGCAAGCCAAACAAACAGCTCCGGATTATCACCATCTCCAAGAGACAGCATTTAAGTACATTAGCACCATTTAAGTACATTAGTGCCAGGGAGAGGGAACTGGCAAGGAATTCAATATTTAAAACCGACCAACGATTCCTACCGTCTAAATATTCGGATTTTTTTTTTCTCCCTACAAAGTAGTCAGCAGAACGTTCAGCTCCTCGTGTTTAACTCACCAAGAAGGAGATCCCCTCCTCTGCCCAGAGAAAACATCTCTCCAAGGCAGGGCAGCTCCAGTCCCACCCGAGAAGCCCCAGAACGATTTCGGTTGCGTTCGGTTGGGTTTGTGTGTCCCCAAGGCCGCTCCCCGCCCCGGGCAGCCCCGGGCCCGGTGGCTGCGGTCGGTGTTGCCGTCACGAAGCAGCTTCCCGGCGTCAGCTTGGCCGTGACGGGCTCCGAGCACGCCCGGCCTCTCCTCGCCTCTCCTTCCCCCCAAGATGGAGGAGCCGCCTTCAGCCCGCTGCGCCCGGGGAGCGGCCGTTCCGCTCCGGCCCCGCCGCGCCGATGAGCCAA
>WEIU01024417.1:829350-891110 GCA_013389925.1 Aegithalos caudatus
CGGCGCCGAGCCGTACTGGTCCAGGTAAGGCTGGACCCGCTCCCGGGAAAGCCGCTCCGCTGCTTTGCGGAGCTCTCCGGGGGTTCCCCGCATCCCCCCGGCCGCTGCCATCCCGGCCCCGGTACCCCCCGGCATCCCCGGTCCCCGCCGCCCGCAGCTCCTGGGAAAGATGCGGCTCCGGGATGGAGGGCTCGGGCGGCCCGCTCCGCTCCCGGAGAGGCGATTTCGGAGGTGCTTGGTGCTCCCCGTCGGGCCGGGACCCTCCTGTCGCTGTCCCCGTCCCAGTCCCCGTTGCTGCCCTCCGGGAGGGACACGGTCCCAGCGCTCCGGGCGGTTCCCGCTGTCTCTCACTCCTCCGGACTCCAGCAGAGACGGTAGAAGGGAGGGGGGAGATAGGGAATTACTGTGAAAAACGGAGGAAAAAAAAACAAACAACCAACTCTTGAGTTTATTTCTGGTCTGTAATCAGTGAATTAAACACATAACGGCTATGAGGTTCTTATCGAAGTGTTCCACTGGGGATGTTTGTACTGGCGATAGTCATTCATTAAGATAAAGTCTGGAATAGGAGCTGGGCAGCAGCTAGACAGCATGAACTGCCCTTGATGCAAAGTCATTAAAATACTTAAAATACACTTAAACCCCCAGTGACCACTTTTAACAGCAGGGGCACAGGCAAAGGCAGGGCGATCCAGTGTTTGGAGCAGACTGGGACACCTGGGGCTGTGCTGCTCCTCTCTGCCACCCTGGGAAAGTCATCCAGCAGCAAAACCTCATGATCAGCCCCTTCTCCCATCTCAGCTAGGGTGAGATGATGATTCTAAAGTAGCACTGGGACAGCTGGAATTCACGGTCAGAGGCTTTTCGAAGCTGGGAGCCCCTGGACTCCCCGTGCTTTAAAAATTTGGCTCAGTTTCAGATGACTGATGCCTGGCTGCCACTGTGGTGCCCAGCCCTGGGGCTCTGCTCTTCCCCTCGCCTTGGGATCGCACTGTGGTGAGCTGGGATCTCACTGTGGTGAGCTGGGATCTCACTGTGGTGAGCTGGGATCTGTCCCTGTGGTGAGCTGGGATCTGTCCCTGTGGTGAGCTGGGATCTCACTGTGGTGAGCTGGGATCTCACTGTGGTGAGCTGGGATCTGTCACTGTGGTGAGCTGGGATCTGTCACTGTGGTGAGCTGGGATCTCCCTGGCAGGAGAGCAGTGGGACAGCCGCAGCACAGGTGACATCCCAATGCCCAGGAACACGAGGCCAAGGGGAGGGATTGCCTTTCCAGCAGCAATACCTCTGGATGAGTGGTGTTTCTCATCCGTTGCTTTCTGCAGTGGCAGCAGGCTGACAGCCGGCTTTAAACTGCCTCCCGAGGCTTTTCCTGCATTTGGAGATTGGGAAGTCTCATCAGATCCACGCTCCTCTTAAGAGTAATGGGGTTGGTCTTAGAGAAGACCTTTGGCATCGAGGCGCTAACGTTTGAAGATTCTTTCCCCCTAAAGCACTTCAGAAAATTCCTTCTCTCTATCTCCCCCTTGCTAACTTTTCCCTAAGTCTTTGTGAAGTGGGAGTGGAAGCACCAGATTTTCCTGAGGCAAAACTTCAGTATACATGTTTCTCCTCCAGGAAAAAAACCAAACCCACAAGAAAACAACCAAAAAACATTTGACCAGAACAAGCCCTCCTGTTTCTCAAGTCTCTTTGAAAAATGCAAAACATAGATAAGTTTCCAAAAACAAAAGGGATGAAGACACCCTGTTGATCGAGACAAGCATTTTAAGTGATTCTGACCATGCTAAGTACTGCTAATAATTGAGAGAATCCTGTTAATGGGAAGGAGCAGCAGGATAACCCTAAGGCATGTCAGATCATTATCTATATTGCTGTAGTTCACAGAAGCTGAGATTATGTCCCCATTGTTTAGTGTAGACACACAAGGTCACAGCCCTTCTCTGGGGAGGTTTTATGGAGGTTTTATGGCCTAAAGTAAACTGGGCAGGTGGAGGGTGAGTAAGGGGAAACAGAAAGGGGGAAGGAGCCACCAGAGCATTGGAGCAGGTTTGTCAAGTTGTATGAAGTACCTCATTGGGTGAAGTGAATTTGGTGGACAATTTGTGAACAGTATATGCAAATAAATAACTTTCATAGTTTCCAAGCAGTGAGTTATTGCCATGGAGGCAAGGTGTTATCAAGTGGGGGAAGTGACATGGGTTCTCCTTTCATGCTCCAACAAAAGACATGCCAGGCAGCCTTCCAAGATCTGTCAGTGCAAGGAGAGATAAACTCTTATCTTGGCAGGTTTATTTTTCTGTCTTTGTTCATGCTACTTCTTCTTTTGTCCTCCCTTTTTTCGTCTGGCTTTTCCTTCCTCTTCCACTCTTCTTGCCTCGTGTTTTCTCCTGCCTGCCTTTCCCCAACTTTTCTGCAGGCTTCCAATGGCTCCATCATCACACATTTCTTCCAAGAACAGCACTTGAGGATTACTCTTTGGGGCTTGAAAAAGCCCTCGTGCTTATGTAGCACATCTGGACTGTTAGAGAGCATTTCTTAATGTTGATCCTGACATGCCAAAAGCAGGACCCCTTGGGCAGTGGATGTGTTTAAGCACCTCTGGTTTAACTGAGGGAAGACCAAAGCAGTGAAAAGAGAAATCATTTGCTGAAGGTTGCACACAAAGCCAGCAGATCCAGCAGTGGGCATGGGGCTCACATTTCGGATTGTGCCTCCAGGAAAGAAACCAGCATGAAAAAGTCCTGGGAAACAAATGACTCCTGAAGCCACTCTGCATCTCCCAGCCTCTGGCTACACCTGAAGACAAGGGGTGATTATTGCAGTTTCTTTAAGCTCCAGAGATAAAAGGATTCCTGCCCCGGCCACAGGCTGGTCTCCAGTCACCTGATCTTTGCCCAGAGACAACAGTCAGTTGTTTTTTCTGAGTTCTGTGCCCTCATCTTCTGTCAACATGATGTTGCAGCTTTAGTTGGTCGGGTATTTTTGGTGGTTGGGATTTTTGTTTTACAAGTTCCTCACCCTGGGTTTAATAGTGACCTTGCTGAGATCTTTTTTCACGTGGAAAACATGAGCAGGGCACACATTTCATTCCTGGCTGATCCATGCATGCCCTCAAATCAGTGTGCAAAGCATGCCTCTGCTTTGTTATTCTGTTTTCTCACCACCTCCACCTGGACTCAACAACTACTTCCAGCTCATATGAGCTGCTGAAATCTAATTTCATCTTTGCTTTTGCCGACAGCAAGAAATGAAGAGAGGGAATAAACCCAGAGCTCGTTTGCTGAACACCACTTTGTTGCCATCTGTGGCTCTGTGGAGGGAGCTTGAGCACAGGAGGCAGACAGGAAGCCAGCAGCTTTCCCAGGAAAAAAAGCCCTGTGTCCTCTGTGCTGCTCTTGTTGGCTGCTAGCTGGATTGGGAAAAAAAAAATATAAAATCCAACAACTCTCCTCTAAACCCCAAAGCTACTTTTGACAGTGACAAATCATTAGCTTGGGGCTGGTCTACAGCATGACAAAATCTGCTTGAGGAGGGGGGGGAAACAAGCATGTTAGATTTTGGAGGAGAAGTAGTTGAGAAAAACAAAGAGTGAGAAGTGAAAGGACTGTCAAACAGGGTTAAAAATAACAGCCTGGGTATTATCTCCTGGCACAGACACGGCTGCTGTGGTGGTGCCACGTCAGTCAGTCCTGCTTGAGGTGGAAGTTACAGTAAATTAAAGCTATAGGCAGGTAAGCTGGGAAGGAGTGTTTTGGAAAGGAGATTATCCCATGGGCCTAGGAATGGGTGATGAGGAGGGAAGTGTTGGCACACCGTGGTGGACAGGTGAGCAAGCACAGGGGGACCACAGGCAGCAGCTGGGGACATTCCCCTGGGAGGTGACCTCGTGCTGGGGCTGCTGGGTGTCCTGGGGGCTCGGTACCACCGTGTGGGCTCATCCCCATCCTGCCCTGGCTTCTGGCAGGGTCTGGGCTGTGTCCACTGCTGGAGGCACTGGGGGTGACTGCATGGGTGTGCTCTCCATGCATCTCCCACAGAACTGTTTCTAATCTCTTTTTAGAGGGGGGACCTGAGGTAGAGATGCTCCCCTGGAGGTGGGCGTTGTGCTCTGCTGATGCTCCCTGTGCCCATCCTGTGCAGATCAGGAGCTGCAGCTCCCAGTTCTTCTTCCAGTCATGGAAAACACCCACAGATATTGCAGATGGCTTCTGGCCAAGAGCTGTTGGTGGGACAGGCTGTTTGTAGTCTTGCTGTCTAACACAGCTCTCTTACCAACCTGAAAATACCTGGAGGTGCAGACTCGTGCCTTGGAGGGGGATAAACTGGGGTGTAATTGACAGCCTGGACTCCAGAGAGTCCATCTCAACAGTGACCTGCAGTGTCTGCCAAAGCCCTGCAGACTGGGGGAGAGGAGGGAGGCGAGTCAAGAGAAATAAAAGTTGAATAAATATTTGCTCTGTGGCATCTACTGGAGAAATTCCTCCAGCAGGAAAACACACTGCAAATAAAGATACCCTGTGCTGCTGGCTCTGCTTCCACTGGCAGACAGCTCAGCTTGCTTTTGCCCCTTTGGGGATCTCAGGCATCCTTGAAAATCCATCCTAACCACTGTGCCCTGAGTGGGGGATCCGTTTGGTTGGTGGCAGCTGAGTCTCAGGGAAACCAGTGGATGCTTCCAAGCAAAGCCATTTCCACCCAGTGCCCAAGGCTGCACTTGGAGGAGGAGAACCAAGGGACATCAGGGCTGCTCAAAAATCCACCCAGGAAGAGTCATTAGGGCTTGGGCTAATTATAGTCTGAGTGGTGGTTGGAGGTTTGTGAAAAAGGAAGTGTTTCTAGCTGCATGGGTGCTTTGCTCAGTGGAGAGGCTGTCAGTGATGTGCAGGAGGGGACACACCTGCAGTGCCTGTCTCTTGTGGGGAGGAGGGGATTGCAGGTCAGGAGGGCACAGGCTGGGCCCTGAGGGGCCACTGCCATCACACAGCACCAAATTACATCATTCAGGTGGCTCCAGACAAGCTGCAGTGATTCCCTGCCAGTGGTGTGGAGGGCTGGCCCCTCTCACAGAACAGTCTGTCACACAGAACCAGGACAGGCCAGCAATGCTGGGTCTGGCAGGTGAATCAGGGGTGGTGGCACCAGTGACAGCAGTGGCTGTGATTTCCTGTGCTCTGACTTAGGCTGGTTGCCTGCAGCACGTTCTGCCTCCCTCCCTCATCAGGGGATTCATTAGATTTCATCTGATAACACTGGGGAAGTTTCACTTCTCAGATGGCTGATGTCACCCACAAAAACTTTTGTTTGATTTTTCACTATTCTTTAGCTTTGACAGGAGGACTTTAATTCCTATCTTTGTGCTAGTCCAGGTTCCTCCCCTGTAACCTCTGCTGTTGTTGTTTTGCACTGAGCAGAACGTTGAGTCATCTGCAGCCTCTGTGATAACTATAATTAGGAGAAAATGCATTTACAAAGCTCTTTCCTGTGATGCAAGCACGTCATTGTCCTTGCAGGGAAATCATTCCTGCCATGCTTCCAGGTGGGTGTGAGCAGCTACTGATTACATTTGACACTCATACTCTTTGGGTGGATTTTCCTAGCTGGATGTGCTGCTTGTGGAGGAAGTGGTAGTCTGAAGCTGTTATTGTGTTCTCCACTTGTTGTGAGCATAATCCCTACTGCTGTAATTAAACATAAAGGAAGAGAATATAGAATGGAGCAGTAGTCAAAGAGAACATTGAGAGTGTGTCATACACCTAGAGATTTATCTAGTGCTTTGGAATAAAAGTGAAGAGGAAAAATATATCTGTGGAGTTTTGTCAGAACATCAGCTGGAGAGGAGGTTTCTTGAGACAGAAAGGGAGTAAAGACTCCTTGAGATGCTCAGGTCTTTTTGTCTCCCTCTTACACCTTGCAGAGCCATACAGGGTTTTAGGATAAAGGAAGAACTGTTGATCTGGTATTAAAATGCTGCTGTGCTTACCAGGATAACTACAGGTTATTCTGAGCACACCAGAATGACTGGAGAGACAGCTCAGCCCCACTCCAGTGAAAGCTCAGAAAGGTCTCCCTTTGCCTCAGGGGATAAATACAATTTAGGAAACTATCCTGGTGGCCAAATAGTAGAAAATACCTCCACACATCACTGGCTGCTGTGCTTTACTCTGTCACCTCGATTGTTGCAGGTTCAATAGCTCAAATTTATCAGTGCTGTGCTGTTGGAGATAACAGAGTTTATGGACCCAAATGGCAACAGCCCATTTGGGCAGGGCAGGCAGGAATTGTACCTGAAACATCCCATCCCTGGGGGCTCTCTGGAAGGTTTTCCATGGATGGATATCCCCTCTGCCTTTGGTGGGGGATTTACACCCCAAAACTCCTACCCATATTATCCTGCTGGGGTTTCTGTGACCCAGACATGGAGTGTCCTGGAGCCTTTGATTTCCCTGTGCTTTTCTGTAGCAAGCTGGAGTCAGTGGAGCTGCTGTTCCTGGAACTGGCTGGGGCTGGTGATTAAAAACCAGCCCACCTTTGGTTTTTGCAGCAAATGGAGATACAATTGAAGGTAACTTCATCTCAGGGTAAGCCCATGAGGGGCTCTGAGTGTTTCCCAGCTGGTTGGAATGACTGAGGCACGTCAACCCCTGGTTGCTCATTCCTCCAGCAAGGAGAGGTGAGGTTTGCCAGTTTCTGTGTAACAACAGCTCCAACCTTGTAAACACAGACTGAAGCACTTCCAGTTCCTCCTGCCAGAGGTTAGCACTGAGCTGCTTATCTGCCTTGTCAGGAAACAGCAATAAATCCACCTCCAGCAGGTTCACCTGCCCACAGAGTTCTGCTTTTCATTGTTCCTTCACCTCCCCCCTGTGACGGCCCATTTACACTTTTATAAATGGGTTTGTGCTGTATGGGATTAACCCACATTTGTCATCATTCCAGTACACAGAAATCAACTCTTCTGTTTGATATAAAAGGTGACCCGGGCTGTTTCCCACATGGGTGTGTTTAGCAGGGTGGAAAGCCCAGAGGTTACTGCCCTGGTACAGTGAATTCCTCTGGAACAGAGAGAGTCTGTTAGCTCAGTGCTTTGTGCTCTGGCCTCTGGGCATAGAAATAATCAAATACAAATAGTACCAATAGTGGGTGTTCTTACTCAGCTTTTAGCTCTGTAATTCACTGGCAAAGGAGGGGACCCAAAGTGGCATGGCTGAGGGAGGGCAGAGGGAAATCCCTCTGCCCACAACTGGACCTGATATTTGCAGCAAAATCTGTTTGTTTGCTCCAGAAGCCATCACTGACTTGCTTCTCACTTACTTCCAGTCTGTAGGAGCCCTTTTCTTGAGGCTGAAAATTCACATGCCAGAAATATATATTCTGTTAACATATTTTGGCTCTTATTAGCTAAAATTTCGTATCTGTCCAGGCTTAATTATTTTGCTTCTCTCTCTGAGCTCCTCAGGCCCATCAAGTCTTGTTTCTCTAAAGAATTCCTGCATATCCCTCCTTTTTAGGAGGGGTCACACACAAACTACCTCCCCTGAGGAGTGGGTAGAAATACCAAATAACTGTGGTCTGCTACCAAAAGGTGTGTCTCATGCAGGTGCTTCCAGCCTCATGCCCTGACCTTTCCTTTGTTATCCTTATCTTTTAAAGAACACTTTGTTGTTGTTGGAGGGGGCAGGGGGCAGAAAAAAGCAAACAAACCAAGTTCCTGCCTGCCTTTCCCTCCATGCAGTGATGTCCAAGGAGCCTGTTCCACCTTACAGCCTATGGACAGACATTGGCTGCTGGGGTCAAGTTGATGCCTTGGCAGGGCTGACCTGAAACAGAGACTGGACAGAGTTAAAGAATAAAGTAGGGATTTATTGAAAGGCCTCTAGGATAGGGCCTGACCAGGCTACACCCAAGGTGGACAAAAAGTAGCCACAAAACGGACAACCAGTCATAAGGTCTTGCATTTTTATAAGTTTTGGTCTATTTGCATGTTGGGGTTTAATTGTCCAATTACAGCTTCAGGTTGTGAGGTCCCATCCTTCTTGTTCCTCCCTTCAGTCCATCATTGTGGATGTACTTTGGGCTGTGAGCTGTGTCCATGCTTTTGTGTCTGAAAGTTGTCCTTGATCTTCAGCAGGAACAGGATTTGTTTTGTCTCCCTACCCTGTGAAGAGCTGAGTGACACTGAGTGTGAGGCTCAGAACTGCACCCCTGGGCAGCACAGAGCCTGAAAAACATGAAAATTGAAACTTAAGGCATCAAAATATTGTTTGGGATGAAGCTGGCCTCATTCCTAAAATCCAGCAGCTGGGACACACCCTGTCAGAACCGCTGTGCCCCGGGGCAGTTGTGCTGACCTTCATTTTATCGAGACTCACTGGGCTCACAAAGCCAACCCGACCCCCAAATCCTCTCTGTGCACAACCCCTGCCCTCTGCCCACCTTCCTGTCCATCCCTGCAGGCCCGAGTCCCGTGTGTGGACGCTGATGCTGCTGCTGGGGACGTGCCTGCTGTACTGTGCCCGTGTCACCGTGCCCATCTGCGCCGTGGCCCTCAGCTCCTACTTCGACTGGGACAAGAAGCAGTTTGGTGTCGTGCTCAGCAGCTTCTTCTGGGGTTACTGCTTGACACAGATTGTTGGAGGACACATCAGTGATCAGTACTGGAATTTTATTCTCTCGTGGTTTCTTGTTTTAGTGACACGCAGATGGGTTTTGAGCCCTCAGTTGCAGTCTGAGCAGGGGCAGTGCCAGGTTTCACACCAAGTGTGTCCATGGGGAGAAGCTCTGGCTGAGAAGGGATGTGGGTAGTTTAGAATGTCCAGATAGAAGCTGTGGATGTCTCATCCCTGGAAGTGATTCTAGGATTCTGTGAATACAGCTTTTCTGATTTGATCTGCACAGCTGATCTTTGTTATCAGTTCAGCACTTGCAGTTTTTCTGCCCTATATTCTCTTGCAGTCTTTTCTCAAGCAAGTCCCCATACAGTTTCCATCATGTTTAGAAAAACTGTCTCTATTGTGTCATATGAATTAAAACCCAAACAATTTCCCCAGCTGGTTGTAAGGGAGGATCTGAATCATTACCTGCTTGAGTCCCTTTCCCCAGCCCATCTATTCTTAGTGAGAGAGCTTTTCTATGAAATCTTTTGTGAGGAGCACATGCCTGGAAGGGTTGCATTATCCATGCAGTGCACTGTGCTATTTAATTAGGGTCCTTTAGAGTTTGCAAGAAAATACCCAGAGAAACCTAAATGGTAAAAGGCAGAGCTGATGTAAAAGAGCAAATGGAAAACACCATCGCTGGTTAAGAGAAGCAGGATGGTGGCAGCAGTTGGGTTTCACCTCTACACCATCAGAGATTTGAGTGGCTCAGTGCTGTGAGATCTCTGGAATCAGTGAGAGCTGGAGTTGGATGGGCAGTGCTGGCAGGAGGTGGGAAGGGAAAAGGTCAGAGCTACTCCCCAAGGGCCAAGAGGAGAACAGGTTTGACTGAAAGGTTGCTCTTAAAAACAGGTTAAACTGGGAAGGGCACCTGAGTCTGGACTGGAAGACTTTGCCCTTTTGCCCTCCTATCTTTGATAATGTGTTTTCTGTCTTCCAGAATAGGAGGTGAGAAAGTTCTCCTCCTTTCAGCATCAGCCTGGGGGTTCCTCACAGTCCTCACCCC
This sequence comes from Aegithalos caudatus, assembly GCA_013389925.1. Classification (NCBI taxonomy): domain Eukaryota; kingdom Metazoa; phylum Chordata; class Aves; order Passeriformes; family Aegithalidae; genus Aegithalos; species Aegithalos caudatus. The sequence continues at coordinate 839,014 of WEIU01024417.1, forward strand.
CCTGCTCACCCACATCACTTCAGCCCATCTGGTTTTCATGACCTCCTCCAGGTTCCTCATGGGGCTGCTGCAAGGTGAGACCCCTGTCCTGAGTGTGTCCATGTGTCTGTCTGTTCAGGGACATCCTTGTACAGAGGCTCCTGTGTGGCATATTGAGATGCAAGTCCCATGGTTTGCAGTGCATGAACTCTTCCTGTGGATGTCTGAGCAATTCTCTGCCTCAAAACTGCCTCCACATCCAGAACTTCCATGGGAAAAACCAGTGCCATTTCTAGAGAAAGTCACTGACAAGTCATTCCCTTGTAGAACTCTGTAGGCTCTGGAAATCATCTCTGGTGGTATTTGATTTTCCACATTTTAAAACTACTTCAAAACACCCAGAAAAAACTGGCCCTTGCCAAAACTTTTGGATAATTTGGGGTGATTTTCCTTCCCTTTTGCCAAGCTGCAGCGCTGGAAAGTGCATTGGCACTGATGGATTTACAGTAGCAGTGGTGGTGATGTAGCAGGATTACGGAGAAGGCACAAACAAACCTTTGATGGCGATGGATCCACTCCGTTTATTTTATATCCCTGTTTCAAATTCACCAAAGGTTTTGCTGCTTTCTCTCAGTGTTTAGCTCAGTCTGGATCTTACAAATTTGCTTTTGTTTTGCCTTACTGCTCCCTGCCTTGCTCCTGTTTCTCTCAGGGGTGTACTTCCCATCCCTGGCCAGCCTGCTGTCCCAGAGGGTCCGGGAGGGCGAGCGAGCCTTCACCTACAGCACAGTGGGGACTGGATCACAGTTTGGGTGAGTTCAAAGCCTCTGAGCAGTGAGTGACAGCCTCTGGACATCCTGTGTGATGAAATGCCATTAAACAGTTGGAGGCAAAACTCACAGCCCAAAGTACATGTGGATTCACGGGTCCTCAAGGACTCCTGCTGCAGCTGAGGAAGCCTCAGGCAGTTGCTGTCCTGCCTGCCAAGGATTTATGTATTGTTTTCTCTTTCTTTTCAAACCAGACTTTGAAGACTGTTTGCAATATTTAATTACTATGGGAAACAGCCCAATTCAGTAGGAAGAGCAAGGGCAGCCTGACACTGGTCACCTGTCCTCTCTGTGGGATGGGGAAGAATAGAACTTCTCCATCTCTGCTGATCTCCATCACAATTTCCTTTCTAAATGGAAAGGTTGCTTAAAAGCTGAATGGAAATATCACTGTGTTGAATCACTTCGTTTTCCACTGTTCTAATTTCTTTTGCTGCTTTACACATTCTCTGGGATACTGCACACCAGCAACCTGCTTTTCTTTCCTCAATGATCATTTTTCAGTGTGGGGCAGGTGAGGGTGAAGTTCCTTTGGGATTTCTCTTGCCAGTGAGGATCTGGCCCAAGATGCCACCCAGGGAACAGGACAGGTTGCAGAGCCATGGTGGGACTGGTGGCAGCACCCACACATGCAGAGACTGAGAAATTTTTCCCTGTGAGGGTGGTGAGGCCCTGGCACAGGCTGCCCAGAGAAGCTGTGGCTGCCCCTGGATCCCTGGAAGTGTCCAAGGCCGGGTTGGATGGGGCTTGGAGCAACCTGGGATAGTGGAAGGTGTCCCTATTCATGGTAGTGGAACAAGATGGGCTTTAAGGTCCCTTCCAACCCAAACCATTTTAGGATTCTGTGGTTCAGTGGCAGCAGCACTGACCCCAGGGAGAGCCTCCCATCAGTGTGCTCAGTCTGAGCTCTCAGCCAGGCCAGTAAATCTGGGTGGTTTCCCTTGCAGAACGCTGCTGATTGGTGGTGCAGGATCTCTCCTCCTGGATTGGTATGGCTGGGAAAGTGTTTTCTACTTCTCTGGTTTGCTCACTTTGCTCTGGGTTTACTGCACCTGCAAATATCTCCTGAGTGAGAAAGGTGAGTCCAGCTGCATCCCTGGGGCTGGCGGTGCTCCCGAGGATCTGGAACTAAGTGATTCCATTATTTTCTGTAAATCCTGTGTGTTTCCAAGATCATGCCTGGTTTTACACAAAGGCCTTTTGCTCAGATATGTTCTATAATACACGCTGTGTCTCACCCAAGATCCCCAACCCAAAAACGAGGATTTGAGCTCTTGCAATGCTGATTTCCTATTTCAAGTCCCATGCTGGATTATATCATTGCTGAGAGCCTGATCTGGCTCCTCAGTACTCTTTAAGCACCAGTGAAAACACAAAACAGAGCATGATCTTCAAAGTGGATTAAGCTAAAGCAGGGCAAGATACTTACTCCAAACTAAGAGCATCTACACATTGAGCTTTTAAAAACCAGTTAATCCACAATATCTCTTCCCAAATAACTGCCTAGGAGTAATTCCACATATGGGCAAACCATTACACCTGGCTACAGCATTATTAGGGTGAGTGTGGTATGTAGGAGCCCAGCTCACTGGGGGCTGGGTGTGTGCCTGGTGCTGCACAGAATCCAAACCCAGTCCCTGCCAAGGGACTTCTATTTAATTATAAAAGAGATATAACACATGGGTGAAGGTGGCTGGGTGGGGAGGGGTGTGGAAAAATTTTGGTCAGTGTAACAAGGTGTTTCCATGGGCATTCAATGCTGGTAGAGCCAAAAAACCAAGGGTTAGAAGGAGATTAAAAGTGATTGTACAGCAGTGTCCCAGGGCTGCCTCCAGCTGCACAAGTCATTACTGACCACAGCTTTCCTTTGAATGTTTTCTTCCCTGCAGAACTCACCATCCCCATAAACTATTTAACGAGAGGCCTCTCCATACCCAAGCAGACCAAAGTTCCCTGGAAGCAGCTGTTTAGGAAGGCACCAATCTGGTAGGCAGCTGCATGCATTGGCCAGGCTGGGAGCATCCTCCCTTTTCTCCTCTGGGCTTATTTCTTCTGCCTCTGTGGCTTTTGTCCACTTATATATTTGAGAAGCAGAACCAGTTTTCTCATTCCTTCTGTATAAACAAGGAACTGAAAAGGTAAGCTTGGCAAAGGTGGTTTATATTCTGTCCACTGGACTGTCAGGCTCAAATGTCACTGGGAAATCTTTCTCCTTGCCAGGCAGTTTCCCCTGGAGGAGTCCTGTGCTCCTCTAGAGTGATATTTTCCACGGGTCTTGTTAGAAATGCTGATTGTAATGGGCTCCCAAGAAGTGCTGCTCAGGGGCACTGGGTGGCACGGGCTGTGTCCTCATTGCTGCCAAACATCCTTTTAATGGCCATTTTTCCTTGGGGATGCTGCAGTGGGCACTGAAGCTCATCCAAGCGTGTTTCCAAGTGCTGCTTTAAGGCGGGGAGGAGGAGAATGATGGGGCTGCAGGGCAGCAAACCCCTTCCTGCCTTGAATAACAATGGAGCTGATAACAAATCCCTAGAAAACCCTAAAGAGCACCTCTCAGAGCAGGAGGACCCTTACAGGGCTGGAAAGGACGGGTGGGAAATGCAGAGGCATAATTAGCACTTCAATTAACCTCGCCTGTCCCCTGGGCCCTGCGGTGGGGCAGCCAAGGAACAAGCTGCAGGGAGAAAGCTGGAAGGAGTGGTTATCTGTGACAAAAATCCCGGGATTTCTTAGGAGCTGACATCTGGAGTGCCCATTTCCCACCCAGCATGACCTGTCACTGCTGATTGTTTCCTCTCAGCTGTGTTTTTTCAGGGCTGTCATCATCGCTCAGCTCTCCACGGCCAGCACGTTCTTCACTCTCCTCTCCTGGCTCCCAACTTTCTTTAAGGAAACTTTTCCTGACTCAAAGGTAGGTTGGCTCTGCAGCAGAGGCACTGCTGTTCAAAGGAGGCCGTGCTGGGCACCTGCCAAAAGGGGCTGGGGAGGGAGGAAGGTGATGGAGAGGGATATGGTGAGAGCAGGCTGGGAGGCAGCAGGAGGTGGGAGGTTTTCTGTGGGCTCAGGAGCCCTGGTATCCCTGCAGGTACTTTTGGAGATCCAGGTTGCAGAGGCTGGTTTCTAGTTGTTTGTTTAGGGATGCTGAAGATTGCAGGGAAAAGCAGGTTTTATTGGGTTTTAGACTGCTTTTCTTCTGAGGAAAAGAGAATTTTCAACTAGCACAAAGCTCATGACATTATGCTGTTGCAAATTACCACCATTCACTCCTAGATTTTTTAGAGGGTTTTTAACTGGACTAACATTGCACAGCTCAGACCTGCCTGTGGAAATGATAATTACCATTAATAACATATACTTCAAAAATACTACAAAAGCTTCCCTCTCCTCAGCTCAAATGATACTCCCATTTTTCAGAAAGCCAGGCAATACTCATCTGGGCTGAGAGCTGGTATTTTCATTTTGTTCTCAGAAATTCAGACAGTCTTTGGCTCTGTTAGGTTTTTGCAATCTCCAGAGCTGCTTACAAATGCCTTTTCATATTACACATGTAAAGCTCTTTATGGCATACTTGATATTTATATTAAAATCATGTGTTAAACCAGCAAACATATTGTTGTGACAAGATCTGTGCACCTCGAGTAATGTGCTTGTGCAGCAGTAATTTACCATCTGTTAAGCATTATATCATGGTGCCCTTATGTAAGATGCTCTGTAGAGTGCTCCTGCAGCTGATAATCACTTTGTGCAGTTTAAAACACAGGCTGAGGCTGCTTGGTTTTAAAGGATGGATGATAATCCCTAATGTGGGGAACCCGTGTCACCTGCTGGCTGAAATCCCTTGCTGCAGGTGAGCTGGGCAGCTGCCTGTGGCCACCTGAGTGAAGGGGATGCAGGTTTTGGCTCAAGGTGATGGGCTGGGGATGAGACAAGGTTGGGGTTGAGGTGCTGAGCAGCCCCAGCTGCTGTTAACAGGCAGCAGAAGCACCACCCCAAAAAGCCCATGGGCTAACGATGTCAAAAATGACCAAGACCCAAATTTCAAAGGCATGGAAAGATGCAGATGGACCCCTGGTGTGATTTCCAGGAGGAGCTTTACACAGGATCATTGAAAAACAAGATTATTCAGCCCTCCCCTGCATCCCAGACAGGAAGGGGAGATGCCTCCACAGGGTGGTGGGCTCTGAGCAGAGGGGAGATGCTGGGGGTGATGGATGCATGGATGGATGAGTAGGTTCAGCCAGCTGAGGTGAAATCCAGCCCAGCCCACACTGATTTCAGCTCCTGTGGGATCTGGGCACCAAAGTGCCCCTGAGCAGCTGTAATCCAGCTGACCACTAATGGTCTGTGATTACAGCTGCAGCTCACTTAATTGAAACTGGGCCGAAGGATGTTGCTGCCCATAATGTTACCTAATCCTGCCATTAGAAAATCCAGCTCTGCTCCCTCTGCCTGACACACTAACGCTGCTAATGAGCTGGGAGCTGCTGCAAATTTTGCCAGCAGCTCTGCTGGGGACCCACAGGAAACCCACACCGAGCTTCCCAGGACTCTGTGGCTCCCTGCCACATCATCTTGCTGAGCAGTAAACTTTGCCGTGTTTAATCCCTTTTTCCCAGAGTTTTCTGCCTCTCCCCTGGATGCAGTGTTGCTGGGGAAGAAGGAAAGTCAACAAATCTACAAATGCTACATCCCTGTGATGCTCCTGCTCCCTCACAGAGCTTGGAGTGGGGCATGGTGCAGCTGAGAGCTGGCTCTGCAAGGGGGGTGGAGGTGCTGCAACAAGTCCTGGGTGCTTCATTTATTTCTCCTTTCTACAGGTACCACAGACTGTCAAAATATTTGTGAACAAACTCAGCTCTGACAACAAATCTCTCTTGATTTTCACTTCTTTTCAGGGTTGGGTGTTTAATGTAGTCCCCTGGCTGGTTGCAATTCCGACGAGCTTGTTCAGTGGATTTCTGTCTGATCATTTAATTAGCCAAGGTGAGAGCTCTTTGTGGCTTTTCCTCAGCTCTTACGTGGTGTGGGAAGAGGACCTGGGTGGGAGGAGGTAGGGAGCAGACCCAGCAAATAGCCAAAGTGAGGTTCTGGTACAAAAGCAGAATAAATTCTCCAGTGTCCAAATGTGTTTGGGGCTCCCTTTGACCTCCTTCATAAAATCCACCTGGAGATGAAATCTGGGCATCTGAAATCTACTTACATTGTAGTTTCCTGGCTGGACAACAAGGTGAGCTGTGCTTAACTCCAAGTGTCCCTTTCTTCTCCAGGGTACAGAACCATCACCATTCGTAAGTTCATGCAGGTAAGAGCTGCAGCTGTGGGAGGGATACCTGAGTTTCCAGTTCAACTCTGATTATGTGGCAGACTAGACCTTGCATGGAGCTGGGTTGGGGGTTATAGATGGAAACAGGAAAGACTATTCTGGCTTTGCACATTAACTGGTGGTCAGGATGTCTGAAGGAAATCCAGAGGAAAACCCTGGCTGAGCAGCAGAGCCTGGATTAATGGTAGCATTGAGCACAGTGAGTGCTCTGAAGGGGTTTTCTTTCACAACCTGTCCCTGGTCATTCCAAATGACCCCTTAGGTGCTGAGGAAGTAGCAATAGAAGGGTGAACAGAAATAGAAATGCTGGGTGAGAACACAGTGTATCCTCTGATCTGCAGCATCACATCCCTCTGCACAGACCCCTGACACAGAAGGACACTGGGGGAGGAAGGAGGAGCACAGGGTGCACACAAACTCATGCCATTGTAAAAGGGAACAATTTGTTCATGGCAGGAGTTGCTTTCTTCCTTACAGAAAATGTGCTGTGGTGTTTAATTTTCCCTTTTTTTACAGGTCATTGGCTCTGGTGTCTCAAGCATTTTTGCTTTGTGCCTGGGCCAGACCTCCAGTTTCTGCAAAGCAATAGTATTTGCCTCAGCCTCTGTTGGACTGCAGACCTTTAACCACAGGTGAGGAGAGCCATGGGGCTCAGCTCCCCTGCACATTGGGCATTTTGGGGTCTCAGAGGAGGCTGCCTCCATCCTGGCTGTGAGAACAAGAGCTGGCCCTTGCCTGAGCAATGTGTCTGGGGCCCTGTGAGGCTGGTGGAGTTCAGTGCCCTGTGGGCTGGAAGTAATCCAGCAAACCTCTAGCATGGAAGGGCTTGGAGAGAGATGGAGCAGGAGGGGAATTGCATTGTGGCCCCTCTGAGCACTTTGAGTTGAATTGTTTTCCTTCTGATACTCACCTGCTTTACTCTCAGCATCTCCCTTCTCCTGCCCACTGCCATTTCTTGTCCAGACCCTTACCTGTGTTTGATAAAGCAAACTGTAAATGTTGGAAAAGCAGTCATGCTCCATTCAAACAGCCATTTATTTCCCCCCCTCTGTTTCTCCCCAGTGGCATTTCAGTAAATGTGCAGGACCTGGCCCCCTCATGTGCTGGCTTGCTCTTTGGTAAGGATTCTGTGGGGTGTCTGTGCTGGAGAGGGGGCATCTGTTGGGGGCCATGGTCACCAGGTTTGAGCAGGAGCAGCTCTGGCTGTGTCTGCTCTGTGTGTGCAGGCTCAGCTTCCTCCTGGACAAACCTGCCAGTGCTGGGGGCAGGTGACACTACCAAGGTGACATTTTTATATCTGTGAGGTGCCCTGCTGCACCCAGGGGTGGGCTGGGGCTCTCTCAGTGGTCTCTGTCAGTTTTCCAGAGAAGCTGTGGTTGTCCCATCCCTGGGAATGTCCAAAGACAGGTTGGATGGGGCTTGGAGCAGGGCTAGTGGAAGGTGTCCCTGCCCATGGCAGGAGGATGGAATGAGATGAGCTTTAAGGTCCATCCCTGCTCAAAGCAGTCAGTATTCCATGATCAGAAAGGCATTTTGCCCAGCATGCAGACCAGGGGTTGGTGGGAGCTGTGATGAAACCTCTCATGTCTCTGGGTTTTCTCAATTTCTTTTCACACCTTTTCTTTCCAGGGGTTGCAAATACAGGTGGAGCCCTCCTAGGTAAATACTGTCCTGCAGCTCATCCTTTCCTGGGAGCCCTCTCCCTGTGGAGGGCAGGATCCAGCCCAGAGCCTTTGCATGTGTTCCTCTCCTCTCTTCCCTGCAGGTGTCATTTGTGTGTACCTGGCTGGATACCTGATTGAGACCACTGGCTCCTGGATTTCTGTTTTCAACCTGGTGGCTGCTGTGAACAGCATTGGGCTCTGCACATTCCTCCTGTTTGGAGAGGCCCAGAGGGTGGACACAGACTCTGTGTACATGGATCTTTAGAGATGAGCCCAAGAAGCAGCTGAAGGACAGGAGAGTGTCACATCTCTGAGTCATTCTTCCACAAGTGCCAAAGAACATTTTAGGGTTTTTTAGGTGTTTTAACAGGAAAAAAAAATGCTGAAACCAAGTACATAATGGGTCTGGATGAAACCCATGGGAGAAAAGAAATTTAGGGTTCATTTTTTTGCTCAGGGCTGTAGCTGGTGGCTTGCAGAGCCATCCAGCTCAACATCTCCAGTGAGGATTTGGTCTGTGGGACCAGTTTGTGTCTCGTGGAGAAATATCCTTGTGGCCAAAGCAGCTGAGCTGGCCTGTCTCCCAGGGCTGCTGTGGTTCCATGCCCTCCTGAGGGGAGCTGCTTCTCCATGTGGCAGTGGAGCTCCCATGCTCTGCTGTCCTGGCTTTGGGGCTGTTTTGCCACCAGGTGTCCTGTGAGATGTGCCAGGAACATCCCAACGAGTACCTCTGCCCTTAACCCCCTGTGTGCCTTCCTCCTGCAGCAGCTCCCAGCCAGGTTTCCAGGGTTGTGAGGTGGATTCCAGGCCTCCCTTCAGGGGATGTGTGGCTGGATGTGTGCCCTGTCCCCAGGGCCATGGGGCTGTGTCAGTGCTGCTGTCACAGAGCTGGGAGGGGGCTCCAAGCCAAGCCTGGCTTTGCTCAAGGGCCCAAGGTCTCCCTTCTCTCCCTGATGGCTTCAGCCCAGCCCTGAGCCCAGGTGGAGCAGCTCCACCCTGGGAGCAGAGCTGAGCTGTCCCCTGGGCTCAGGCTTAGCTGGGCTGACCTTGCAGTGCAGCAGCAGCCAAGGAATCCCTCTGGAGCTGTTTTGTCAAAGGCTGTGAATGTATGGGAAGGACCAGTCACACTCTGTGCTGTGGATCTACAACTCCCAAATGCTTTCTGCATGATTAAATGTGTCCTCCACATGCTCTCACAGGGCTGAGGGAGACTTTCCAAAGAGCTTGGCATGGGCAGGTTTTGTTTCTGTGTTAAGCATAAATCAGATTTTTGCAATGGGCATCCGTAGGGATGTGGGTGCCTGTGGTTCCCTGAGTCACAGGGAAATACTTGGCTGTAGACACCTCTGAGCCTGAATGTCTTAAAGTTATTTATAAATATTTTAAAATTTAAGCACCAAATCCTATATTTTATGTACTTGAGGTCTGATTCTGCATGCTTGTTTGGAGTGGTACTCCCACCAAGTCCTATATCTCCAAGGGGAGGATCTACCAGCCTCCAGTGTTTGCTTCTGTAGGATCAATTTAAAAGTTGAATTTCATATTAAAGCAATTCCATGCTTCTCCTCCAATCCCTTGACTGCAGCCTGAAAGGATCTCTTGGGTTTCTCCAGTGCTTACCACAAGATTCAGGCTGAGGAGCAGGTTTCCCAAGGACCTTATAAAAAAAGAAAAGCTATAGGTTCAGGTGAAAAAAAAAAAAAATCCTGTTACCCTCTTCCTCACCTTTTTTTTGGACCAAATTTCTTCTTGGAAGACCTGTTGGAGTCATGTGAAGTTTCTGATTAGCCTGGTTTGTAGTGAAAATGCTGACAGCCTTTTAATTGCAGAGACACTAATGGGCATCACTAAACTGGGCTGAGCCACTTGCTGGGCAGAGTTAGAGATGAGGATGCAACTGCTTGATATCTTCCCAAGAGAATAAAGAATCAATGTGGCCTGATGGGGACAGAGGGATAAGAGAGTATTTTATTTTACTCTTTCTGTGCTCTTTTTTTCTCAAAGGCCTTTTGCTACCATAAATACTACTCTGTGTTAGGGTGCTGGGAACTCTTAAATCAGTGGGTAAATTGGGAAGAACACCCAGTAACAACAAACACAAACACAGAGCTTGCCAAAGAGGCCCGAGGCTGTGCAGCCACCTCTGTCAGCTTGTCCTTTGTCCAGTCTGAGCAGATTGCCTGCATGGCCTTTTCTATAGTGACAGAAAAAAACCCCAAACCCACGGGTTTTGTGGGGTTTTAGAGCATCTTCCCTGGCCATTCACTGCTGCAGGGCAGGAGCACAAGGAGTCAGTTCTGGTTTTCTTTGCTGGTTGCACCATTTCTTGTGGAGGAGTTGATGGGTCTGAATCACTCACGTTGGAATCAGGCTGCTTGGCCACCCCTCGGATCTGCCAGCTGGGAAATCTGGAACTGAGCTTCAAAGGAAAGTGTTTGGCTGTGCCTTCTCTGTGAATCCAGCTAACTTCCCAGTGAGCTGTCCCAGTTATCTGTCTGTAACTGGCCAATAAGTTAAATGTTTGACCTACACTTGAGGCTTATGTTTCATTATCATCACACCTCTTCGGTGAAGGATTGAAATTGTTTTCATGTCTGTACTGTTACTTGTTTAAGCCAAAGCTTGTGGTCTGCGAGTTTTTGCTATGGAAGGACCTAAAAAAAAGAAATAAAGGCAGCGAATCATTTGCAAACTGTGGTTTTCCTTTGACTGCAGAGGTGTTAATTTGTGTGATCAGTGAGGGACAGAGGAGTATATTTGATGTGATTAACTCCCGGGGGACGCTGTGCAGGGAGAGTATCTGGGCTGGCACATTTTCACAGCATCTTCACGTGTACTGGGACATCAGACTCGGAGTTCATCCAGCTGCATCTTCCCCTGATTTGGGAAAAATGAATGGAAAACTGCCTTCAGCTGACATGATCCCTTATCCCTCGTTAAGATCAATGCCACAACCGAAGCGATCCTTGGCTGGGACACACCCTGCGGGTGGATCACCTGCCGCATGGAGATCGTGCTAAAAATAAATAAAATAATACATTTCCACCTTTATATATCCTCGCTGATAGGTTCGAGCAGATGCCAACAGAGGGAGCTGTGAGATCTGGGATGTGGCAGATCCCTCCTGGCCGGCGGGAGAGCTGAGCCCAGCCCTGGTGCGGGTGGTTTGGCTGGCACAGCTGGCACAGCTGGCACAGCCTGGCCCTGCTGGCTCTGGTGGCTGGAGCTGCCTTGGGAACCCCAGGATTTGCTATCCCAGTGTTCACTTTCACCCCTCACGTGGTAATTGCACTGTTAATGTAGGGAGGAAAAGTTTTGGACACGTTTGAGAAGCAGAAATAGCCATTGAATGAATTTTAACACCTCATCCATAGGGTCATGTAATCGAGAGAATATCTCTGAATACCGTAGACTCCTCTAATTTTCTCATCAATGTGTTCAGAAAAAAAGCCAACATAAATGATACTGAGGATAATGTAGCAGAGTGCAAGTTATCTTCAACTTTCCCTTTTTGCCCCCCTTACCGAACAATCACCAACCTCTGTGGTGATTAGCAGGGGTGATGCAACAAAACTCTGACATGCACANATTTTTTTTGTTTCTTTTTTTTTTTTTTTTTTTTTTTTTTTTTCTGCCACATTCCTTACATTGTCAGCATCCCAGGTTGGATCTCAGCTTTCCAGCCTGCCCTGAGCAAGCAGGGACAGGCACAGTGCAAAAGGGCCTCAAAGGCTGATCAGTGACAGGGACCTTATATTGCTGCTGGGGGTTGGTTTGTATTTAAATTGTTTGGGATATATTCCATAGCTGGCTGGAGATAGAAGGATCCTGTTTTATTGCAGTTTGCATAACACTAAATCAATAAACACATCCAAGCAGATGGAAAGCAGAACACAGGAGGAAAGTAGCACTATTTGGAGGAGAAAAGGGATAGCAAAGAGCACTCCTCACTGATGGTTTTGCCTGGAAAACACAAGCAGATGCTCTCACAGCAGAGACCTGATCTGACATCCACCTGGCAGCTCCCCAGGGCCAGGACATGCCCCAAAGACAGCAGCTCTCAAAGGGCACCCAGTCCTGTAACAAGCAAAATATCACCATTTATTGCAGCCATGACCTACTGCATGGCAATAATGAGGAATTTTCCATTTCAAACTTTAATGCAATAATTAAGACGTCCATTAAGGTCTTTACAGTTTGGCTGCTTGTAATTAAAAATGGGGTGATATGGGGGGGGCAATGGCAGGGAGTTGCAGTCCAGGGCATCGAGCTCCCCACCAGCAGCTGAAAAATGCTCTCCCCTTTCTTCTCTGGTTTTTCTCTTCAGAACAATTTTTCTGGTTTGGTTTGTAACTGTCCCTAGAGCATGAAAAACATATGAAGAGGAGTCTTAGTTCCCACTAGTACAACTTGAGTTGAAAGAAAGATCTTTTATCTTCTACCAACACCTCCAAAATAACTGATCCTCCTGCAGTGCAGTTCCTGGGGGTGTCTCTGAGCAGTGCCAGGGGTTTTATGCTCCAGTTGCTTTCCAGACTGGTGTAGCTCCTGCTTACACAGCTCCTGGTGCAGGATTAAGGGTGGGGTAGGTTTTAATCCAATAATGGAATGAGATGAAACCCCCATATAAACCCACATCTTCCAAAGTGTCTCTGCTCCTGGGAGGCCAAAGTCCCATTATCCAGTAATTGGATTTGGCCTTCTAAAGCAGGACTGAACTGTAAAATTTTGTTCCCAAATCACCAGATTTTTGCAAAGGATTAAGAAAAAATACTGATTTGACTGAGGAAGTAGCTGCCAGAAAAGCTTTGGCTGATCCCTTGAATCCCTTCCTGAACTGCTTTCCCCTGCTCTTTACAACTCCCAAAATGTGGGTGACTCACTCTTGCATCTCCAAAAACAATACTGGGCATGGTCTTCTGCAACTTTGACATTCACAATTCTCTTAAAAATTGTTTTTCATTTGAGCTCCAATGGCAAAAAAAAAAAGATTGCAATCCCACTTCTATGGAAGACAATGGAAATGTACACGTGTAGCAATTACCAGGAGGATTTTACACAAAGAATTAGCAACCTACTCGTGCATGTCCTGCATTCTCATTAAAGGCAAACTGTTTGTGGGTGACAGGGGATTTTCCTGTGCAACCATCTAGGCTCATTGCAGCTGTTAAATTCCTTTCATGTTGGTTTTTTTTGTCCCTCTCCTACCAAGTTTCAGACAAACCCACTCATTTACAGCCTCTCCCATGTGGGAGCTACAGGTGAGGTGGATGTTCCATGAATCTCATCCTCAACCTTTCAGATGCTCAGAGCTGCTATGGACCCTGGCTGGGCACAGGAGCCTTTCTATATTTTGCTTTAATTTTGCCCCAGACATTCCCACAAACCTGGTGTCACAAATTTCCTCATTTCAGTCACCTTTGTGTGGTTTTGCTGCTGAGCCAACCTACTCCTCAGAGCCTGCAGATCTTCTCTGCCTGCTCCAGCTCCTCCATTCCTCTGCCCCATTCCACAAAACCACTTGGCAGGTTTTGGGAGCAGACAAGGCCCCCACACGTCCCCAGGCTCATTGGAGTGACAGTGCATCCCAGACCCTGGTCAGCCACTGGTTATTTACCAAAATAAACCCCCTGAACAAGAAGCATTATCAGCAGGAGCATAATCAGATATCAGAGAGGTCATCTTCAGATGAGTAATTTACTGAGATCTCTTATTTCATTTTATTTCAGCCCATCTGGGTCACCATGGTGCTTTGGGAAAGGCTGGAGGCTGCAGTTCCCACTGCAGGAGCCACCTGGAGCAGCGAGAGCTCAGCGCAGGCTCCAGTCCTTGCAATCTCATTTTACAGGAGCCTCTAAGTAGGACACACACTGCAACAAAAGTGGTGACCTGAGAAATGTTTGCACAGCCCTGGGCTGTCCTTCCTGCTCTCACCTGGACACAGGCTTTGGATCCAGGACCACGACAAAACCTTTCAGGGTGGTGCCTGTTCTCTGGGGATTTTGTGCCTGGAGTCAGCTGGGACTACATCTTTTAAATTTTGCTTTAGCACCCACCTATTTCTGGCAGGTTTAATGCAGAGCTAAAAACTAGAACATGAGTAAGAAATTACATATTTTGGCATTTCCCAGGGCTTCAGTGTTTGCAGGTGAATTTTTACCACTTACCTGTAAGAATGGGTCACTGCTCTCACCAAAGGCATGGTTTTCTCTCTTTTCCTTAAGTGCAGTGCCAATTTTTTATCCTCTTGTGTTCATCCTCTCCCTCCTCCTCCTCCTTGGAGATTTCTGGATTAAAGAATAAAGCAGTGAATTGATTTCCTGAACGTGCATTAGAGAGGATTATTCCAGGAGATTCATCCGTGTTTGGTGGATTAATATTTCCAGGGAAGCAGCTCCGATCTCAGCCAATACTTCACTCAATATAGCCCAAAACATTTTATTTTCTTTTTCAGGCAAGAAGGAGCATTGGGAATGGCAAGAAACAGAGAGAAGAAGTTCTCAGGACTAGTGTTTGAGCTTTGGTATCTTTTGAAACAACTGGATTTCTCATGTAAATATATGGAAGATGATTTGTGTGAATTCTGCATTTTCTTTACTCTGCTAATAATAAAGAATTTAACCAGACACATGCTAGGCAGGCACAGAAGTCACTCCAGCACCAGGAAAACACAGAGAAATCTCTGTGTAGCATCACTTGCCACCAGCAGCACCCTCTGAGAGAGGGGCACAGCATTCAAACAAAATGGGGCTCTGTCCAATTAATTAATTTGGCCTCTGTGCTCTACACAAACATAGCAGATCAAGGGTCTATTACATTATAAGAGTGATCTGTGAAGCCTTATAGCAATGCATCTCTCTGAATTATGCTTCAGATGTAACAACTAAAGCAGAGCCAAAGCTCCATCCCTCCTGGTCTCTCTTGCACCTGGAAGTGACACTTTATAATTGAGCAGAAGAGGCAAAACCTCTTCCCAGGAGAGGTGGAGGCGAGTCAGCCCCAAAGCCTAATTGAGACCTCTGAGACCAGCCTTTGGATGTCAGGCAGCTGGACAAACAATGGTGGCTCCTCAGTGGTGCTTGGATTGATCAGCTGGGCTGCCCCTGCAGCCTTAGCAGGGCTTGGTCTGGTGGTGGGCAAAAGAAAAGAAGAATGGAATAATAAACAATCAGATGTTGTGAGGGAGAGTAAAGGAAAACAATGAAGGAAAGGATCTTCATTTCCATGCTGCCCTGCAAGGTAAGGAAGCACTGGGTGTCATAGCCACACTCTTCTGAGTCTGAAATTCTTGGATTCAAGAGCTGGTTTGATTTTTGCTTCCAGTCTCAGCCTAGGAGGACCATGAAGTGTCAAAGGCAATCATCCACATGTCTGTGAGCTTGGGGAAAGAAACAGGGCCACAGCCTGGCTCAGTACAAGGGGTGGGAAAAGCTGGGTGCAGCTGCAGGGTGGG
The DNA here is from genome assembly GCA_013389925.1 of Aegithalos caudatus. Lineage (NCBI taxonomy): Eukaryota > Metazoa > Chordata > Aves > Passeriformes > Aegithalidae > Aegithalos > Aegithalos caudatus. Next base: position 854,263 of record WEIU01024417.1, read on the forward strand.
CATGGGAGGAAGGACAGAGCTCCACCTGCCTGAGATGGATTCCAGCACTCAGAACAGGTGAGAATGGGGGATTTTAACTCCTGAAGAAGCAAAGATCTGGCCAGGAGGCTGGGACAGTGGTGTGGGTGGGAAAATCCCAATGGAGAGTACCTCTTACCCCTCCTTATCTCCCTGCTTTAGTCTGGCTCCCAGGGATGATGTTTGTCTACCCAGGGCCTTCAGGCACATTTGGACAGGTGACACCACCCAGAGAAAGCAAAGCAAGAGTTTGAAACAAGCAACAAACAGAACAAATGGATTTGCATTTTTTCAGAGCCACCAGGAATAATTTTTCCAGCTGATGCTCAGCACTCAGCAGTAAGGACATTGCCCAGTGTGCCACTGCTCTATTTGAGACACTGAAACGCAGAAATACAATCTGACACAAAGAATAAGTGCAAACCACATGATTTATTTATTAGTTCCCTCACATGATGAGTGTTAGCTCATGCCTCAGCAGTGCATTGCCAACAGGCAATGTAAGCAGTGTTATCTTGCTCAGTTTCAGACAGAAACTTCAATTTGAGACACAGATTGAAACATCTTTTTGTGGTTCCCCAGGTTTTCTTTCTTTTTTTTTTCCTGAAGGAATCACAGCAATTTCCCTTCCTGTCCCCATAGTAGAAGTGTCCCACACCAAGTCATAATCTTGTTTTGCCTTCTGCAACAAAAGCAGAAAATGAGACTTCTCTGTACCCCTGAGTACCTAAACAGGGACAGCTGGACAGTATCTTCTTTTCCTCCCAATTGCTTTCTGCAAACAATGTTATCCCTCTAAAAGATTCCTCCCCCTCCTCAAGCTATGTCTGAAAAAAACAACTCCTCAAACAAAACGTTTGGGGTTCAGTCTGGAAATAGTCCTCAGGAATTTCTCTTGGATTCATTTTCCAAGTGTTTTGAGTGGAAAACTTCAACCAGATGGCGCCCAAGAGAGCTCTGCTCCGCTCTGCAGTTTTCAGGCCTGATGTAACTTATCATCAACTGCAAAATAGCTTTTTTCAGGCTGCCCCTTGCAACACCCCCTTACCAGCAGCCCCCTTGGAGACACAGCTCTGTAATCAAACTGCACTTGGGAACTGATTCCTTTACCCACGGCAGTGAAACTCATTGTTCCTCAGCTCCCAAATATTTGTACAGAGCTGGGGAAGCACCTGGGGGCCTCTCCCTGCTTCCCACTGCAGTTTTGCTGTAGGAAAGGGAGAGAAAACAGGAGTGCAATGCAAAGCTCAGCCCTGGGAGAGGAAAGAGCTGCCTGTGAGCCCAAGTGCTCGTCCAGGCTCGTTGTAAATCATCCCCTGAGCAGCAGCACCACTTGCTTGATAAACGATGCTCCAGCCTGAAGTGTCGAGAGGAAAGGAAAAAAAACCAAAAACCCCACATTTTTTTCCCCTCCTACTTCTCTCTAGTTATTTTTGACAAGCTGGAAGAGCAGAGGGGGAGAGGGAAAGGCTGAGGCATGTTTGATATACACTTTTGACGGAGCTTTTACTTTATTATGTTTAATTGAAAAGTGTTAACGTCGTCCGACATGAATATTCAGCTGATGCCTTTTGGTGCTGTTCCAGGAGTTAGGATCGCCTGTGATTCCACTACAGCTTCTCAGCACGGAGCCCTGTCAAAGCCAGAGTGACAGTGGGGAAGCTATTAATTGAAATAGCTTCATTAATTAGTAATTAACAGCAGGGTAATGACTATGTCACACATCGTATTTCAATGAATGCCCTTCATGTGTTATGGGGCTTTTAATTAAAGAATATGCATTTTAATTAAAGGCAAGTTTGGCCCTTTGGCCTCTGGAATACAAAAGATGTTTCTAACTTTCAAGGCTGGGAGGAGGAAAGGTTAGTGTGGGGAAAACCAGGCTGAGTGCAAGTCGTTTCAAAGTTAAATCCCTGGTGCTGCTGTGCCCGTGGGCTCCAGGATGGGTGAGGAAAAGCTGCTGAGTTTGTAGGGTCTGTGAGGAAAGCTGGATCCAAGAGAACCCCAGCCTGGTGCCCAGGTGTCACTGGAAGCTGCTCTGCACCCTGTTTGTGTCCATTTGTGAGGGAAAGCCCAGGGATGGGGGATTTTGGGACAGGACAGCACAGCTCCCATCCTTCTTCCTTGGGAAGAAAGTCCCTGCCACTCCAGAGACATGCACAGGAGTTGGAGAGGATCATCTCCATGAACTGAATGGAATAAATTACACCAGATTTTAGTCTTTGCACATTGCACTGATTAGGATTTACTCCCTGGGACTGGAGTGGGCACGGCATTGGTTTCTGTTCTCTCTAAGCACAGCTCTCTCTGCAATGATCCCACACATATGGTGGGAAAGGCAATGGGGAGGTTTGAAATACATGGACTGTACAATGAGCATCAGGGGAAAGTTTAGGAAAACAAATCCAAAGTGCCTGAGCAAAAAACCTTGAAACCCCACAAAACAATAAAACCTCAACCCAACCAGGCTCACCCACCAAAAGGGTTACTTTACATTGTGATCAAAAATGCATTTATGTTTTTAAAACACAAAAAAAACCCTTCAAATTGCCCCTTTCAAAAATAAACTCTACTCCCCTGACATCCCTCTGAAAGACTGAAGAGAAGCTTCCCAAATGTGATGAGGATTAGATGAGTGAGACATTGCATTTCAAAGGGAAAATGGCACATCAAAGCAGCTCCAGCCCACATTGAAGTCCCCACCCAGGAGAGCTCCTGCCTGGGGGGATCAGGCAAGGTGGAGGTGGTCACTGCTCCTGGGAGAGAGGGTGGGAAGGGCAAGAGACAGCCCCACATCTTCATGAAGGCACCTGGCATCTGGATCAGGCCAACAGAGTTTTTGGGAAGCAGATTTGCCTCTCCTGGCTATGTGCTGGTGGGAAAGTCCCTGTTTTGCCCAGTGCTGCTGAAATGTCAGCAGTGTCATTGTGACTTTAACCTGTCCCAGAAATGAATTTAATAATGAACTGAGAGCATCTTCTGCCTCCCCACCTGGCCACTGAAGGGAGAGTTGAGTGTTCACCTTGCTGTTACATTCCCAGTGTGTCTGAGGATGGCCAATCCCTCCAGGAGCACAGGCTGATCCCTTCATCCCTCACACATACCATTTCCAACAAGCAGACCAAACGTTGTCTCAATTTATGGGCTGCAGAAGAAATTGTGATAAAACTGAGTCATAAAAGCCAGTAGTTCCACCAGGTGAAGATAATTTATGCTCCTCTTCACACTAAAATACAACCCTCTGCTTGCACTACAGCACTGAGCTCCTCCAGCATCTCTTGAGCCTCATCAGGGAGGGATGCAGAGAGATCTGAGAGATCCTGAGACCCACCAGCATTAACTGAGCCCACCCTGGGTCTTGGCATGGCCCAAACCCTTCCAGCCCCCCCAGTGCCCCCATGGATGTCATAGCTGGAAACAGGGACACACAGGGAGGCACCAAGCTGAGCCCTGGTGGCTGTGGAGCAAAACAAGGAGGTGCAGAGGAAACACAGTTTGGAGCACAGTGGACTGGGATGGTGAGATGCCATCTGCCAAATCCCTCCTGCTGCCCAAGGAAATCCGGGGAGAAAACGAGCGGATGTCGAAATTCAGAGTTCAGCTTTGGAGGAGAGGGCTGGGGGGAGGGAAAATGTGTGAATCACTCAGGGTATCCAAGTATGGTAATTAATGTTAATAACATTAAATAATTTAAATGGACAAGCTGTATTTTATATTATATTTCTTTGGCACTTTTACTGGTGTCACGCTGGGTTTGCCCTTGTGTCTTGGATCAGTAAGATCCCATTCACTGTGAGGAAAAACAAGAGTGACTTCAGGGTGAGTGACTGTTACAAAAACCATCTATTTTTCTTTTAATACTTCCCAAAGTAAAACTCCAGGTTTGAGATTCCTGTCTAGAGAGGAACATAAATTGTACAGACAGAAATGATTTATTTCCTTTGCAGCAGCAGGGATTTTGTGCAATGGTGGGAAGGTGGCCCAAGTTTCTGTTCTCCACTAAGGTTTCTCTGTGTGCATTTTGCTGTTACACATGCTCAGACACCAAGAACAGCACATTTTAGACATATTTTCACCTTTTAGGCTCTGCATCCCCTGGATTTGGTCTTACAACCTGTGCTGAAGTTCTGACCAAGTTGGAAGGGAAGGTGACATCACACTGTGTGTTTAAAAAGCCTTTGGTTTTACCAGTATTGATGTCAAGTGCTGCTGCTAAGCTCAGCTGTGTATAAAATATGGGGCGAATGGGCTTGCCTTTTGAATATGGCTGCTTGGAAAATAATATATAAACTTTTAGCAGGAAAATGGCTCCCTAGGTAAACAAACTGAAGCTCTTTGCAAATTCTGCCCATGGAAAATTCATCAAAATCCAGTCAAACCCCTGTTCAGATGGAATGAAGATGGAGGATGGGAGTCTGGCTGGTCTCCATGAGAAACCTTGGCCACAACTTTCTTTTTTATCTGCAGACACAGCAATAAAGCCCAGCTGGATGTGACCCACCCTGTGCAGAGCAGAGTTTGGTTTGTGGCAGCTGCGATTTGGGGCTGATGATCACAGAACCACAGAAGGGTTTTCTTGGGAGGGACCTTAAAGCTCATCCAGTCCCCCCCCCTGCCATGGGCAGTGACACCTTCCACTGTCCCAGGCTGCTCCAAGCCCTGTCCAGCCTGGCCTTGGGCACTGCCAGGGATCCAGGGACAGCCACAGCTTCTCTGGGCACCCTGTGCCAGGGGCTCCCCATCCTCCCAGGGGAGAATCTCATCCCAATATCCCATCTAAACCTGTTCTCTGTCAGTGTGAAATTCTGGGAGCAACCTGGTCTAGTTGTGTGAGTGTCCCATTGTAAGAAAGACAGAGCTCCCCTATTTACAGGTTTAAGTGAAATCCAAACAGCCCCAAAATGAACTGAAGCCCCTCTAAACACCTGACCTTGCTCTGCTCTCCCTCTGCTGCCCCACAGCTCCAGGAGGGACCAAACCTGGCCCTTTCTTCCTCTGTTTTTTTCTTTTTTCATGCCTTGTTTGTTGTGTACCACAAGTTGCCTCATCACTTTCAAATCAAACATCTTCTTCCTTTCTGCTCCCAGAAATTAAAATGTGGCAAGGTCTTTTTCTTTTTCTCTTTCCTTTTTAAATTTTTTGGGGGATTTTCTTTTTTTTTTTGAACAGCAAGATTAAAAGTCCTTTGAAGAATAATGTTTTCCTAAGTTTTAGCTGACATTCAATTTTAATGACTTTTTAAACAAAGTAACTATTAACTGAGCATCGTTTTATAGTTTCCTGATGTCTGACAGGTGTTTTTGCCCATGTGGGAAACAGATGCTAATAACATTTTCCCTAATAGCTCATAAATAATAAGCATTTAGCATTTTCCTTTGTATACTGCTCTGTCAATAGACAATTTACTTTTCAGAAGCCACAACATTTTCCTGTCAATCAGTTTTAGCCTCGGGCACTTTTTGGTGATTAGAAACCCCTTAGAGAGCGAGAACTCCAAATTAGTTTTAAATAAAAAATAAGAATATTCATGCTGTTGAACATCTAAAGGTAAAAAAAAAAAAAAAAGAGAGAGAGGGAGAGATCTGGGTACATAAATATCACTGGTGGGGTATTAATACTTCATAGAATTAGAGTGACCAACTGCTCTCAGGAGGAATGCAGCAAAGACAAGCACATGACACAAAGAAAGTAATGTATGCTGTCAAAAAAGAACTTTTTATTAAATGAAAAAAAAGAAATTTAGAGGCTTGCTAAAAAGCTTTAGCTCTAGGAGGATGATATCACCTTCTCATTTGGAAAATAAGCAGCAAATCTATCACAGTGCTTGGTGCCTACCACGGTGTCTCACTCTTTTGATAAGCCTTGGATCTCACCATGACATTTTGTCTCTTTCCAGAAGAGGGATGGGGTGAAGCCAAAATCTCTCCCTCTGAGGGAAGAGCAGATGCAGAGCTGGGGAGCCCTCAGTGGTAGGCACAGAAGCCAGGAGGTGGCTGGAGGACCACAGGGACCTCATGGAGCAGGACCAGCTCTCCAGACAATTGTCACCTGCTGGTTCATCCCTGCAGAAATCCTCCCTTTCCCATCATCACAGCAAGTGTCAGAGAAAGGCACAGGTATCTCCTGTCACACCTTTCAGGCCCCACTGTAACATCTGTGCAACTCCCAGGTAAAAGCATTTTTAATAAAATCCATTTAAATCAGCCTTTTCCTCTCATAAATCACAATAAACACTTTGGGAAAAGTAGATATTTTCTTCTTTAGAAAAGTAAGAGCCTTGTGCTCCAGGATTCAAACCTATTCCTGCTGGTTCTGAGGTCAGATTTCACACTGGCTTTCCATCACCAGACTCAGTCACATCAACATTTTGGTGGTTGTGGGACCTTTGGCAGAGTTCTGGCCATAGATGGAGATAGGACACCAACATGGATGGAGATTGTCTCCTACACAGTTTGGCCTTTCCTGCATAAATGAGCTGAAATTCATGGATTTCACTGTTCATTAGCCTTACATCATGATGCTGCATTATAATCTGCAGCTCTTCTGCCAAATTCATTCTCTCATTCATTTTCCCAGAGAAATGGAGTGATGCAACATTTGCCAGCCAGTACAAAAGCCAGATTTCTTTTTCTGTGGAAAGTGGCCTCATTTATTCAAACATATTGACCTGAAACTGTGCACACTGACATACCTGCAGCTGCACTGAGCACCGTGCAACCCAGGGGGTCTTAGTTAATCAAATGTAAACATGAATATTGCAGTGACATAAAATGCAGGTATCACAGAGATACAAGATAAAGGGTCAGACACTGCACTGCTTCTTCTGGTTCATTTTTCTTCCTGAATGAAGGGAAAGGAAACTTTTGTCCTCCAATGAAGAAGTTCCTCAATACCCAAACATGACAGCAGCAATGTGACCCAAGTGACACTTCCTTCACAAGCAGCAGTGTCACACCAAACCCTTGTGAAGGGACAGCTATGGAATGGTTAAATGACTTTCCATGGATTTAGCATCAGCACTGAGGTGGGGAAGCCTGGGTTTCTCTAAGCAATTCAGGCTGCCTGGTTGCCCATGCAGAAGGCAAACCTGCCTGGTGTTTCAATTCACATGTGGTGACTTTCTAATAATAGGGGTGTTAATTGAGAGCAGAATAGCTCCAGCAGGTGAGTAACAATTAGCTGAGGCTGCTTTTAACAAACACACCATGGCACATCTGTAGGCTGGGAATCACTTTTGCATATCTAATTTTTAAAGATAAAAGGTGGCTGTTCTGGAAGCAAAAGGGCTGGCACCAGGCTGGGGTGTTGTGTTATCCCTCACCACTCCAGAGGAATTCCAGCAAACACCCCTGGCATCACCAACTGCACTGGTTTTGTTCAACACCTTCTGGTTCCTTCCCAGCTTGACAATGTCCTTTGGGAAGTGCTTGCTAGGAATAGCTGGGAGGAAAGCAAGGCTGGTGGTTGGATCTGCTGGGATCACAATTCTTTTTCATGGTCTGAGTGCTGATGGAGCACTCAGTTTCACCAACACCCCTGAAAACTTTGGAGACTTGTTCTCCAGATGGTGTTGGGTGGGAATTGTCACTGCTGAGTGCTAAGTGTAAAAGGTTGGAAAGGAACCAGAAAGACTCCTGACACCTTTCTGTCTGTTATTTTTCATTCATCTACTCCTTGGTAATCATCTCCCACCCATTCCCAGCAGCTCCAAACCCTTTATGAGCTGCTCAGGCCCCCTCATGGGAACAGTTGAAGCCAATCTCCTTGGCCAACTTCAACCTGAAAAGGAGGAAGAAGTTCTTAAAACTCACACATCCTTAGGAGAATTTCTCTTGTACATCACAGTGATGGAGAGGAATCAGAATAATCCCAAGGAGCTACATTAAACCCCAATTCTTTATACCCTCAGATTATATCTGGTTCCCTTCCTTCATTTTTTTTTTTTTTTTTTTTTGGCCTACTACACTCTAAAAGGTAAACTGCCCCAAAAGCTACCTTGTTAATTTTCCCTCTCTGAGCAGTTGGGTTGAAACATATGCCATTAGACCTGATGTCCCCAGCTAAAACCCCTGTCACATCACTAAATATTTTAGCAAATAAAAAATTTTTTAAACACGCGGCCAGATGTCCACATTGACATAGTGCTTAAGGCGTTTGACTGATAAAAAGCCAGGCCCCTTGGTAAGTGGGGATTTAAAAACATGTCCTGAGGCAAGTGTGTGATATTAAAAACATCCTGGGCTCTTTTGTATGGAGATTTGCATACGTTGAGGTTTTAAAGAGAGTGTCCATCTGTCACTGAGCATTCTCCCAATACAACAAAGCATCGATAAATATTTTGAACCACAGTCACTTTTCAGCAAGCACCAGCAAGGAGGCAGAGTGGTTTCAGCTGGGATATCCATGGCTTTGTGCAATAAAAGGAGCTGCAGCTTCACTTGGAAGTGGTGTTTAATATTTATGAGGATGACAGCCCTGTACAATTACAGAACTACAACCTGGCCCTTGGGTGATTCCATAAAAAGTATCAGCCAGACAGAACAAAAAAAAACCTAACAAACCCTCAAGCTTTTGTTCTGGAAAGTCTGGATGCAGTGATGTACCAGGATTGTGCTCCAGCATGAGTGGCACCCGCTTGCAGCACACATGGCAGCAGGCTGGCTCCTGGTCTGTTGGAGTGATGGGAAGATTTCTGCCAGATTTAGTGAGCTCTGGACCAACCTGGATGCAGCTGAATTATTACCAGAGTGGAGGAAATTCGTTGTCTTGGTGTATGTGTTGAGAAGAAAGGGTCAAAAATTCACCTGGCTGCAATCCTGTTCAGAGCCATGGCATCAGTGCTGGGTTTGGCTCCTTGCATTTGAGACAGTGTTGTGTTTTAAGGCTCAGTCTGGGATGTGAGGGAACAGAATGGCAGCAAGGATGGGTTTCAGGATGTTCTCACTAGACTAGAAGGTCCAACACGTGGGAAGCATCTTACAGAAGTGAAAAGAAAGCACACAGGCATCACCTGGTGCCTTGAGGAGCTGCTCTCTCATCTCAGACAGGACAGAAGGGGTGACCAGCTCTCTCAATTCCACATTTTTATGCAATTTTGCTTTTCTGGGTTTTTATTTTTTAAGGAGGTGCTACATTCTTCTTATTCTCCAGCCATCTAGAAGATCTGAGGTGTCTACTTGAGACGAAACAAAATCACAGCACAAAATACATTTGCAGCAACTATTTTAGTCAGCTAGATCATTTCGGTTCAAGCATGTGTGTGTCTCAACAGGTTGACTATGGCAGGATATTTCCAGCCTGTTCTCCTTTTATTCTTTCCTCCCTTAAATCTCAATCTATTTCTGAGCCCATCCTGCCTGACCATTGACCTTTCTAAAAAACCAGTCATAAAATATACAGGGTCTGTTAATTGGTTTCTGTTTCTCTTGCAAAGCTGGTTTTAACTCTTAACCAGATTAATTTCAGGCAGGAGACAGGGAATGACATGGATAAGCTGAAGACATCACATTCCTAAGGTCAGAGTTTGGAGAAAGTGAATACTGACCTGCTTGATTAATCTCTGATTGAAACTTGAACTCCCTAAGATGCAAACTGAGCTTTCTGCATGCTCTGGTGCTGGTAGACACATGATCAGATGGCTTCTCTTCAACCAGGTACTCTAATCATTGCTTGTATTTTGGGATGTAATTTATATTAAAGGACCATTCTCCTACAAGATATAAGAGCTCAGCTGTCATTTAATATAAAGACTTAGATATTTTACTTGTGAACAAGGCTCTGATGAAGCACAGTTTTCATCCACCCCAGGGGTGTGGTACCTCATAGGGGCTGGCAACACTCAAATCCCATGTTGTTGATCTTCCCTGGTGAAATCTGACTACAAAAATTTTAAGATTTTGGCTTGGAGGAGGGATATTTCCAGATACCTCTCAAACCCCTCTGTTGAACCAACTTCTGCTTCCAAGCAGGCAGCAGTGTCTCCTCGCATTAAATGAATTAATTTAGGCATGTCTACCTTGATGACTGCTGGAAAGGGGTGCAAAAATTCTTGAATTTCAGGTTTTCCACATCAAGAATGTGCATGAGGGAGTGTTAATGCATCCAGCATTGGTGGGAGCCAGGAGAACAAATGGTGAGTTTAAAGCCTTTATGCACAGTCCCAGTCCTTTGGCAGAGGGGATGGGAATTGAACCCCTCTGCTGGGCCTTATTTGACTGCCAGAGCTGGCTTGGGCACACCAGCCCTGGAGCCCCTGCAGCTGAGGAAGGGCTGGAAGAATTGTGATGCCTTAAGTTTTAGCTGTCATGTTTTCCAGGTTCTGTGCTGCCCAGGGGTGCAGTTCTGAGCCTCATATCAAGGGCTGGTGAGCTCCCTTCACAGAGCAGGGACACAAAACAAATCCTTTTCCTGCTGGAGACCAAGGACAACTTTCAGGCCCAAAAGCACAAACAACAGTGGACTGAAGAGAGAAAACAAGAAGGATGAGATCTCACAACCTGAAGCTGTACTTGGACAATTAAACCCCAATATGCAAATAGCTCAAAACTTATCAAAGTGTGAGTCCTCGTGATTGTTTGTCCATTTTGTGACCATTTTTAGCCCACCTTGGGTGTACCCCTGGCCAGGCCCTGTCTTGCTCAAGGTGTGTCCTAAAGGCCTTTCAATAAATATCTGCTTTATTCTCTAGCTCTGTCCAGTCTCTGTTTCAGCCCTCCCAAGGCATCACTTGCATTGATCATGCAACAAGAACCTGTTGGTTGGCACACCCTGGACCCAGCCTGGGGATCACTGTGCTCGTGTCAGCCAGAGCCTCCCCTGGGTGAGCCAGCACAGCCATGCCAAGCTGCACTGGCTCTGACTCCTGCCAGAGGGGTATGGAACAGAAATTAGATGCCAAATCCTTTTCTTTTTCTATAGCCAATTAAAGTCAATTAGACCAGTGGTGTGAGCTGGGCACACTGGCACCGTGGTGAAGACAAAACAGTTCTGTGTCCCTTCTACAAGCAGAACTGAATTATTCTGTTTTTCTCCCAGAATGATTCAAGCTAAGGGAAGAGGCACCAGATTTCGAGGAGAAGCATTTCAGAGAGAAAAAAAAAAAAATCAGTCCTCACTAAATCCATATCCCATCTCCTCAAAGCTTGCTTACTGCCAGCTCCCTAATTTATGTAAACTGGTCGTCAGAGCTGAATTAAAACCTACAATTAGCAATCCAGGAGGGCACGGTGGTAATTCAGACAGATGTGCCACTTAAAAATATTTACATAAAGCTTGCAGGATAACCAGCACTCCCAGAGGGAGCCATCAGGCGAGGCTCTGGCATGTCCCCCAACACAGCTCCACTGCCCCAGGCTGCAGAGCTCCACCAGGGCTTAGGTTTGCCAGAGAAAACAATCACAGCTGCAGCTCCTGGGATCAAAAAGTACAAAGACCTAAAGAAGTTGTCAGGAGCCTGAATGTTGCCTGATCTCTTTCTCAGGAAGATGCTCTGGAGCTGCTCAGAAACCTCAAACCCATCATAACCAGCCAAGAAATCCCCCTTCCTTGCTGCACCATAAGCTCATTGGCAATTACTCTCCCCACACATAATGATAAGGACTTGCTGAGCCTAAATTCCATGAGGAAATCCCTGACATGGAGAGCAGCTTGGCTCAGTGGTGGGAGCAGGAGGATTGGGATCTGATTTCTGGTGGCCGTGCAAAGGGCTGGGAGCTGCTTCTTAATTCACTTTGTTGCTTGTAAGGGCCAGTACAATCCAGCAATGTTTTCTTGGGGAATTTAGAAATCAGTTTGTGCTTTTTAGAATTTGGGACTATGGACCAGACTGGAAAGCTTTCACTGTGCCTTGGTTGAGGGTTTGGCTTCCACTTCTGTTTTGACCAGCTTGTGCCAGCAATGGGCTTTTATTAGAAAGCATGAAGAGTTTAGGGAGAAATTTTTAATTTGCAAAGATCCATTGCTATTAGAGTGCAAATCCAATCCTGTTATACACAGCCTCAGTTGTCCTCCAGTGCAGCTCAGACATGAAGGAACTCCTTGTGAATGGATGTTGGGTTCCATTTGTGAACATCTCCCTCTGGTGCACCCCTGCTTTATCTCCCAAATGGAATGCAAGAGATAAACCTTTGGAAAGCAGCACTTTCTGTGTGTTCAGATCCTCTAATTTAGAGGTTTGATCTGCAATTTCAGCTGCAGGTAAAGGGTGGCTTGAAAGGAATTGTGTAGGTGGTGTTGGGATGTCAGGAGGGGTCCTGGGCTTTCTCAGGAGGGTTTAGGAGCTGTGAACAAACACATCTGCCCAAGCATTTCAGAGCTGGGAAGAACTCTGGTAGCAGTCAGTTATAAAATGGGGCCAGTTCACACAGATGGTGGAGACAGTCGTGCTGGTTTAAATCCACAGAAAACCAGTGACTAAATTGGCTCAGACACAGCCCTGGTAGAACCAGGAAAAACTCTTCACAGATGTCAATTTATGGAGATAAGCTTTTTTTTTTCATGTACCACTGCTCAGGCTACAGATAATCACCATTTTCCACCTTTCCAGTTGCATGACTTCACATATAATATAAAGAAATTTCAGCCTGGAGAATGCAAAGGAAATTTTAAAGATATTTCTTTGATATTCTCTTGCTGCTCTCACCACACACAGTATTTGTTGCTCCCTTACTGGTAGCCAACACCTCCTCTGGCTTTGGCTCTGGCACTGACACATTTTAAAATGATTGCAAAAACCAATGAATTTTTCTCAAATATTTATGGGAACACACAGAATGTTCACGGCAACAGACGAAAGACTGAGTACCAGATTCACTTGTTTATTAGCAAAATACAGAAAAAAGGGAGAAGTGATTTCCCTGTTTTTGTATCATATCTGTGGCTTGTTCAAAAATCTTCTGAATTTGAATTTACTTCCATTATAAAAGGGATATAATTTTTATATCCCAAGGTTGATTCATCTGCTGGCCTTGGTGGCTGGAATGTTCCAGCAATGGGTTTGCTTTGTTTCAGCACAATAGAAGTTGAAAAAAAAAATACTGTAGATGAGTTTTAATATTGCAGCTTTTATGTGGAACATGAAAGCTCACTAGTTTAATACAAAGTCATTACTGCAGTTAAAACCATTAAGTTAATTAATATGGACATTTATTACTGCCGATAAAAGATAATATCAGGGGATTTATAGAAACAATATATCTGTATATTCTTCCTCCTAAAGTCTCCAGGAAGACAGGACTTTCAGTGGGCTGGGATATATTCTAATGGCACCTGTTCCTGGGGCTGGCACTGGAGGTAGGTCAAGGGGAACACTTGCAGCAGAGTCATTAAGATAACCCCGGCCCCGAGAGCACCAGGGCTCACAAAATAAATCCTTCAACCTTGATAATTATTACACATTGAAGGCAGCAGCAAGTCCCTTGGTCCTGCCAGGCTTTAAGTGGTAGAATAACCTGTTTCTTTTATCAGCAGCAACCCTTCCACTGCTCAGCGTGGGGACAGTGTCAGCTCCCATCCTTATGCATAAAGGTAACCCTGTCCTTGGTTTTTTTAGCCTGAGAAAAGTCATCAAACTCTCTGCTTTCACCCCTTTCACCTCCCCAGCTCTTCAGAGCTGAAAATCCTCAACTTGTCCCTGAGTGCTCTTGGTCATTTCCTCGTACTGATGCCGGATAACAGTTGGGAGACGCCGTAATTTAATAAAGCTTTGGAAATGTAGACAACTGCAGAGTGTGATAGAGGGGCTGTATCAATCACCATAATGACAGACATTAGCAGAGTGCCAAGTGTTTTGGTCTCAACAGATCTGTCACGGGTTTTGTACGCACAGGTCTGGGCACCGGCCGCTCTCGCTCGCTGCTGTCTGCAAAGCTGTCACTTGGAGAGGAGATTTATTGGGCTGGGACATGTGATTTATGTCAGACAGCTCCAGCTTTGCTAACTCGAGTGCCACAATAGTAGTTAACAAGCAATTAAAATCTTTGGTCTGTTGTAGCTGGGAGCTACATCACAGTTACCAGAAATCGGCATTCAGAATTATCCCCTCTTAAAAATCCTCATTTTGGAGGCTGGGGAGAATTTAAGGAGTGCCTTCACTGGCACAGATAGTTTCTTGGTCTGCTTAAAATGGTGTGAATCAGTTCTTAGGGAGGGTATTTTTAATTCTGGCTTTCTCCATGTCCACTTGTTCCACAGTTGAGCTGTGGGAATCTCTTGCTGGTTATCTACCAGTCTGTGTATCTGCTCCTGTGGGCTGTAACCAGTGGGGAAGCACCAGCAATAGAACCACATCATGGAATCATGGAATGGCTTAGGTTGGGAGTGAACCTCAGATTTCAAGTGGTTCCAGACCCCTGCCATGGGCAGGAATGTCTTCCACTGGAATGACCCAAACAAACAGCACTTGCTGTAATCCTCTCTGCCAGAGAAGCTCCTCCAGGCCCCCTTTCCTTGGCCTCTCCCCATTCCCCAAGCTGCTCAGCTGGTGGCTCCTGCTGGTGCCCACACCCCCAAACTTCTGCTGCTAATTCATCCTGAGACCAACCTGGCAAAAACCTGGTGCAACAACACCTGGGTATAAAAAGCACATTTTATGGAGCAAAACTGGCTTTGTGTTGATCTTTTGGGGCAGCATCTCCTCACTCTGCACTCAGGCACCCACTGCTGCCATCCCAACACCAGCTGGTGAGGGGCACCAACATTTTGGCCACCTCTGAACCCATCATCAGGACAGGGGGCCCAGGTCAAACTACTTGGGCTGAAATGCATCCAGCCTCGCTGGTGAGCTCCTCTGCTGTGCTGCCTGCACCAAACTCCCGAAGTCAGACAGCTCTGTGATGCTAATTAGCCTCATTGCACACACACAGCTCTGCCCTGAGTGATGCAGCCTTAATTGCTAATGACAGGGATGGGTTTTTTTTGTCCTTCTGTTACAAGCACTGGTGGAGAGTGAACACACACCTTGGTGAGTATTTTCACCCACTGGACACTGCAGGTTTTTTCCCCCCACATGTTCTGTTCTGTGGTCTTTGAGCCAGTATTTCAGAGATCAGATTTTTTCCCATTACAAAATGGGTACATGGGGCCATGCCAGTTTTCTGTGTGGACATGATGCACTCTCTAATACACAGCACATACTTAAATCCCCTTTTCCCTTATGTACAAACCTCAGTCCATATTGAGGACTTTGTGTTTCTGCACTTTTCAGTTTGTTAAAATGACAGGGAAATTTTACAGACAAGTGACTCCCAGTGCAGCCATCAGGAGATGCTGCCTCTCACTTCTCCACCAACAACCACAGCTTTGGTACTTTCTCCAACACTTTGTCCTTCAGGGATGGTGTTCCTATGTGGCAAGTGAATATCTGATACTTAAAATCCCCCAAAGCCCTCCCCTAAGGCTTTTTCCTGCCATGGCCACTGATGGTCTGTGTGGTGCTGCAGGAGGGCAGACCCCAGTGAGGGCTTAACTCAGATTTTTGGCTCCAGCCCAGATTTGCTAGAATCCAGACAGATTTTCCTGGTACTAGCAGTTTTCTTGGCTGTTTTTCCTTCTCCTACCACCCCAGAGGATGGATTCCTCCTGCCCTAACAAGCCAGGAAAACCCTAGGGAATAAGCTAATGAGGTGTTGGGAGGGCTTCATGCCTTTTGGTACAAGATTGGTAGAACAAATTGACTTCTTGTCTTTTAAAATATTGACTGTTTTTCCCTTTTCAAGGCAAAAACCTATATCCACCCTTCTGACTAATCTTTATACCACGGGGCTGAAATATCTGATCCTTTAGGCACAGGACCTGGGTGTGAAGTCTCAGGTAAACCTGGGATTACAGCCAGGATCCAAACCCAGCACTGAGCTGTGCAGCCTGTCTCACACACCAGCTTGGGAAGAGGGCATGCTTCCTGAAATTAAAGAAAAAAAAAAAGTATATCCAAGGAACTATGCAAACCTTCTGAAGAAACTTCTGCTAAGCAAAGGTGATCTGTGCTGACATTGAGAATTGTTTGATTTACAATAACAGGGAGATAATATTTTGCTAAGCCTCCCTGTAATACAATGTGTGTCATTTTAAATTTCCCATTACACTGAGCAATCTAATAAATAAATGCCCCAGCTGCAATAAACATGAATCATGCAGTGTGGAGAAGCTCTCAGCAGCCCTGGAACACATATCTTCTTCCTAATGGTCTTTGGAAGTCACCGATTAATTTGACTTTGAGCTGAGTGTTTCTGGAGCAGAGGAGCCTGGCTACTGCCAGGCAAGTGCCTGCAAGATGCTGGGTGAAACTCTGACGAGATTTAGTGACAAATCAGATTTGCAAATTAGGCCTGTGCTGCTGTGTAAAGGATACAGATCAAGCCCGGTGATTAGCAAGTACATGGTCAAATACAATTGACTACTGGGGTTTTTCAGAGCTTTTTTTTCAGTGCTGGAAAACAAAAGCAGTTGTTTTACATCCTGCAGCAGTGAAAGCCACCTTCTGAGAACAAGAAGTTCATGCCATTTGTCCCCTAATTTCTGCTGTTCCTCTTTCACTGGATTATGTGCACGTGAAGGTATTTTAGTTATCTCCTGCCTTCATGCCAATATATGTTAGAATTTGGGATGGAATTTAATATGAGTAATGTTAGGGGAAACAGGTCAGGGTTTCAGATTAACACCAATAACCATAATGAGAACAGATGCTTATATCCATCTGGAATGTAGATTTAATATGTTAAATTCATAGCTGAGTCCATGAAATGCAATCATCAGATGTTTACTGGTCCCAATTTAATGAGCGATTTTGGATTAAACAGGGGCCAAACAACAGGCCACCAATCTATATTAAATCTCTGCAAAATGAAAATTGCAAAGATTTACTTAGGGTCATTACACAAGAAAATTTAATCACAACCTCATCCATAATGTCACATCGTCATCAGACTGATAATTGAAATGCCATGTGAGGGATTATGAATAACCCTCTGTTTATGAAGATAGCTTTCTGATTATCTCTATGTCCTGTGAGTAACATAAAATATGATTTGTATTAATGTACACGGGCCTTGCCTAAAAGAAACCCACTGGGGATCAGCAGAAAAAAGTCTGAATTTTTTTACCTTCGCTCTTCCTGACGGGAGACGTTGTTAAAAAACATTATTGCCACAATTTTAAAGCTTCATGGTGAGGTGAAGCCTTGAATACAGACTCAGGCTGTGTTTATAGCATCAGAGGGAGACAGAGCTTGCAACATCCCTGCAGCTGGGTAGGTGCTTATAAAGTATTCAGCATGTGATTTTAGTAAGCAAACATTGATTTGTCTAGAATCAATATTAATTTTTCAGACTGTATGTTCTCTTGGGCAAGAAATGTATCTTCCAGTATTTACTAAACGCTTAAGTACATTTGGGATGTTAATAAGAGCACACTTCTGATTTTGGCATGCTGCAAAATACTAAACTCTTGGATAACTGACAATTACATAATTGTGCGTTGTAATGGATTATACAGCAGAGTACAAAGAGCCAAATTTCTAATGGCACTTTGGTTTCAAAATTTCATCTGAATATTTATACAGCATGTGCTGAAGGACTCTCTGCTCCAGCCCGAAGGTGAGATAACCCAGAAACCACACAAGTGAGTAAAAAGCTCCTTTTGACACCCAGTGCATGTGCTGCTGACACACTTGGGTTTCTGCCACCCTTTGCTGCCAAATTTTGCTACCTGCATGATCCAACACTCAGGAGGTGATGCCCTACTGATGCCTTAAGTTTTAGCTTTCATGTTTTTCAGGTTCTGTGCTGCCTAGGGTGCAGTTCTGAGCCTCACACTCAGTGTCACTCAGCTCTTCACAGAATACATAGACAACACAAATCCTTTTCCTGCTGAAGACCAAGGAAAGCTGTTACAAGTTTTCAGGCCCAAAAGCACAAACAACAGTGGGCTGAAGAAAGAAAAGAAGGATGAGGCTTTACAACCTGAAGCTGTAATTGGACAATTAAACTCCAATATGCAAATGGACCAAAACTTATAAAAGCGTGAGACCTCGTGACCACTCATTCATTTTGGGTCTATTTTGGATCCACGTTGGGTGTAGCCCTGGCCAGGCTCTTGTCCTGCCCAAGGTTTACCCTAAGGGCCTTTCAATAAATATCTGCTTTATTCTCTATCTCTGTCCAGTCTCTGTTTCAGCCTTCCCAAGGCATCACTGCCCTGCCACTGAGCTCCCCACGGTCCCTGGGGGTCTCAGCTCCTCCCTGTGTGATGGCACAGTGACACCAGCCCACCCCCAGGTGACCCAGACACTGTGAGCAGGACAGAAAATGCCCAGCAGAGCAGCTGGGGTTTCTCAGTCTCTGCCTCACAGCCAAGATCTCAATTTCAGTAACCAAACCAAGCTCCCTCCTGCCAAACCCAGGGCAGGAGAAGGGATGAACTGAGCTGCTCATCCCCAAAAATGTGGCTGCCTCCTCCTGCAGTTCCCTGAGCTCAGTCTGAACCTGCCCCACAGCCTGGGGATCCAGCTCTGTTTGCAGCAAGATCAGAAGGCAAACAGGCATGTGTCTTTTCTCTGTCCAGGGCTGCATTCTGTGTCACCTCACTGTCAGTGATGCAAAACTGATCACATCCGATGTGTTTTAATTGCCCTGCATAGGAATTAATTAGCCCCTTGGCCAGGGAACAATTAAGCACTGAGCTCAGGAACAAAAAAAAAGCCAAACGGAATAAATTCCTGAATTTCCTGCTTGCCAGACAGAAGCCAAGAGTCCCTGACATGGGAATCTTGCATCCAAACTGGAACATGGTGCCCACTGGGCAGCATCCAGAGAGTTGGGTCTTCCTGTCCTAAACAAAAGTTTCAATCAATTCCCACATCACACTTATCCCAATTTTAAACAGCTTCAGCCTCATCCATGCCTACATGGATAAGGTTTCTGGTGGATCTTAACCCATGTTGAGCTGAAAAAACTTCTGCATTTGCTTCTTAGCTGTGCCAGTCTGGGAATAACGTGCCCTGCTGTAAATAATTTGTTTCCAAGAAAACCTGTGCTGCTTTCTGACTGCAGCAGGCATCAGGCAGCCAGAAGTGGAAGGAGGTAGATTTTTGGCTCTAATAGATAACAAATGCAATTAAATGCAGATAAACAGATAAGGCATATCCTTCCATGGACTGAGGTAAGGAAAAATAATATTTTAAATTAAGTCTTTGTGATATTTCTGGCTGCCCAACCATCGAAAAACCAAGGAAAAAAATCTCACGTGAGTGAAATTTTACTCAGGAGGCCACATATCCAACCAAATGCACATTTAACAGGCTCAGCCAGTGTTCCATCCCCCAGGCACCTTCTCCCCCATGGGCTGATCCACAGAGTGTCTCAGAGCATCCTTGCACTGCCAGGCAGTGCTTTGCTCCACTGGCAGATGTCCCCCTGTGAGATTTAAACCCCAAAGTTCTAATCCTGCAATTACCCATGAGGGAGGTCATTATGCAGGTACCAACAGAGCCATCTCAAGGAGAGGATGGTGGCTTTGCTTGGTCTTTTCCTCTTTTGCAGCCCCAGGATGTCTCCCTGAGTCTCTGCAGGCAGAAGGTGCTGGAGCAGGCTCAGCTCTGCAGTGATGACAGGACGCTGTTGGCTCCCCTCTCATGGAACAGTTGGGCTGAGTGTTGCCTTTCTATTACCGAGGGTAAGAAAATAATGGTTTATAAATAATGAATAATAATCATTATTAATGGGTGCTGGCACGTGGGCAGAGCTCTGAGGTGCTGGGGGAGGGCCCAGTGGCACCCCTGGCACAAGGACACAGACACGCTCCGGAGCGTGGGTCTCCCCATAGGAAAGGGGAGATGCAAATCCTGGGATGGGGACAAAGCTCCTGGTGTGTAACAGGGCTGACATGGCAGAATGCTTTCCTGAGTCCCATCCTGCAAAAGCCCTCATCTGAAGGTGACAGCAGCCACCAAATGGAGGTGTTAAAGAGAACTGACGCATCCGATAAAGTCCAGCTGTCGCCTCCAGTCAGCGTCGCTTCTCCTTCCCCTGCCTGGGCCTCTTCCCTTGGCTAATAGCCCTAATGATTAAGATTGAAAACAGTTTTTTCTTCTTTTGCTTTCAGCCTCAAAGGTTGATCTTTGGTTATTTTCCCTTTTCTTCTTTAACAGTCTTATTTCTCAAAGAAGAGGCAACTGAAACCCAGGAGAAGTGAGTGGCTTGCTGCTGGACCTGTTTGTCACTGGGAAGATTTTAAGAGACCTTTAGGATGCTTTTCTGTAAGTCCCAGATAAACACTGCTCCAGACCCTGTGCTCAGTACTTTCCTTTTTCTCTCCCAACTCCTGTTTAAGAGATCAGACTTGAAGCCTTTTTTCCTTGCTGCAAAAAGTCTTATAAAACAGACCAGAGGACCCCAACCCAAAGTCTCTGAGGTCACACTTGGGTCACACAATTTAGTCTGAAGGAGATTATTTTTGCTTTCTTTTCTGGTTGAAAATTCAGTGATGTGATGGAGGGTGGTCTGCAAACTACTGTGAACTACTACAGTAGCCAAAACTTAATTGAATTAATAGAGTGTTTTTTTTACTTTATTTGTTTCATAGGGTGATTTTCCCATGGCTTTTCCTTAGCCAAAGGAAAGGTGTTTTTTTCTTTCTTCAAAGAAAATCAGCAAAGAGTTAAAGGATGCTGCAGAAGCATTGGTTGCCAGTTCAGGATACAAATACACTACCCACTAATCAGAGCTCTAAGTGGGGTTCCTTGGTGGGGAATAAAGATTGTTGTGCAACAATTCCGAGTTGAGGTGAAAAGATTCATTTGAGATCCCACCCCAGTACCCAATTTATGTGTATATAGGCATGGATCAATCCATCACTATACCTCAGGATGCTGTTTTGTGCAGAGAAGTAAAAATCTTCTAAATTAATTTCTACTCCTGTCTCACGGGCATTGTGGAAAATTACCCAATGGTGAAGAATGTCACTTACTTACATCATATTCTGCCCAAGCAAAATGGTTGATGAATTAATGTAAATAACCCACCGTATTTTGCTTTACATCTCCACCGTCAGTTAGAAGTCTCATAAAGAGAATGAAGCAATGAGAAAATGCAGATCTGATCACTTGATGGGCTTTTTCTTTCAATAGTGGCTATTTTGAAAGAAATCCTCTGCTTACTTACATGAACAATACAGGGAAAAGAGTTAAAAGTGGCACATTATCTTTCCAGTGACATATTTAGCCAGTTATTCAGGCTATAATGAAGCTGTGTAATGAAGTCAATGTCCTTGAAAGTTCTTCATCAATTTTTTTCTCATCTGTCAGCATATCCACTTGCCGACACAATATTAATTAAACACAACATTTCCTGGAGTGTTGAAGTGAAGTCCCATCACTGATAATGAACAGGTTTAGGAGAGTCACATCCCAACAAAATTACTTTTTAAACCAGCCTTATTAAGCAGAAAATTAGACCTAAATCACCCTACAACATCCTCATTAAAAGCCACTGATCCTTGGCTGCTTCTATGTTCTAACATCTTTAATTAGCAAACTGCTAGTCTATCTGCCATGATAAATGCTATTAATCTTACCTTTCATTTGCTTTCTCTTAACCTGTGGTTTGCCCACTTCAGGGAGACACAGGCTTCCACCAGGACTCGTTTCACTGTGTTTAATGTCCTTGTAGGGATGAAAAATGGGGCAGTCACGGGTTAAATGTAATGACTCCCTCCGCCCTCGCTCCATCACTGCATTTCAGAATTTGTAGATATCTCGGATGGCAGACTTGCTGTGTTTGAGGGAAAATTAAGAGCATTTTCCCGTGGATGTGTATGGAATACTGTTGTCAAACCTTGGCAGTAAATCACAGTGCAACTGCAGTTCAGTGCCCTCTCTGCTGCCCTGCTCTAACCATGGAAGAGTTATGGACATCAATTAAAAAAACCTTCTGGGTGTCTGTGAAGGCTCCACCCAGGGAAAAGGAAAGCTTTAAAAACACGATTGCATTTTAGAATTGTAGCTACTAAATCTACAACCTTTGAGGAGCCTTTACAAAGCGTGACAGCTTCACAGCCTCCTTAACATTTGTTCACAGGAGCTCCAGAATACATCAGGACAAATAACACACTGCATCAGGCCACTTTCACATGGCATTAGTCAGAGGCAAGTGCACAGTGCAGTGCCATACTATGCATTTCAGAAATGCATTGCTGTTTGCTGTGTTCTCAGGTGCAAAATGCCATCTTGGATGTGCACTGCTTTTTTCCCCAGTTTATAGCTGTGGAATTGGGACTTTTCGCTCCGTTCATTCTGGCTGATTCTTGCAGTGTGTCTGAGCATCATCTTCTTACAGCAAATAACATCAACCATGTTCAGCTCACAGCTCCTGGGCAACAGAGAAGTACAAATTTAACCTCCCTCAAACATCTTGTGATAAATTCAGTTTGCCTGGGGGTCAGTCTCTTCTCCCAAGTAAGGAGTGATAGGACAAGAGGAAACGGCCTCAAGTTGTGCCAGGGGAGGTTTAGATTGGGTATTAGGAAAAACTTCCTCACAGAAAGGGTTGTCAAGCCCTGGCAGGGGCTGCCCAGGGCAGTGGTGGAGTCATCACCCCTGGAGGGATTTAAAAACCTGGTACTTGTGCACATGGTTTAGTGGTGGGCTTGGCAGTGCTGGGTTAATAGTTGCATGATGGTCTAAGAGGGCTTTTCCAACCTAAACTATCCTAGGACTCTGTGGCTCAATAGATCTTTTACTGGGCCTCTGGGAGAGGCTCTGACCTGGCTGAACACTCCAAGTCCCAGAGGCAGACACTGTCCACAACCTTCAACTTTCAGAGCTTAACTCTGAGATTTGTCAGCATAATTCACTCCATGTGCCCCTATTCATTTATCTCTTACTTTGATATCATCCCATATTATTTAGTGACCAGACTTGCCTCCCACAGATACAAACACTTTCCCTTGGCAGCCTTAATGAAATCTGCTTTTAATTTCACATTGCCCTGGGTTATTCTGGCTGCTGATGGGCTGCTTCTTATTGGGGACAGATTATTGTAACTGCTAGGAAACCACGACCTTTTAAGCTTTCATTTCAAGGCCTAATTCTAGCACTAG
This sequence comes from Aegithalos caudatus, assembly GCA_013389925.1. Lineage (NCBI taxonomy): Eukaryota > Metazoa > Chordata > Aves > Passeriformes > Aegithalidae > Aegithalos > Aegithalos caudatus. The sequence continues at coordinate 877,369 of WEIU01024417.1, forward strand.
GCTGTAAGGCAGGGGCTCCTCTAACTGTGTTCCTCCCCCTGAAAACCAGGCATCTATTCTGAGCTCTCTGTGCAGCTTCTGCAGTCAATGCCAAGAGATAAGCATCCCCAGAAGGCGACTTGTCCACCTATTCTACAGTGACATGAATTACCCTTGGGAAGCTGTTATCTATTATTCCTCAGGATGGAGACAGCCCAGGCTTAATTAGTTGTCTGACTTTTAGATGTTGAGTTAGGTACAATAATCTGACTCCCAGTGATTTTTTTTTTTTCTCTTGTTTTTTCATTCTGGAGCAGATGAGTCATGATTCATATGCAAGGACCGTACTTGTGAAGCTGTGCTTTTCTAATGAAACCCTTCCCTCACCCCCAATATGTTTCCATTATCTTGCCATCAGGAAATAATTTTTTCTCCTGTACATGAAGACACATGACATGCTCATTTACCCACACACGTGCGAAACCAGATTAACTACTCCATAAATTAGTTAAAAGATTTTCCCAGAGAAAATGAAGAGGAAAGACATGTAATTTCCACTTTTCAGCTCCTGAATGAATGAAGACACTTTGTCTGCTCTGTACATGACTGTTTAGACACACACTAGAAATCAAGATTTCTGAATTATGATGACCAAGTTTATGTGGAAAGAGCTGCTACAATCCACCCCAAGTTATTCATGGTTTTACCTCAAAATCAATGTCCACTGTGTTGGAGGTCTTTTCATATTTGGCTTAAACTCCACCATCCCCTGTCTCGAAATTTGAGGTATACTGCTCCTGAATTTTAACAGCTGGACTAAATGTAACCCCAAACTTGGGGTAAAACCACATCTCAGTGGGAACTGAGATCAGAATAAACTTCAGTTCTAACTCAAAGAGAGTGTTTCAGGCCAGCAGTTGGGATAATGTGGTGAATGAATCATAGGTCAGTGCAGCTAACCAACTGAAAGCCATTAGAGAGTCATCAGAATATTTGTGACGAAATAAATATCAGCCTTGGCCATGATGAGGCTGGTTCTGGGGCATTTCTGCCTGAGCAGATACCCCTCACATCCTTGCCAGGGTGAGCCACTTTGTGCTGGCCAAGTCCCAACAAAACCCCAGCCCACAGCCCCTTAGAGCTTTCAGAAGTTTTAGATTATATTCAATTGAAAAAATGAGTGCTACTCCCATTGCAGGACTTGATGGGAATGACAGTGCAGTGCAAATGAGCAGAAACACACCTTTTTGTCTGGGCTGAATAAAATTTTTTCCATGTCTTGTCTTGATCACCTGGGTTGTCTCCTTTTAACTGGAGCAGTTGTGTCAGTTCCATTAGTGCCATTGGGTAGATGAAAATAGTTCTTTTATTCCAGACAAGTAGACCAGGCCATTATAAGAGAATTTCAGCAGCAGAACTGTGTGTGTGTGTGTGTGTGTGTGTGTGTGTGTGTGTTCAGGTGCTACACAGGAAATCACAGCAAGGGACAGGGAGCAGAAAGTATCAGAATCTGCCCAAATAATGCTGACCACAAAAAAGTCAATTTCACGATGCTGGCACTTGTCTCATTTGAAAATAAAAAGATTCTCTGAAGCTGGGAGAGTGATACTGATGGAAAAAGAAGTGCCAGAAATGGATTAACTCCATGGCACGAGAACCAAAATCTGGGTGTTAGACTTGGAGGAGAATTATGAGTGTGCATCGGGGCAGGTTCAAAACCAGAGGCTAAGGAGGAATGTGACTACACAAATAAAAACAATTAAAAAAAAAAAATCCGTCTTAGAAGTGCCCATTTTCCTTGCAAAAAGGAAAACAAGGAGCTGCTCAGCCGGTGACAGCACCTCCTCCTCGCAGCGAGTGCCAGCCCTGCTTCCTTCTGGGGTGACCAGCTTTGTGCAGGGCTCTCTCTGGGGCTGAGCCCCTGGCTCAAGCCGTGACAGAGACACAGAGAAAGCAGCAAAGGACAGGGAGATGACACTTCACGTTACAGAGCTTTTTTTCCAGCCGGCATCCTGGCTGGAATCTTGGCAGGGCAGGGAAGAGGAGGGCAGCGCACGGGAGCTCCGAGAGCCAGGAAGATGCGCTTGGCAGCGAGGGCAAGTTTGTAGCAAAGCATTTCATAAACTCTGGCCCAGATTCTCCCCTGTGAACTTGACCGGGCTCAGCGCAAGACGAGGGCCGGAGAACAAAGATGGCTTGAAGCCACCTTTCTGCTTCTCCACTCCGGAGCAGCTGGGGACTGGCTGGTCCCCAGGGCAGGTTCAAGTCGCCTCGGGCTATGGTAGCAGCAGGAGACTGCTAGAAAATAGCCAAGACGGAGCTACACCTCCTTTCCAATCGGCTGTCACTGCTCCAGAAGGAACCAGGAGGGTGACACCGCTGCCACAACACAGGGCTGATCTTCCCAGGGACCCCGAGCGTGAGGAGGGAGAGGGAAAATGTCAGCGCGGATGCTGCCGGGGAGGCAGAGCGATGTGTGGCTTATCTAGGGGAGAAGGAAGCTCAGATCATCTGAATTCAAATCTGGTGAGCCTCTCACTCCAGTCACTGTGTGTCCACGGGCACATGCCTTGATCTTTTCTGTGCCTCAGGGCAAGGCAACTGGAGAGGGAAGTCGAAAGCAACAGAATTTCACTGAAATGATCCAATCCAAATTGGATTTAACTCTAAAAATCAGAAACAAAGTCAGTATCTACAGGCACGCACAGTCAAGGTGGTAAAAAATTAATTTATTGTGTATTTATGTAAGTCTGTCTGCAGGCTGGATCAGAAACCCACCGAGGGCAGAAGCATTTACAGGGGAGAGAATTTGCAAAGACAAGAACTTCATCAAGCAGTTGAGAATAGAAAGAAAAGGAAAAGCTCTTGACAGACAGGGAATTTTGGGCTTGCTTTTGGTGAAATAAAATATAGGACTGACCCCAAGAACCTACACAAGAGAGAAATAGCAGAGAGAAAGTGCTCTTTGTGCATTGCTTACCCCCAAAAAAGGGTTTTTTTGGACTGCTACAAGTGAGCACCTGAAAGAGGAGTTTAGTCAGACAGGAGTGAGCTCTCCTGTGTTGTGCAATCTCCAAGTACCAAGATTATTCTATACAGTGCCACATCCAATTGCAACAGGGACTGTTAGGAGTAATAGAGCTCCTGTAACTAAAGTGTTTTCTGTCCTCAAATCTTCCAGGAAACCGACTGAGGCACGGGAGGGAAAAAGCCGAGGGGACAAAACTTGTTAGAAGTAAAATTGTATTTTCTTGGACATTGGAAAGGATGTAAAACTGAGCCAGAGGCCTCCAAGTCAGCAGCCATTTTAACATTTTGCAAGAGATTTTCATCTTTTTCCCCTACAGCCTCAGTTCTGCTGTAAACACTGAGTGCACCCACTATGGCTGTCAGCTGGGGACTTTGCTTTACACTGAAGCTGCCAGGAGACAAAAAATACTTAAGGTAATGTAATTCTCAAATGGAAGGCATAAGGATTTCTCCATGACATCTGTGTGAAGAGCGCATAACATGAGATTCACTTTCAGCAAATCAATAAAAACAGGATGGATGCATTTGGAACCCAGGGAAAACAAAGCTATGCTGGTTCTCTGTCATTCTCACTGCAAAGGTGGTGCAATGGGAAACCAACACCCTGTACTGTTCCAAAACATCACTTCTTTTTATTAAGAATAAAACAAAAGGATGAAAAATATTATTCATGAGTTTGTTGGCTTGAACAGGCCAAAGCAATTTTTCAGGAGACCAGTGGTTTTCATGCAATGGCACTTCCTGTATGAAGTTCATGAAACCATAGTAAAACCATGTCTGTAAAGCAACGAAAAAATGACAGAAAAAAGACACAGAAGGTAAATAAATTATAGGAACACTCATTCATGCATGCACACGTGAAGACACTACACATGTGCATCAACATATGCATTTTACACTGACAAACATGCCCACACACACAACCACATTTACCAGCACAACCTAATTTTCAAAGTGTTTTCTTCAACAATCAAATGGGCGCCCTTTGCTCGAAGGCAAACGCAAGCACAATAAATCCCTTACTGGTAGCACTGAGGAGAAAGCATTACTCCAGACTCTGGAAAAGTTCAGCACTGGTAAATTCTGATGAACACCATTACTGTGATTACTGCTTGGGCACAGATATGCCCGCCTCATTGTCATTTCTTATACTACATCAAGCAGAGGCTGGTGGGGACCTAGTGCTGCTGTCGCCCAACTGAATGTGACCTTTTTTGGGTGACCGTGCTGTGGTGGGGGTTTTCCTTCTCCTCTGGGAAAGCGTGAATTAAAAAAAAAAAAAAGAAAAAAAAAAAAAAAAGAAGTGCAGACCAAAGGATGCAACGTAAGGTTTTTAATAAGGCCAGAAATTAAATGAGCTTTTCGCTTTTAAATGTCAACATTGTGGCTTCCCTGTCATTCGCGGGAGGAAAGGGAAGGGGCTAAATATCCTGGGATGTGGGGAGTTTTAAAGTGCATAATGATGGCGATAAAAATCCATAATGTCAGTTGCCTTGTGGCAATCAACAACCATCTCACATTATGCTTGCATCTTAAGGTTTGCGGCCAAAAAACAGATTTGCCTGCGTCTCATTAAAATAACGAATGCAGTCCGAATGGATCTGCAATGATTCACTGTACGTCACACTAAATCACAACCCTCCTCGGAGCCAACTGACTATGGCCTCATTACTTTAGACAAAAGTGGGCTTGGAGGAAAAACTGGGGTGATGTTTTTTTGCTCAGCTATGTTTTTTCCCTTTGAAATACTTAAGGCAAAAGAGCAGATAGGGTTTTTTTTTTTCCCCTATTGGTAGCCGAGGAAGGTTGGGTTATGTTCATCGTACAATTCCATATCGATACACACAAACACACAAAACATCAACGTTAGCGTGGGGGAAAAGGAGCTGAGCAAATACAAATGGCATTAACAGAGCAGATTTAAATGAACAGGAATCACTGATGAATTGGAAGACTTAAAAATTAAAATAAGCCGTTAAATAATTTAAATGTAGATATATTTGAGTTGCTTCACCAGGGCAAGGAGTTTGAAAAGCAGCACACTCCCCTGTTCTGTGTTGTAAGAGCTTAAGTACTTGTGGTTTGTCTTCTGCAAGTCTTTGTTCTGCAAATTTCACTGCCTTAAGCATAGCAAAAAAAAAAAAACCCACAAAAAAAACCCCTTTATTTTCACCCTGAATTAACTTGACTAAATATCTCTATACATTAGTTTATTGTAATGCTAATACTTAAGATTAAGCTATTTGGCCTTAAAGAAATATGAGGGTTATGCTCAAAACTGTTCAGTGTTTCAGGAATAAACATTAACTCCAATTTTACTATTGTATAGTGAAGCTAAGACTACTTAAAAATAAATGGATAATTAAAAAACTGTAGTATTCATAAATACAAATTGAAATAAGAATTTGGGGTAATGGCTAAAAGAATTAATGTGAATTTTGATTATGAAGAGATTATGTAAAGTCCTTGGTGAAAATCCTACTTCAAAACATCTGAAAGAATAGCAAAGATCTAAAATATATTATTGGTTTTGATAATTGGTTCCATTTTCTCTTATGCATGTATAGTTTACTGTAAAGAGAAAATGCTTGATATTAAGCTATTTTCCCACAAAAACCACATGCAAATGTATTTCTAATCTGATCACAAAACATGTTACATACCCATTTAGGTATTTTTTTATTTCAGGTAGAAGAAAGACCGCCTGAGAAACATTCATGGAATGACTGATTTAAATGTTATAAATCCCTGAAATTTTCATCTCCCTTTGAATGGAATGCCAAAGGGGATTAAAGACTAAAGACATATCACAAACAAATTTACATTATTAAAATTACTGTAATCAAGAGTCTTTTCTAGCCTTAATCAGGATTATTGAAAACAGCCTCCCCCCCAACTTTTCTACTGTGCAATACTAATCAAAATTCTATCAAATGACAGAGAACAATATAAAAACAGGTTTGAAAATATTGGTTGGTGTATTTTAGCATTCTTTAGAAGCACTTCCACTGATTCAGATCAAAGCAATGATTTCTCTGCTGATAACTCACATGGCAAGGAACGAGCGCAGGTAAAACAAATTTCGGGAGCGCTGCAGTGTCCAACCTCTTGTTTTCAAGAGTCCACCCAAGGAGCACTCTTGATAAACACAATGCTGTGGAAATTAAACAATGGAATGCTGGGTTTTGTTCTCCTAAATTGTAAACTAAATAATTCCAGCTGTGGCAAACTGGGCTGGGAGCTTGCTGCATGTGAGGACTCAGCCTGGCGGGATGTGCCGCGGCTCTCGCTACCGATGAGCAGCTTCAGGCTGAAAAGCCACAAAAGCTTTCAGTTGAGGGGTTTATCCACCGTGCCCTACACTTTACACATGCTACAAGGCTGATATAATAAAGGTATAAAGCTTGTATACATTTTTCTGGGCCTCTTAAAGGTGGTTTGTTGGGTCAGAAACCACCACTGTGCCCCAGAGCGCCAAGCCCCGTCTTGCTGTCACCAGTATCACCAACGCTGGAACTTTGCAAAACAGCACCAGGGTTGGGCCCTACGTTCATTTCACCCTGAAAAATGTCAGATGCTCTTATAAAATGGAAATTATAGAAATGTATATGTAAGGAACAATACAGAAAGTGATCCCAGAACAGTAAACAATCACTTGCTAAAGTCTTGGAAACAAGCTCAACATGCAGCAATACTCGGATATTGTGAGAGAATGCCACAAAATTGGTGATATGGATCAAAGGACAAGGAAAGCTTCATGATTCTCACACTTCTTTCCAAGAGCTCCAACTGATTTAACTTTTTGCTGGTATCTGAGGTAGACAGCTGCCTTCTAGGTCCTCCATCTTCAAACCTGTTGCTTCCCTGCATTTGGTTAAAGAACATTTTACCTTGCAGGCTCAAGACTGCTAATGTTGAACCTGGGCTGATGCAGTGCAAGCTGACAGCAGTTTCCAATCCCCTATTAATGACGTATATAATATATATATATTGGTTAGTAAAACCTTCATTTTGGTTAGTGACAAGAATTACACAAGTTAAAAAACACAACAGACAGCGAAGCAGCATTTCCTCTTTCTGATACTTCCTGCTGCTTAGTCTTGGAGTTCAAAGAAAAACTAAGTGAGGTTAGAAAACAATATATTATATTTAATTAAAAGTTGGCATTATGTTTTCTTCCAAGTATGAACAAATCGGGATAAGTACATTAGAACACACGATCTGTATTTCAGTTCTATCTGAACATACACAACAAATCCCTCTTGGGGGGAAAAAAAAGAGCAGGCATCATAACAAGAACATTTGATTAGAAAAAAAGATCTTCAGTTTTTCTCAAGTCCTCCCTTCATACCCTCTGGAACACCAAATGGAAACAGACAAAACCTTACATGGTACACAAAATATGCCAGAGAAAGGGAAAAACAAGTGACAAATACAGGACTTCATCCTCAGGATAACCACGCACATCTGCAAGGTTAGCACTGATGCTTCACACACACAAATGCAATGGTCAGCTGCTCGTTTATCCCCTCCCAACAAAATAATCTTGGAGGAGTATTAGGCATTCACTTGATAACAGTTCTAGCAGCAGCTCAGCACAGTGTAAATCACCTTGGAGCAGATGCCTTCCTGTCGTGGGGAGCGCAGAGGGCTCGGAACGGGCTCCAGCTCAGCATCAGCTAAAATCCTGCAAGTCCAGGGTGGACACAAGCAGCTCACAGGGATGAACTTCCACATTAACTGAGAACTTGGTCAACTTTGTTTTGAGTTTAATATTGTTTGTTGCAGGAAAAGTTATGATTCATCTTCTTTTTCCTTCTGAATGAAACAGTTGTACTGTAAGGTTAATTGCTTTTAGTATTGCTTTGATAAATACTGCACTTGTTTTTAATACCTGGCCTTTTAACAGCACTGAAATAGTCAAACTTGCTATTTTTCCTTTCAAAAATTTTTAATGCAGGTTTTTCTTCTGCATTTGAAATTCTTTACTTAGCCTCCTGAGATCATTTAATTTCAAGTGGGCTCTTGAAGAGCCTTCTGAATATTTCAAGGACTCTCAGAAGGTAGAATTTTAGGATTCTAGGTAGATATGATAATATGAGCAAGTCTTTAGTGATGTAAATGAAAGGAAGAGATTTAAAACAATCACTGCACTAAACCCCATCATTCCAAAAATAGCTTGTCTCAGATTGTGAAGAGCTTTTAGGCTGTGAAATTAGTAAGACTTCTTTTTTGGACCATAATTGTTTGACAAAGAAGCAATTACAAATTCCATTATTTTTAGCCTTAAGTCTTTAACTAAACCAAACTCAGATTAAATATTGAGGTGTTAAATATTTTATTCTCCAACTATTTTAGTTTTGGTGAAAAATGAACAGTTAAGCTAATCTCCATTTAAATATTCTCAATCTTCTCTAATTTTAACCAGAAGTAACATAGATCTACTTGAAAATTATGATCCTCTGTTAAACTGGCCTTTTTTTTTTTTTTTTTTTTTTTTCCCAAATATTTCCTAGCAACAACTCAGTCTGCAAAATTTTGAGTGACCTTTGCTGATCTGCAGTTTCCAGTAATTTTTGCTTCAGTAGGGGTTTTGGTTGGCTTTTGCTTCATCAGACATGCTTTAAGAGCATTTTCAAAATTTTCTTTTGCAGAAAAAGAGATAAAGTGTTCTGTAGAACTACTCTTTTTTTTTTTTTTTTTTTTTTTTTTTTTTTTTTTTTTTAAATACAGGAAAGAAATGAAGACATAAAAATGGAAATGAGCAGGAACCAGTTTTAAACATATGTCTTTATGAATAAGGCTTAATCACACACTTCGTTCTCCAAACACAAAAAGTCTTTTGGAAATGTATTAATTAAAATTAAGTGCCATGGACAAGCGCTTCAGAGGGATGGCAGTCCTTTTCAAATTAGCATAACACTAGCGACAGGCATGGAAATTGGTTTAATAACCCTAAATAGTTACACCCCACTCCTAACACAAATGGCCACGGACAGCTCGAGCCCCTGAGGCTGCGACTGTACCAGTTTACGTGGCTGCTCTGACATTGGGTGGGTATTTCCAACCCGAACAGAAAGCACTGAATGCACCTCAATTATTAATATTATTATTATATAACGACTAGTGAAGCATACAAGGCACCAAAGCGTTGAACAACATAAACCAGAAAACCAAAATAAACCAACACGAGCGACACGGAAAACTCAGCCAGCGAGAGACGCGCTCTGTAACTTGTACGGACACAGTCAATATTGGCAGGAGATCATTACTTCAGTCCTGATAGTAAGTGGCCCAAACACCCAGATGTAGATCTAGGCTCAAGCTGTAGGTAGAACAGAAAACCAAGCCAAAGGGATAAGCAGAGTCTTTAAGTGATTTCCTTCCCTGCCGTGTTTGGGTGTGCTCAGAGCTAAGCTTGCTGCTACAATAACCCCAGTCAAACACCACTTTCAGATCACAGCATTCCCCAGAAACTGTCAGAATACACGACCTAAACCCCTGCCTGCTTAACTCAGTCAGACACAAGCAACATCTTTTTTGTGTGTGCTCATGATTCAGGAGGAACTGGAGAAAAAGTGCAAATCCCTGCTGATAAAAGAGCTGAATATCCACAAGCTTTTTCCAAGTGTACTAGTCATTCCCCTAAGTTCACACAGCTGCTCCTGCTGTATCCATATCTGCTTTACCTGACTCCACCGGGGGTTTTTCAGGGACTGCCAGCTGGTTTTAGAGACATGTAGGACAGAGAAAGTGGTTATTCATGTCTTTTATTTATTATAAATACATATAAATATGTTAAGTCACCTTTTGCTTTGTTTATCATGATGAGCAACGACTTTGGAAAATCATCTGGAAAACTTAACCAAGCTGAGAAACAGGCAAACAGCAAGCATTAGCATACAATCACAGGTTCCTCTCAGTCCAAGAACGGGTTAGTTTTTTTTTAAGAGAGAAAAAAAAAAAAGCATCAATAGTTTTAGCAAGAGTACTGGACTTCCCCCCCTTCCATGAGCTCTGACCAAATGATTTCCATTTGGATTTGCAGGTGCAGTCCAACCCCAGCTGGCTACACAGAACCCCCTCCGCCCATGACTCTGAAACATTGCATAGTTTGCAGCTGGATTTTGCTTCCCCTCCCTCCTTTTAATCTATTTTTAACACAGGTCGATCACGCCAAAGTAAATTCACTGAGGTTTCCATTTCCAGATCTCTCTCCCTCTCTGTTTTTCTATAGTTCTGTTTCAAAACTGCTCAAAAACTTTGTAGCTCAGAGCAAGCGAAAAGCAACATTACGCTCACAATCCACTGACAGGCTGGGAAGGAAATAACTCTACAGATGAAGCTGCATGTGAGGGGGGAACTAAATAAAGTAGAAAGTGGGTGTTTTGGGGGTCCACGTGAACTGCCAAATATTTCCAAATGGGGAAGGGAGAGGGGGGGGGTATTTAAGAGAAGAACAAAAAAGAAAACCCAGACTTAACTGATGGAAGGAAGCCGGGGCTGATGGCAGTGGAAAGAAAAGTGCACAAAAAAAAAAAAAAAAAAAAAAAAAAAAAAAAAAAAAAAAAAAAAAAGAAAAAAAAAAGCCCGAAGAAGGCAGAAGTCAAGGCTTGTCGTTACAGTGTTTGCAGAGGGCGGAGGCGGCTCCTGTGAAGGCAGTGCATTTCTCGGGGCAGCCGGGCACGGCCGCGCCGCCGAAGGGGTACACGGGCGACTGTCCGAAGGGGTTGAGGGTGGCGGGCAGCGGGGCGCTCAGCGCCTGGCCCTGGTTCAGGTAGGCCACCAGCCGCCGCATCTCCTCCAGGGCCTGCGCCTGCATGAGGATGTAGTTCTTGGCCAGGAGCAGCGTGGCGATTTTGGAGAGTTTCCGCACCGAGGGGCTGTGGGCGTAGGGGATGACGGAGCGCAGCCCGTCCAGCGCGTCGTTCAGGTCGTGCATCCGCCGCCGCTCCCGCGCGTTGATGCTGAGGCGCAGCGAGCGCTGCTCCTTGGGCTTCTTGCCCAGGGCTCCCCCCTTCAGCTTCCCCTCTCGCTCGAAGCCCGAGCCGCCCTTCACGCCCGCCTCGAAGCCGTCCTCCTCGTCGCCGCTCTGCTCGCCGCTGCTCTCCGCCGACTTGCCCATGGCCCCGGCGTGGAAGTCCGCCCCGCCGCCCCCCGCGAAGGCGCCCCGCGGGNGTGACACACGGCTCTGGGAGTACGTTAAAGATAGAAGGAGCCAGGACGTCAGGAAAGAAATAATGAAATGCAAAAATCACCCAGACTGACAATTGGGAGCCTATGTAGCAGCTTAGCCTGTTGGTCCAAGGCTATTTGTCATAATCAGCAGCACTTTTCTCATTAGCAAAAAGCCATTACCAGTGGACTTTATCAGCAGCTGTGAGTTATCAAGGGGCACACAGCAATCCTAGCGTGTAGTCGTGGGGTTCAGCCGGGGTCCGGCCGCTTTAATAAGCCGCCAACTCTTTCCCCAAGTTCCCAGTCAGGTGTCACTGCCATTCCTGGTGAGGCAGCCGAGTGCGGTCTATTAACCACCTCACTCCAGCACCTTCCCACTCCCCAGCACAGGGGCAAAGCCTCTGCCCCTCCTCCTTCCCTTCCCTTCCCTTCCCTTCCCTTCCCTTCCCTTCCCTTCCCTTCCCACCTGGAGCATCACCTCTGTTTACCTGTCCCTGGATGCTGGGAATGCAGGGAGGCACCAGGGCACACACAGTGCTTGAGATCCAGTCGTGGTGGTTTAGGTGGGGTGACAGAGGAGGCACCTGTTGTGCAGGGAGGTTTCCAAGGCAAAGGCTCTGTCTATTCCCATTTTCTTCAGGGGCTCACTGTGTTCCTGCCTTCCATGTGCCAGGAAAATGCCAGATCCATGATGACACAGCCCCTCTCTGCATCCTGCTGTGGGTACCAGCAACAGAGAGTGACACTGGGACAGGAAACAAACCACACCATGGCCTGCAGGGTGGGAGGAATCATCACTGTGGCTGTGGTGTCTGACCCATGGAGGAACCTCAAGGAGAATCTGAGGCAACCACTGGCAAATGTGGAGCTGCATGGAGAAGGAGAATCAGGATATTTAGTCCCACATTCATGCATCAAGATGACAACAAGAGCTTAAACTTTAATTGCAACAGAAAGAGGTCCCAATTTCTTTCCTTTCTAGAGTTTGGAGATTGCTTCATATTACTGAGTTTTGTTTTACAGGTAGCATAAGGGCATTCCAGGCTTTCTCCATGGAGAGGTTCCTGGTCCAGGCCCCCCAGCCTGGACATGTGCCTGGTCCAGGCCCCTCAGCTGTCTGCTTGGAAAGGATGGATGAATCCTGAATCCTGAATCCTGAATCCTGTGCAGTGACACAGATGTGAGCAGGTGGATATTGCCTGCAGGCAGAGGCAACCAGTTGCTGCAGATGCACCTGGCAGATTATCTGCTGTGGTAAATAGCCTGGGTGTTACAGTGACAGGAGGCTTTTTCCAGGATGTGGTTTGTTTTTCTCAGGCCCTCTCCAAAGTGTAGCTGGCTTGTCCTCTTCCCATCACCTCCCCGTGCGCTGTGAGCTAACGTGAAATGACGAGCTTGTCTCCCTTCCTTCTCCACATCAGAGCCAGGAGAGCTGGGATGAGCAGTGACACATTCACCTCAGCTGTCTGTGCTTGCAGAGCTGCTGCCTGAGCGAGGCTGTTCCCCTGCTCTGTGCCTGCACATCTGGGAGGTTGTGTTTCTGCTTTTTGGAGGAGTGGAGCACACAAAACTGGCTCTGTCCGAGCCTGGCATCAGAGTGCAGCAGGTTTGTCCATCATACTTTTCACTGATGTTCTCTTACCTCACCTCTGGTGTTTGAATGTTACAATATGGTCACATCTCTCTTTTGCTCCCCTTATTGGGCTTATCCAACCATGAAGACCAATTACTGATTTTAGTAACTTAATTGTTTTATGAGAATTGAACCACTTAGCTGCTCCTGGGACAGATCACTCCATATATCCATGGTGACACTCTATATGTCCACTGTGACTTTCAAATGTAAGTGAGCACAGCGTGACTTCTCATCTCTGGAGCCTGTCCCACACTCCAAGTCATAACAGACAAATGGAAGAAGGTACCAGGATGTCATCACTGGCATAAATAATTCCCATTAGAAAGATGTAGAGAAAATGTTAAAAGCAGGATTGTCCCCTGCTAGAAATGATTTACTCTTTTGGCAAAGTGTTAAGATCTTGCAAAGAGAAGGACAAGTGGTGTTATAAACTTTCAGGAATTCTGGTTGTAAAGATATGCTGCAAGTACTGCCAGCTTTCTAAAAATAACATGTGCATCTAAGTGGGCTGAAAATTAGAAGCAAACACTTCTCACACAGGCTCTCCCATGGTTTATTAAACAGATTATTTCTTCAGGGGTTATTTCAACACTGAAGGGTGGCTTGGGAGGTGCATCAGCTGCAGGAGAACAGAGTGGGAGGATTTGATGCTTTATATGTAATTCTAAAACACACAGCTGAGAGAAATCATTTGGAGCTATATGAATCTGAAATCCATTCAGGTTTAATGTGCTATCATAAAGTACACATGGAAGAATTTGTTTTGGAGCTCCCCTTCAAATTGTAGCTGTTAATAGGTATCTGAAAATACTCAACCTGGTTTCTCACTGAAAACTGAGAAACAGGAATTTAGATTTTGACATGTTGGACTAGAACAAAAACAAACAAACAAACACCCCCCAAAACAAACAAAAACAAA
>WEIU01024417.1:891491-918405 GCA_013389925.1 Aegithalos caudatus
TGTTGGGATGGGGATGGGGATGGGGTCTGTCCCGCCGGGAGCGGTGCAGGTTTGTTGGGATGGGAGTGGGGATGGGATCTGTCCCGCCGGAGCGGTGCGGGGCTGTCGGGCCGGGGTCTGTCGCGTCCCCGGGGCCGGGCTGGCGGTCCCGTGCTGACATCTAGCGACCACCGGAGGGGAGCGGGCACTCACCGCCCCCGGCACCCCCCGGCTCCTCGGCATCGAGCCAGCGGTGGGAAAAGCGCTACAGACCCCGGAGTGACCCCCAAGGCTCAGGGGCTCAATAAGAGCCGTGCGCGCGTTCTCGGGGTGCAATCCCACCCCCGTGCTGTGGATACAGCGGAATACAGCCCTGCTCACTGCTGCAAGCACGCCAGGGCTTGGATCTTATATCCAGGCAAACACAAGGAGGGTGGAAAGCGGTGTTCAAGCACCCAAATGTGTGATTGGATCATTTTCTGCTGAGTACAAAAGGTGGTGGGTGGGATGAGCGGAGTTGCTCTGCTGGAAGCTCCCTGGAGCCGATGGAAGTGGTGAGTGAATACTTCATCCCCTGTGTGTAACATAGGAAACCAGCAAGAACAACTGTGCAGAAAAAGCACAAGCAGTGGCAATGCTGCACTGGGTCTGGCTGTTCGGAAATGGCTGGTGGGTAGAGATAAAAACTCAAGTTGGAGAAAGCAGGCAGAGCTCACTCTGGCAGGTGTGTGCCAAAAATACAGGTCTGGAATCGCCAGAGGTCATGGAAGCACGACAGGAGTGCAACAGGAACTGGAGCTGCTGTGTTTGTGTTTCTGCTGACTCCTTGTTTATCACTTGTCTGCCACACAGATTTTTCCTCCCAAAAATTCCTGAGGCATGCAGGAACATACCATTTTTATTTAGGGGAAGGAAGATCTTATGGCTAAGGCACAGGACTCAGGTCCTAACAAGGAGTTTGATTCTGCTTATAAAGCTTTGCCTGAGAAATCAGGCGGGGTTGTAGAGCCTGTGCTTGTGATCCTCCTACAGTAATTGTGTATTCATGGTAATACAAAAGGCAGTGAAAGCTTCCATTACTGCCTGATCCTGCAAAGACAACCACAATTCCTACAGCTTTTGAGAGCAGCATGAAGAGTTTCAGTACAACAAAATGGTCACTCTTGGATTGTTCTTCAGACAAAGTGATGATGAAGTCAGGCTTTCACCAGCAGTAATCCATTCGAGGACCTAGGAGGGAATTTTATGAAGGAGGCTTCCAAAAGGGAAATCTTCATGAAACTTTAAAGGTTGTTTTGAAGCAGTTTATTCAAAGTTAGAGTTTGTTCAACAAGTAGAAGCCTCTGGGATAGGTTTTGCTCTGCTTATGTCATTCGAGTAATACTTTTTCCCCTTCACTAGATGGCAGCAAGAAGATAGCTATAAGGATTTGCAGGATTGGTATTATTTTTTAAAATACAGTAAACAGAAGAGTTTTCAATTGGTTTCTTGTTTGAATGGATTTCTTTAGCAGCCCGCTGAGACAGAAAGCTCTCAAGAACCAAACCAACCAGCAGCAAGCTGGTCAAGAGCAGCGGCAGAGGAGTCTGAAACATCTCTTTTCCAGAGAGGAGAAGAGACTCAGAGTAGCTCCGGGTTTTGGTGAGTGTTCCAGCGGGGAAGGAGCGATTATCCGGTCTGCAGTTCCCTCTGCTGGCAAAGCCTCCCCTTGCATCAGGCGGGCTCGGAGGCAGCGGCGGTGCAGGAGGGACGGGCACCCCCGCCAGCCCCGGGTGATGCTGCGGGCACGGGGCCAGTCCTGCCCGGGACAACAACGGGACATCGTTCTCTCCTTCCCGTCGGCTCTGCCTCAGTCTTGCAGATAGGATACAGGATGTGTAAGCTAGATGTACAGCTCTTGCTGCTCCCGAGTTCCAGTCTCCTTCTCCTCTTCTTCCTCCCTGGTCTCCTGGGACTGCCAGCCCTTTAGCGCTAGGACAGAGTTCTTTATGGCAGCCAGAAATGAATTAGCTCTGGCTACACCCTCTAAAAACTGAACAGCCCTCATTATTGCTTCTGCTGAGGGAAAGGATGTGCAAATACTGAGCCCTGCATAGAGAGGGGTAAGCAGGTGTCTTCAGGGAAAGCTTGAATTCTCCTATGCAGAACTTCATCCCAGAAGGTGCAGCTACTGAAGAGAGGGTAGTGACAGGGACCCCAGCTACCCCCAAGCAAAGGTGTTGCCTCCCTTCAATGAAATAAACCCAAGTGCCAGGGGGAATATCCACATGGGAAGGTGCTTGGTTTGCCAAGAACAAAGTGTTGATGGAAGCAGCAGGATGCAGAGGGGAGGGATGGGCTGGCTGCTCAGAGCTGAATAACTCTGTATAACCATGGTGTGGCTTGGTCAGGGCGGTGCATGGCCAGACTGGCAGTCACAGGTTTTGGTGTCTGTGCTCAAGCCCATATAACAAGCCCATGATGTCACATCCTTAAACATTAGAGGCACTAAGGAAGGCGAAGGGGATTCTCCTGCTCACTGACTTTCTGGTTTCTCCCACTGAATGTGCCTGTTTGGGTCTTATAATTCTGGGAACTGACCCGTGAGGAGAGGAGGTGATGCCTGAGGTGCTTGAGAGAGCTGGGTGTGACAGGTGGCCCTGAAGGAAAATTAAAAGGAAAAGGTGTTCCAGTGGGTCAGGGCTGGCAGTGGATGCAGGATGTGCCATCATTCAGGGAAATGGGGACAGGCTTTCAATCAGGGTTTTTAAAGCAGGGTTTGGGGTACAGGATGATGTCCATGTTTCTGCCTCAAACAGAATTGCTTTGTTCTCCTTCCTGCTGTTCCAGAGGTTTGTGCTTCTCTGGGAGCTTTCAGTTCCTTCCTGCAACATGAATATCCCAACCTAAGGAGTGAGGGAAAACTTGGCTGTTCTAATAAGACAAGGGAGCAGTCGAAAATGGATTAAGAAGGGATTGAATGTGTCTTGTGAGAGCTTGGCTATTGATTTCTAACCCTCCCATTCTGATGTTATTGCAGAAATGATTTTCTTCTGCACTGTGCAGAGATTAAATATTAATAAATAGAAAATTTAAAAAAAGGTGGGGGGAGAAAAAGACCAGATCCCAAGACATCCTGCTGCACAATTAAAAACCAAATGAAGGATTTCTAGAATGGAAAACTTTATTTCCTGAAGTTTTCTTTTAGCTCAGTGTAGGAACATAAGGTGGTTTGATGAGATAATTTGTAATGTTTCTATTTAGTGTTTTTAGCAGGGGTGTGTGATTTTGAGCCACATCTCACTGCAGTAGGTTGAGGATAAAGACAGAATAAAAAAGGGATGAAGATTTACTCAGATCCCATTCACCAGTGACCCATTTACTCACTGATGATGAAGTAAGGGGAACACAGGTCTGCTCTGCCTTCACGTGCACTGCATCCTGCAGTCATGCTCAGTTCCATTAGGCTTTTATTTATTATTTAACAGAGGAGATGGAAGACAAGGCACACCAAGGTGATTTTTATGTCCTAGACGTTTCATTTGCACAGAGAGTGCACAAGCTGCTACTTCCCATGAACTCTGTGGTTTCCAAGTGGAACCCACACTCCCTGGGTGCCTGCAGGAGGAGGTGGATGGACAGGCAGGCTCTGCAGGCAGGTCAGGGCTCCCAGGTCACACAGGCTTTGCAAGGAAACCTGCTCCCCACTTGGAGCTCCACTAGGAGAGCTCCACTGATCATTCTGCCCCAAATCCCTCCTCATTCCATCAATTTGGGCACTAACTGAGACAAAAAAAAAGGGCACAATGAGAATCTCATGTCCAGCTTCTTGCAAGATCAGTATTTTTTTCTGGAGGAAGGTATGGGATAATGGAAAATGCAAATTAAATTTGGAGGCATGGAATATGGAAAACTGTTCCTTTTCAAGGGAGTTGTAACCATGAGAAGGGGAATTGTTAGAGTTTTACCCAAACCATTCTCTTCTGGAGCCCTAAAAAGGTTATTTATGTTGGTACATTGTCCAATAAATTCAGAGCAAAATTAGGGAATGCAGACAGAAAGGGAAGGAAGAAAAAATAGCTCTATGGTCTCCTGAGCAAAGGTAGGATTTGACCCACTGCTTTTCTCCAATCCTATCTGCAACAGTCAGTGGTGTTGCTGGCTGATTTCCATCCTAATTCAATACTTTTCAAGCTGCACAAGATGTTTGATCAGTGTTTTACATCCCAAAGAGATCCTTCTTTGACAGACTCATAGCTGGATATGCCTTGTCTGCTCCTGTTCTCTATTAATCTATTTTAATGGTCTCTCTTGAATTTCATGGCTGTGGCTGGTGGTGGCTTTGCTGCTGTCAGTTCTCCATGGCCTTGATGCTCAGCTATTTCAAGTCAGCTCATTGACTTTGGATCTTGTCCCCACATTACTCATTTCATGATGGTCCTGCAGCCTGCTCTTTGTTTCCTCAGCAAAGAGAGCTCAGATGGAACTTTCAAGCCTGTGGAGAGACACCCAGCACTTGGATGGCAGAGGTACTGAGCTGTTTCTCTGGATTGAAGGGAATTTGGTAGCTAAATTGGTGTCAAGCACGTTGACAAGTGGAAACCTGGCCCTAGGCTTCAGATTCTGCTGTGGGGCTGAGCAGATGGGGCTCCAGTCTTTAGTCTTTTCCCAATTCACTGTGTGCCTGAGGTGGCCCAGGTCTGTGAATCAGTGGGAATCAAGAAGCTGAAAGCTTGTGAAACCCTGGTTATAAATTGCTTGAGCTTCTGTAGCTTAAATAGTGGCTCCTATCAGCAGAGCTGGAGTACCCCACCATGCACACCTCAGTCTGTCCTGAAAATAAAACACCCTAACCTGAGCAGTGGTGCAAGGATGCTTAGAGAGGCCGTTGTGAGGGATCAGCTGATGGCTTCAGACCCTGGAAGCCTGGAAATCATTGCTTTCTGCCATTCCTCATGCTCTCAGCTGCTTTCTGTGCTTCACTCCCTTGTCTTTCACAGAGAAGTGTTTGCATCCCAGGCCCTCCAGAAAAGATTTTAGAGCCCTGATCTGGTGGGCAGTGCTCCATCCATCCCCTGCTGTCTCTCCAGTGCAGTGCCAGCTAAAAGGGAGGCAATGTCCTTCCTGGGTGTCTAAAAAGAGTGTCTGCAGATTACCCAGCATGTCACACCCAGGTTTAGAAGCACCATAAGGCATCATTTGGCAGACTCCAGGCAATATTTAGTGACTACGGGTGCTATATATAATGGAATTATGGAGGGTGTGAGAAAGCAGCACCTCCTCCCATCTGCCCCCTTAAGGGATGCAAATGCTTTGCTATAATACTGTTCCCTGAGAGCTGGAACTTTAGCAAATAAGGGACTTTATTAAGTTGTTAATAAGATTTCATTTTCTCACTAATGCTGCGGTGCTACATTATTAATTTAAAACTGTATTTAGCCTGACATGCTAAAGTGCTAGGCCTCATTATTAATGCATAAACCCATGCCTCTGTTGTTTAATTAAACACCATGATTATGAAGTTCTGATGTGGTTTAATGATAGCAGGCTGGAGTGGCAGTACATTCCTGTGCTCAGATCTCCCCCATTCCCCCTCCTGCTACTTTCCCCTTTCATTTCCCTTCAAAAGCACAAATGCAGTTGTTGTTCTGCTGAATAAACACCACATGACAAATGATGTTGATCTTTCCAAGGTGACAGAGAGCTGCATTTTTATTTTCCTAGGCTTAGCTTATTATTGACCAGAGATTTCTCTCCTCCTTCTGCTAATGGCTCTGAAGGTAACTGTTTGTATTTCCCCAGCAGACAATATAATCCTTGCTCCCAGTAAAGTCAACAGCAGTTTCCAACTGACATCAGCAGGGCAGAGTTTCACCCAAAGAAAAGAAGAGACCTAGAAAAAAAAAAATCCCAGGTTTTATATATCTGTTTAGATGTGGTAATTCCTGAACACACTACAACTTGTTATGTTGGAGCTGGAGCTTGGTCCAGGGGAGAAGGTGTTGTACCAAATCACATAAGAATTAATGGATATAGACCAGGGTAATAAACAGAGTGGAGATTTTTTCCCCCACCAGCATCCTTCTGAACTGGACTCAAGTGTTTTGGAGTCCTTGTTTCATGCAGCCCATGACTTGTTGTATCCTCTCTGATGTCCTTTGCAGGACCAAGGTTTTCTGGGCATTTCTGATTGACTTTCTGCTGTTTTCCTCTCCTTTCTCCCCTCAATATTTGGCTTCATCATATTTTTCCTCCCTATTTCTTGTGGTGATTCTTTCTGAACAGCAGCTTACGCAATCTGGCTTGCAGAGCCTCTTACTTTATTGACTAGGAGTAAAATTAAACATATTCTTATGTACTCTCCTGCTTAATAAGGATTTGCACAGATCAGCCCTCTGTGCCTTTGTTTCTCTCCACACCCCTTGCCAGTTTGTCTGTTCAAACAGGAGGTTCTTGGCTTAGAGCTTCCCATCTCCCAAACTTTGGGGTCTCCTCTCTCTTTTGAAGGCAAAGTGGGGTTTTCTGCGCTCTTTGCTGCAATCAAAATTTTACCCCAAGCATTTTTTTTCAGCCAAGGAGGAGAGGGGACAAGGAAAAAGTTGCATGACAGCAGCAGGGGTGCAGAAGCACTCATCATCCTGGCCATTTCTAGCAGGGTAGGTAAAATCCCTCTTTACTGCCAGGTGAATTCACAGCTGACAACCAGTGCTTTGCTCAGCAGAGACCAAGTTTCCTTTTTAAGTAGCCATTTGAAACATACCTCAGATTCTCTTCCTTGTACCTCTCAAAGAAGAAAATTGTTCATTATAATCAGCTGTCCTTCACTTTCCTGCCCTGAAAGGGAGTGCACAGATCTGTTCTCTCCATGTGCAAATACAACAGAAATGTTACCAAGCTTAACTTCCTGTAGTAGATTATTTTTTTAAAGTATGTGTTCAGCAAAGTAACCTTTTTCTAACAAAGAGATGACCTTTTTGCATTTATGTAGTGCTTGTTGCTAGGATTTAGATCTTTGCTGAAAGCTGTTATTTCTTTTAAGTACAGGAGAAAGTGCATTTTCACCTCCATTTGGGTAAACTGTCATTTTCTACTGTTCACTGCTTTTCTCACCATGGAATAATAATTCGAGGTGCAGTGGGCTTTTTGAGAGAATGCATTCCAGGAGTGTGGTGGGGCCTGGGAAGTCCTCCATGTTTTCTGGTGGGGGAGAAAAGGAAGAGGAAGGAGAAGGCTTCTGAAACATTTCAGGCTCCTGAGTAGTACAGTTGCTCAGCTTCTGCCATCAAATGATATTCAGCTTATGAGGGTCATGCAGGTATTTTATAATCACACACAAAAAGCAGCCTGTGGGTAGCAGGGAAGCTGTACCTCTATGCACAATATGTTATTTTTTGGTGGTAGCACCAGCATCCATAGGAAGCCACTTTAGGCAGATTTAAGAGGTTTCTGTCCAACCGTGATACTGATGAATAACAGAAATAATCTAATATTACTCTTTGTGTGGCTCTGTTCCTCGTGCCATTGCAAGTCATCCCATTAATATGGGATGCAGAGGCGCCAGGTGAATGCACATGCAGTGGGCTGTGACTGAGGGGAGGAGAGTTACACACACGTGTGCAGATCCCTTATTGAGACACAGAAATGAGTCTCATCTCTCTTAAACCACTTCCTGCATTACTTTCTTTAGTGAGACACTAAAAGAGACCACTAAGAGCAACTTGATTTGTGAGATCCCTTTTCTCTGCAAATCAAGCATGGAAAAAAATCCCTCAGTTCCTTGGAAACCAGTGAAGACCCTGCCTAGTGGGCAAAAAGACCCAAATACTTCCAGCATGTGCAGCTGCAGTTGTCTCCAAATAGAAACAGGCAAAGTCAAAATGTTCCCTAGGAATATTCACACTTTTCTTGGTCAAAACTGCTCTTCAAACAGATGACTTCAGAAGCTGGATGTGCTGTTTGCCAGCACATTCTCACAGAATTTCAGAAGGTGGAAGGCAGTATCATAAGCATTTAGGAATCGTGTACAATAATTGAATTGAATTTATTGCTCTGTGGTTGAGTGCAGTGTGTGCTGTGGTGTCCCAAAGGCCAGTCAGGCCAGCTGGAATGGCAGGAACAGTCCCTCTTTTTTCTCTTTCTCTCTTTCTCTTTCTCTTTCTCTTTCTCTTTCTCTTTCTCTTTCTCTTTCTCTTTCTCTTTCTCTTTCTCGTTCTCTTTCTCACTTTATCTCTCACATGTACTCAGAAGAGAGCAATCACTGGTTTCTCTGCCATTGAAACAACTAAAATTAATCAGGTCCAAATCCATCCTGCCCAAGAGACCATGAATTCAGCAGGATCAGAAGCCCTTGGTTAAGCAGCCCCTGAAAGTCTATCAGAAGTTTATTAGTATGGTAATTTATCTGGGTAAGCACATAAAGATGCTAATTGAAATGCTTTTTTGGTGTTATTTTTTAAAGGCAGAAAGGTTGGAGATTTTCTAGGAAGAAAAGTAGAGTTGTCACTTATGTTTCATCATTTCTTAATGTTATAATTTCATTAATTCCTTCTGCTTAATTTTAAATATTGTAGGTTTTTTTATTTTATTTTAAGCATAAAGAACAAAGACTTTGATAGCCCAAAGATTTGGGGCTCGTGCCACGTCTGATTCTGGCCTTGATGCACGGAGATAGATTGAATTAATCAAACTTCTTCACACTGCTATTTAATCGGGTTTACAATTAGCTGAGGCCTGCAGGTCTCCCGGGCCTATCAGCTGTAATACAGCAGCTCTGCAGCCACACACTGGGAGTGCCTCACACACCAGATTGTCATAATGTGGCATGAAATTAAAGCGTGATGTTACTTGACAACAGAATTTATACCTCTCCCTGCCCCCCTTTTCTTCTCCTTAACAAAGTCCCTACCTAGAGACAGGCCTCCCTGTCGAGCTGCACCCACCTGCCCTGAGCTACACAGCTGCCTTCAAAAGAGTTTCTGGTATTACCAAACCAATCTGGGTTCCTTTGCAGCCTCTCTGATATTCCCCCCTTTCAGTGGCAGATTATTTAGCTGTGAGGAGCTAATTTAGCTCTTAACTTGTTTCAGTTCTTGCTCTGGTGCATTGATCTCCTTTCTCACAGTGCTCTGCTCTCCCCAGGCCTGCCTCATGGGATGTCCAGCCTTCTTCAACCCAATCCATTCAGACTCAAAAATACAAAGGGGACTGAGGAACCTGGTTTTTCCATCCCTCACCCCTCATCTTGATGCCTTAAGTTTTAGTTTTCATGTTTTTCAGGCTCTGTGCTGCCCAGGGGTGCAATTCTGAGCCTCACATTCAGTGTTACTCAGCTCTGCACAGAGCAGGGAGACAAAACAAATCCTGTTCCTGCTGAAGACCAAGGACACCAAGTACAACTTTCAGGCCCCAAAGCACAAACAAGAGTGGACCAAAGAGAGAAACAAGAAGGATGAGACCTCACAACCTGAATCTGTAATTGGACAATTAAACCCCAATATGCAAATGGACCAAAACTTATAAAAGTGTAAGACCTCATGGCCATTTGTCCACCTTTTGTGACCATTCTTTGTCCACCTTGGGTGTAGCCCTGGTCAGGCCCTGTCCTGCTCAAGGTGTACACTAAGAGCCTTCCAATAAATATCTGCTTTATTCTCTAGCTCTGTCCTGTCTCTGTTCCAGGTCAGCCTTCCCAAGGCATCAATCTCTTGGCAAGCAACATGGATGCATGGTTAGGGAATGGGATTTATAATTCCTCCCCACACAAACAAGTCAAGATGTGGTGAACAACACTACTAACAACAACTAATTAACTGCCTGTTGATGATTTTGTGTCATTCAGTAAATGTGTCATAGGAAGAACTGGAAAGAAAAACCTAATGAACCCAGGAGGAGGCTGGGAAGAGGTGAGGATCAGGCTCAGTGGGTCATGGAGGGAGTTCTTCCCTCCTTGAACTGACCTAGGATCCAGTCTAACTCAAGGTACACCTCAGAAATCTATGGGCAGATGATGAAGTACCTCCTGCAATTGAGAGGACAGGCTTGGGGAAATGTTCCTACTGTTGAGGTTTGACTGTGGAATGTTCTCCCCTGCTGCAGGCCCTGGAAGGTGCTGGAATTACGCTGGACATGGAGAATCCCACACCAGGACAGGAAGGTGGGACAGCGGGATGCAGCTCTGGTCCTGCTGAAGGGAATGGGTGAAGCTCCTGCAGAAACAAGGACTGGCCTTTGAGGACTTTGATGACCCAGTTTGGTTTCTGCTCCTGGGTTCCTGTGACCTCTCTGGGTCTGGGAGGTGACCAGAGCCCCGGGTGCCCTGTCCCCTCAGTCTGTAAGGATGGATTCTGCTCACTGCTTCTCTGCATTTCTCTACCTCTGCTACCGAATTGAAAACCAAATCATATCCACAGAGCAGCACCTGGAGAGAGATGACAGAGGTGAGATTCATGTAAAACAGACAGAATTATAACTCTTACATTCACTTTGACTGTATCTGCTGCTTGAAATGGCACAGATCTACAGTTGTGAGCATTATCTGGACATAATTAATCACAGTAACCTCCATTTATTATCAAACATGGGAACAAAATGAATTTTGCTTATAACCTCCCCCAACCCTTTAAACATCTGTCACCCGTTGCTCTCAAGTCTTCTTTCCTTCCTTCATAGTTCTGAGCATCTCCCAAGGAGGAAGTGATTATTCAGAAAATTGATTCTGCTCCCATTGAAGGTGATTACTTCCCCCATGCTGAACTCCACAAAAGCACAATCAGGTGCACAGCCAAGGTAGTTGGAAGCATTTGCATCTTACACAGGTTGGCCTGCAAACACCTGTAGTTTTCCTGGCTGATAGCAGCCATTGATGGGCATAGGGGGTAAGGAAGAAATCAAGGAACTCTAAAAAGCAAAAAAAAAAAAAAGAGTACATTTTTCTGATTGAGAAAACTCAAGCTTAATGAACTGAGATGAAATGATTTCCTCAATTTACTTGGACATTTTAAATTAAAAGCAGAGTGTAACCTCTGTTTGCAAATTGCTGTAAACATTTCAATCACTCTCTAATTCATGGTAAAAGGGAGGGAAGGCTGGACTATGGAATACTAATCAAAAATCACTCCTGGGAAAGCAGGACTCTTTGTTTTCCAGTACTTTTTTTGGGAACGAAGTTTCTAGGTCTGTCACTTTACAAAATTACATATAATAGCTATGTATATATGCATGTATATATACACACATATATATAGACATAGAAATATGAATATTTATGAAGAGTTTGCTAGTGACAGACCAGGCTGGCCCTGCAGACCCAAAGGAATTAATGTAAATTCCAGTCAACCATGAAAACCCACTAGAATTGAAGTGTATTTCAGCATGGTGGATAAAGCACATCAAAGAGCAGAATTTCTATAAGATAATTACACACAATGCAACTCTAATCACAGAAAGACTGTGGATATTGCTGATAAAGCATAATAAATCTTTTATGACTATGCCTTGTTCTGCTGAATCAGCTTTCTGTTTCTATTGCACTAAACTCTGGATTCTTGCTCTTATTTATATATTTACAATTTAAAAAACCCACATTGGCTAACAATTTGCCGTAGATTCCATGAAAGGTTTGAGCTTATTTGGATTTTTGTTGTTGCACTTGTTGAAGTGCAGCGAGGTAAACAACAGCAGATATTCATCTCTTCTGTCTGGCAGATCTGCAGAAATAAATTGTCTATAAGATGAGGACTCCCCTTTTTCTGGTATTTTAAGAAATTGGAATAATTTCAGTTTTGACAGCTCGAAGAACTCAAAATTCATGCTCCTTCCTCCATAATCTGTAGCAGATTCACAGAAGGGTTGAGGTGCCAGAGGTCTCTGGGCATCATCTGGTCCAGCCCCCCCGGGCCACCTCAGGACTGTATCCACACCCATTTGGAACCCCTGCAACGCCTCTGAGCAACTGGTTCTTGTTCTTCACCCCACAGGAAAATGTTTTTCCATGCATTTAAACAGAATTTCCTGCACTTCAGTTTGTGCCCACTGCCTCTTGTCCTCCCAGTGGGCACTGCTAAGAAGGGTGTGGCTGCCTCCAGCTTCCCCCAGCTGCTCTGCCCTTGCTCACAGGTGTAAATCTGGGGACACAGCCAGCCCCAGCAGCAGTGACCTGTGCCAGGGGTAGGGCCTGATGCTGGAAAAAACCCAATCCTGCATCTGTAGGGCAGCTGGAAACACAACTGTGGTCCCCAGATAATTCTTGCCTGGTTTTGGAGATCACTCGTGTCTCACTGTGGATCTTGCTCATTTATCAAAACATCTGGGCACCAGCAGACACATTTATAGAAGGGTCTTTACAGTTCTTTAATCAAGGAGCAAAAAGTTTGCCTTCTCCACAGGAGCTTTGCCCTTCATTTATCTTCCTGGCATATGGGCAGCAGAAGGTCTCTGCTTCTGTCAGAGGGAAAGAGACTTACATATGGCTTAATTACAGTAAATTGTCAGCAAAGGGAAGAGTTTGCAGGGGGACAGCTGAACCTCACTCATGGCTTCAGTGAACGTGTGCCCAGGCTCTCAGGGCTGTGCCACATTTCACAGGGACACTGCTCCACCCCAGAGGACAAACTGTTCTGAGAAAAGTCCATCCCCCAGTGTCTCTCTGGGCTGGGGACCTTTCTGTAAATGACAGCATGGCAATTGTCTGGCTTCTCAGCACTTTGGAGCACCATGACACCAGAGCCTTATTTATATTATCAGCATCACTCTGGGTGTCACCCAATGGGAAGTGCCTCAACTCCCCAAGATGACACAAGAGACTGTGTCAGGAGAATGGAGGCTTGCAGAAAATGTTCTTCCTTTGCCTGGTTTACATCACATCTTTGAAAGTGTGTCCCTCCTGTGACAGTCTGAAGTGAATAAACAAAGTTCTGGGGAAATGGTAGGCAGTGTTCAAACACTGTGCTGAACTTTAATGTTCTCTAAGTTGTAAGGAAATGACTACAAAAGCCTTGGAAGAGCAAAGGAAGAGAGTTAGCTCAAGGCAAGGTGATATTCCCTCATTAAAATCTATTTGTGCAAAGTTAAGACGTCAAAGAAATTTCACTTGTTCCAGGAGGGTATGAAAGCCCATGTTATTAGTGATCAGAAGGGACTTGAGAGTCCTATTTGCCAAAGAGGAGGGTGTAGGGAAAGAAATTAAAAGAGAAAAAAAAAAATGCTCTTGAGCATTTAAAGCTATCTGAGAAGAATAATGAACTCAACTCCCTTAAAACAACAACTCTTTGGATCATAGACAGTAGTTTTAAGGAAAAAAAAATTTAAATGTGGGCTTAGATTCTGTGTAGAGTTTTTCAAGCCAAACTGCTGCACAGAGGCACTGACAGTCCAGTCCCCAGGGCAACCAACCTTGTGTCCCCTCACCCATTTTACAGAGGGTGAATGAGGCTGTAAAAGATTCCACTATTAATTCTTAGATTATCTGAATGTGTGCTTGTGTGGGTGCTGTGTGCTGCAGAACCACAGCATCACAGGGCAGGGTTACAATGAGATATTTAGCATTAAACCTGACACCTTTTTATTTCCACTGCTCAGGGATGACATCTGGGGTTTTTACAATCCAAAAACCAAACCTTCCTCAGACAGAAGCTGTTCTGTTGTTGATGGTGGTTTGGCCCTTCAGATGCAGGGTTTTGGAAGAATCAGTACTTGCACCTGCATTCAGAGTTGTCTGAGCAGAGGCTGGAAAAGGTTGTCCAGAGAAGTTGTGGAAGTGTTCAAAGCCAGGTTGGACAGGACTTGGAGCAGCCTTGGATGGGGAAGGTGTCCTTGCCCATGGCAGGAGTTGGAACAGACGATCTTTAAGATTCCTTTCAGCCCAGACCAGTCTATAATTCTATGTTCTATGTGAGCACCTCGTTATTCCATGACTGATAATTCCTGAGGATTTGTGCAGTGCTTACTGAGTGCTTTCCTTTCTCTTTCCCCAAGAAGCCACCAGAATTCTCCCACCTCTGCCCTGGCTGGGCTGTCTGTCCGTTTTGACAGCTTCTTTTATCACTGGCAGCCATGTGAGGAATGACCATATTAAAAGGTCTCCCTCTTTCTTTGCTGATAGCAGGCAAGGCCGTCCCCCAGGTTTGCATGAATGCAGAGAGGTGATGTGGCCAGGGCTGATTGCTGATGCTAATCACCGCGGGGCCGGCCGAGGTGAGGAAGGGAACTGCATTTTATTCACTTCGACAGAAGGAGGAGTCGAATGGAAATGATTTTTATCTCTGGTTGTGGCCGAGCTAAATTAATGCTACCTCTGGTGCTGAAAGGCTCAGCAGAGCAGATGTCTGTGTTTTATTGCTGTCCTTGGTTGGGCCACCAAGCTGCACATCAGCCTGTGCATTGACTTGGGGACAAAGCTGCTCCCTGTCCCCAGCTGCATGGGCTGAGCAGCCTGGAAGATGAAGACGTACAGAGTGAAGCCACAGTTTATTCTGCCTGCTTGAAACAAAGACAGGTCACCAGAGCTGAATTCCAAGCGCTGTCAGGTCATTTCCCATGACATGTACAGAGGGAAAACGGGGAGGGAAAATACCTTAGCAACTCTTCAGCACAATTCTAATTAATTGCTGAGCACCAGTGATGATTAGTACCCTGCAGGAGTGTAGACCTCTACCTGTATCAGTTTTGTCTGAGGAGCTCTGCACTCACAGAGCAGGTAAGTACAGCTGTGTGTTAGGAGCATACTTAGTCATCCAAACCTTGCCTTCCTAGGACTCCTGGGAGCTTTCAAGGTTTAAATAGGAGGTAAGATCCTGCAAGGGATAGACAGAGTTGCTGCTGTGCCCAGGTGGGAGGGAGGGTGGGTAACAGAAGCCTGGTAAGGACCCCTGTCCCTCACCTTCCTCCTGGGAGATGTGGGCTCCTTGCCTTGGGGTCCAGGGTGCTCTGTGCCCAAGGGCTCTACAGGAGACTGGCAGGAGAATAATCAAAGCCTGCCATTACCCAGACACCAGGAAACCTTTCAGAAAGCCTCGAGTCTCGCATTCTTTTTCCTGGAAAAGCATCCTGCACTTACTCCTTGGGAACAGAAACACTGGGCTAATGACAGCTAGGTGAAAGCAGAGCAGTCACGGGGAAGAGAGAGGATGGAAGAGGAGCAGTGAAATCTACCCAGCAAATGAGGGAGAGATGGGAAGGGAGTGAGCAGGGAAGCAAATGTGATAATTGGCAGAGCGTGGTGAGCAGTGCCACCCACACTGCCACAGGTGGGATGTTGGGAGCTAAGGCAGGAGCCACTGCAAGCACATTTCCATGTCTTTATTCTCGCTCCTCTTCTCACTGCAAGGTCTGATCAAGCCTGACTATTGTCACCCCTTTTTGCTGTAAAGACACCTATTAATGTTGACAGTTGAGGTGGCTGGGGGATGTGATATTAGTACTGACAAATGCTGGTAATTTGCAAGCAATGTTTTCCCTCTAGCACCAGTGGGAAATCACCTAACCTTTGCCAATAATTCTCAACGTAACTCACCAAATCTCATCTTCCATCATTATGAGGAGTGGCATTTCTGAAAATTATCAGCTTCTGCTTGAATCTATCCATGCTAGACTGTACAGAGGAGGTGATATTAATCAGTGTGTGAGGCCCACTGTAGTATTAAGGATTCTCTTACAAGATCTTTTTGCCATATGCTCTATGATATTAAGCATACTTGATTATGCTTTCAGATAATTTTTTCCATCCTGTCACATTGGCTTAAACTATTTTTTAGCTGTCGTTATCAGATCAAATTTTTTAAAACCACGATTTACTTAACATGTCTGGGGAGAGCACTTGTGTGTGTTTATGCTTTAAACCAACACTGCTTAATCAATAACTGGTGGACTGGTGTCAGTGTAACTGGCACAGATTTGAAGGGTGCAATGGGGACAGTGAGCTGAGCATCTGACCTGACACACTGAGCACAAGTAACAGATTCTCAGAAGTGCTGAGTTTAGGGCAGCTTCTTCTGAGAATACACTGAGCTGTTGGTTGGCCAGTTAAGTCTTTGGAAAATCTTGCCATAATTTTTCAATGGAGAATATACAAAGAAGCCACACTGACAGAAAATATCCCAACCTGTGCCGAGCCAAGGAGCCTCCTGAGTTCACACACAGCCTGAGCTTATTTTACAGAAGCTGTAGCCAAACAATGCTGATAGCAACTGTCTTTAAAGTGAAATTAAAATGTAATGAGGGTGGGAGGCAGGGACGAGCTCGCATGGACCATCTGAGCTGTTGCAATTCTAGAATTCATCAGTGCTGCTGAAAGCGGAGAGCGGCTGTTGTGTTACTGATGCAGGCGGGGAGCAGTTATTGCATTATTGACATGCAGGAGGTGGAGAGAGATTACCATGTCAGCAGTTGGACAAGAAGAGAGATTATCCAAATGCAATAAGTCATTGTTACAGCAAAGACATTTTTCCACACCTCCCCCCCNGGTTGGGAGGGTTTATGGAGAGGGGATGCTTTCTTTGGTCATTTTTCTGAAATGGTGATTGTGCTCAAGAAAAAAGAGAAAGCATTTGGGTTTTCTGACTGGGATTAACTCACCCAAATGCCATGCTAGGCAAGGGAGAATGTGGGTGAGGAGATGGTCCCTTTCACTGACATCTGTGCTGCTCTGTGTGACAGCTCTGAGAGGCACAGCTGCATCCTTGGCACTGGAATAACCAGGGGATAAATGCCACTGGATTCTGGCTTTTAGCTTAATAAACAATTTTGCCTTTTTTTTTTTTTTTTTTTTTTTTTTTCTATTTAAAAGAGGCAGTAAAGTTTTTGAAGAGGCAACACATTGATCCTCAAAGGACTCGGATACCTCATTGAGAGTATTTATCTCTCAAGTTCACTCATTTGCTCGCAGATAACACCTGTCTTCTCTCATATTTCAGTTCCCTGGATTTAGTTCTGCCTTCATCTGGAACTGCCTGCTCTTAGAGCAGGCTTCTTAATACCAAACCCTAATTGAGCAAAATTATTGCCCAGTACAGAGAAAGTGACTCACCATGTAAAACATCCCTATGGAGAACACATGGAGCTGTGTTCATGGGTCAGAGCTGCTGCTCAGAGAGGATCGTGCCAAGGTGCCCCATGGATAGCTGTGAGTTTTGGAGCTGGCCTGAAGTGATCAGCTCATATCCTTTCAGATTTAATTGGGTTATGGGGTGACTTCTGATCCCTGATCCCCAGGGAAGGAGCCACAAAGATTGTGGCGTCTGCAGCAATCTCAGCTGTCCAGGGCCGCAGTCAGGGAGAGAAGAATGGCTGCTTAATCAGACACACAATCTAAAAATGTCACATTATTATTTATGAAGTGTTTAATAATCACGCCACAATCATTGGATGCAGTGAGGTGGAAAAAGAAAATGTAATTTTTCAAATAATATATTCGAATTCTGTTATTTGGGGAGGAAAAAAAAACCCACCCCTAAGTAAATTATTTCTTTTAATTTGAAAAATAGAGTTTGTGCTCGTCTTGCAACAATGCCTCATTTATGTGTGGATGAGAAGTCACAGGCAGCTGGGGCAGTCTGGAATTTAGGAGTTTGTATCAGCCTGATGTGCCTTTCTGCTGCCCACGTGCACATTTCACTTGCTGTTGTGAAACCCTGCAAACTTTGTTCAGCAACACACCTTGTCTCTAAGAAGCAGCACACTGGGAAGTTCAAACCTGGCTGTGATGTGAATATAAACACAAATCTATAGGTTTTAGATAAAGCTATAGGATAATGGCATTTCCAGCTGGGATAAAGAAACAGCTCCACTACAGAAAAACACTTATTTACCTGTCCCAAGGGTGGCTGGAGAGAAAAGTGCATGTGGAGAGATGTGGGTCTGGAACCTGGATGGATGCAGGGGCGATTTCTGCTGGGGGCATGGATTTCTGTGGTGCTGGAGAATGTGACTTGTCTCACAAGAAAGGCAAGCAGACCCCTGTGCTTGCTGAGGGAGAAAAGGGAATACAGAGTGTTTCTTTTCAGAGAGAAATGAATCTGAAAAAACGAATTGATACCATTTGTAATTATTATACAGGTATATCTGGTTTTGTCTGTATGTTTCATCTGATGTCTCTTTCACTCACAATCTCTCCCCTTTTTGAGCATGGAAGTATTTTGTAGGAGAGAGCTAAGCTCAAAAATGTAAACCCTTATCCTCCCTTGCTATTTCACATCCTTCCTTCCTTCCAGACTGTCCTTGTCTTTACTGGCATCTTGCTTCATTTTCCTATTTTCAGATCACTGCTCCTGTTTGAAGCAGAGTCCTCTGAGGAGCTGAGCTGTTCCCTGTCCTGTTGCAGGAGAAGGGAGCTCAGACCACGTTATTCCTCCAAGGCTGGCACCTTTTGCTGCCTCCTGGTTTGTGTGCCAGCAGGAGCAGCAGGCACACAGCTGAGGGCTGGCAGAGCCCAGGAGCACTGTGCTGCTCAGGAATTCCTGCTCCCTCTGTTGGCTGCCTGGCTCCGGAGCCGTGGAGGGAAAAAGAAAAGTTATTAGGTTATGTCAGGCAGAAACAAATTACTTCTAATTGCTGGGTGACCAATTCTGGAGATGACTATAAAAACAAATTCTTTGCCTCAAGAGGACCCTTCCAACTGCTTCTGAATTTGGTTGTGGATAAACCTGGCAATTAGACCTTGGTTCATTGAAGTGCTTCAGTCTGAGTCATGTGTCTGTGGGAGGAACAGTGTGAAGCTGAGCTCAGGTCTGGGCAAAACTGAGCAGCTCCAGGGGGCCTCCAACACATCCCTGGGGAAAAGAGCCTCCACAGTCTGCTGTGTCCCCAGATTTGTCACCTGTGCCTTGGGCCTGGCTGTGTGGAAGGAGCAGGGTGCTCAGGATGTGCCTGTGTGGTGATGCCACCAGCTAATCTCCAGCTTCCCTGCACAGAGCCCTGCCTGCCTGTGTCCTCCCTGCTCCAACCTGCACCTCCCACCCCATGGGTGTGCAAGGGGTGGGGTGGGATGGGATGGGATGGGATGGGATGGGATGGGATGGGATGGGATGGGATGGGATGGGAGACAGCCCAGTCCCACACAGGCCTGTGTTCCCTACAGCTCTCATGGATCATATCATCTCTGCTGATTAATGCAGTGCAATCAACAGTTTAATATGTTACTACTAAATACGTTAATTATATTATTCCTTTCTGACACTGCAATCACTAGATTTTTATGCTTTGATGCTAAATCTAGTAAAATTTTAAATTGGAGTAATTAAATAATTAGCTGTAATATGTGACAAGCCAACAAAACGATTGCTGTTTTATTATTTTTGTGGTGACAACGTTGCTTCTGTTTGTGTTCAGGCAGCCAGGCCTTGAAAGGAGTTTACAGTCAGAAATACCACCCTACTTCAGACCAGAGATCTCTGCCAGAGTCAGGTCTGACTGAGGGAAGTAATTTGTATTGTCTTGAGCTCCAACAATAGTTCTCCATGTTTTTATGACTTCTCTGTCTTTGAGATATTTCATCACCCCTCTCTCCTTAAGAATTATATCTACACTTTTCCAAAGCTCTGCTGTCCCTAATGGCTTTTCCCTCTCCATTTAACCTCACACTTCAGTGCACTTGTTTAGGCTTTTATCTTTGGTTCAGGGCTCTGGCTGCTTTCTGCATGCCTTTTTTTTTTTTTGAGATGTGTATATATTAGGTGCCCAACACATCCCTGTGACAACCAGAAAAAGAAATACCCTCATTTCTGCCTGAGGAGCTCCTCCTGGGGAAAATGGGTTGGGCGAGGTTTCACAGTGCAGCACTGGCAACTTGAAATGTATAAAACTGGACAGCCCTGCAAGAGAAATAGATCTACCAATGCTGTGTTATGATATGCTCAGAAATCAAATATCAGTTTAGAAGAGCAGAAAGACTGGCAGCACAGGGTTGGGATCTTCTCTTTTGTTTTGCCTCTTTATTGCTTCCTCTTCTCCCTCTGGTTCTTCCTCTCACTCTCCTGTTTATTCCTGTGACCACACTGGGCAGCACACAAAGTGCTCAGGATATCAGTGGTTGCAGCAATTATAATTACAATATTTTAATAATATACAATAATTACAATAAATGACAGTAATTACAATAAATCTTTTGGAGATTGTGGAGATCTTTAAGTCGACAACGAAGCAAGGTCCTTTTATTGAGACTGTGAGGTTTCTTCTTTGCTTGTTTGCTAATTTTAATGCCACCCTGTGTTTCTGACAGGTTACCAGGAGGAAATCCTGCTCTTGTACATTATTCAGGACCCTTTAGGTGTGTAGGTTCCTCCTGGAACACAGGCTTTGCTCCTTGTGCACAGATTCACCTGTTCCCAGCAGCTTCTTCCAGAGCCTGAGAGCAGCAGTGATGTGTTTTACAGCCCCGCCGAGTGTGAGGAGAAGTGACAAGATTTTCCTATAAATATGACTCTAATCACACAAATGTGCAAACCCCTTAGGAGGGATCCAGGTGAATTTCACACCCTGTGATAGGTTTTTGTTGTTGTTTCATTTTCTTGTCCTTTTTTGTCCTTATCCCCCCCTAAATTTTTATATCGCTGCAATTTCTGAGCTGCACCTCGCCTTTTTTTCTTGTAGACAGCTCAGGCAACATCCCCAGAAACACAAAAAGGATCTAAATTAAATACTTCACAGCAATGCAGCACTTTACAGCCTTGAATTGACTATCAGTCCTCACACACTCTCTTCCTCACTTGGCCAGCAGCATAAAAATAGGCTGTCTCCTCTAAAATAAGTGGAAAACAAAGAAAATGAGCCAGGTTATCTCTGGTTTCCCAGTAGCATCATCAGATTTACTGGGTGGGCATCAGGAGTTAATTTGTCTTAGAGAGATTCTGGGCGTTTTTTTTGAAAAATCAGCCTCCAATTCTCCTCTCATCCTATCTATGCTTTTATTTCTTGGGTACCAATCCAATAATGACACCCATACTCCTGTTAAACACAAAACTGCCAAGACTTTTGCTGTTGTTTTTTGAACACTACATATATTCTTAATTTCAAGCATTTTACATCACCTGTACCTGTCTGGCATGACTGCTCCCTGAGATGCTGCTTGCTGGGATATGAATTTTGTTAGCTTCCCTGGGGAAAAATTCATTCTCTCACTTGTTTTAACTTCTTGTTTTAATCTTAAAAAGGAGCAGTAGGGAGTAGGATTGCAAAGTAAGAATGATACTTAAAGGGGGAAAAAAAAGAAAGTAATTGTTGAGCAGGCCTTTTATATATATATATAAGAAGCACTATTTTAAAATAATAATAATTGGAAATTTAAGTGTAGAAATGCTCAAATAGATTTTCAGCCAAATTAGTGGAAACCCAAAAATAACACTGTAAGAATAATTAAGGCACTTTGCTCCTCACTCCTTAGGCATTTGGTAGGCTTGGCTGTTGTACAGCAGGAGCTGGATATCAGTGCAGGGGGAGGGCTGTAAAGTAACTTACACCAGGTGAAGTCTGATGAGATGTAACTTAAATAGCTGCATTTTAGGGCACATTACAATAGCTCTGCCTTTCAGCCCACTGCAGCAGCCTGCTTGCAAAGCAGTGGGATTTATTGTCCATCACCTCTGGTGCTATTTATATGGGTAATTTAATTTAACACCAGCAGGAGACTCCAAATAACTCTCCCCAGCATGGGAAGAACAATAACCTCGAGTGCATATTCACACAATATTTCTGACCTGCAGGGCTGGCCAGGTTTGGGAGAGGATGTGCCTTTTTCTGTTTGGAGCAGAACTGAAGGCAGATATGCCCCTGCCCTCTTTCTGTTTCATTAAAGGGGTTTCCTAATTCTCCTTTCTCAGAGCTGTGTCTCCAGGGTTCATCCTGTCCCTGCCATTTCTTCCTCCTAGCTCTTGTATTTGCTGTATTATGTTAAACTGCACAAATCACATCTGCATTTATGACCAAGCCTTTCTCCTGGATTATTATTTTTTTTTCTGGACAATACACAAATCCAGTTTCAACAGCTGACCCAGGAGCAGAGTGTGTGGCTCTTAGGGGACAGGGACGTGGTGGGTAAGGGATGGGAAACTGAGAACTGCATCCCTCGCCTGCCTCGCTGTGCCAGGCTGTGTTTGGGGTGCTGGCCCCTCTTGTTTTGGCTGCCATGACATTAAACCTCAGTGGAAGTGCCAGTTCCACCCAGTTTTATCCCAGCCATTGCAATATGGTGCTTGTCTGTGTCGAGAGAGCGTTTCTAGGCTTGTGGAAAGGTGCCACATGCTTCCCTCCCAGTGAAGAGAAATAAGGGAGCACTAATTAGGTCTGTGGTGTTGGCAGGGGGATCCATGTGTCAGGAGAAGAAAGCATGGTGCTCTGCAGAATTCCAGCCATCTTTCCAGTGTATTCATCAATATGTGTGAAGCAGGAGGAAGAGTAATTCCTCATTTAAAGAACACAACACGGGTTTCGGCGCCAGGCTCCTGTGAAAGATGCAACCTTCCGAACTGAGCCGTGTCTGAATACATCATTTAACTTTATCTCACAGTGCAGCTGCCTCGTGTGATTCCAAATGTCACCAAGTTTGGGGAGATCTCTGAAAGGGAATGTGCTCGGCGTGTCTTCGGCCGCCTTTATTAATGGAACCAGAGAGGGAACAACTGGAGACAAATGGTTCTGCTTGGCACATGGGAAATACTCATGCTGGCTTTTCATCCTGCAAATATTCTTGGCTGGAGTGGAAGTTTTCCAAGCTGGGTATCAGTTTAATTTAGTGTATTCACATGTCTGGTGGCCTTGTCTGCAAATTTCGTGGCCCCGGTGAGCACGAGATGCTCTGACTTTTCCTGCTGGGCTTAGTCCTCACCTTTCATTTCCTTGCAGCACTAAACCCTCCTTTATTTTATCTTCCTTCAAACAGGGCAACAAGAGGAGCCCATTCCCTGCATCAGCTCCACTGCCCAGGCCTGAGCATGTCCAACCCCAGCATTTTGCATTGGCTGCATCACATGGAAACCCCCTGTTGCACCCTGCCAGATGCTGCTGCTCCTTACACTGCTGCTCCACAGTAGCTGAGTCCTGCCAAATCCTGGAGGCATTCCCACCCCTCACCCAGGGTGCTGATGGCTGAAGAAACATGCTCAGCTTTTTTGGGATCTGTGTTTAATTATTGCACCCAATTAGTCACTTCCCCACCCCCACACTTTATTTATAATTTTTTTTTTTCCACAAGTCATGAAAAGGTTGTAGCCAAAAGAGATGACAGATGATTCACAGACAACCCTCTCTCCTGTTTTATACTCCCAAGAACTCTGGGAACCAGAAAGCAAAGTAATTTTTAGACTAATGCAACAGCTCCTGCTGGGGCTGTGTAGAGATCAATTACCCAGCCTCTCCCTTCTCCTTCCCTTTGGGGGCTCTGGCACCTGCACATTATGATGAATACAGGCATTGCAGGTAGTACTGAGCACCTTGGAAGGTTTCCATGAGCCAAAGGCCATTTCACAGGCTGGAACTAAGGCTGTTAGGGAAAATAAGAGCATTGCAATTTCATGAAATGCATGGAGAGCTGGCTCTGGAGGGAGACAAACCACCCTCCTTTGAGAGAGCACCCCAGAAAGGCAAAGCTTTATTTTCCCAGAGCCTTTTAGTGCCTGCTTAAGTTCTTGAGCTGTTACAGAAAATAGGAACATTTGGGCCCTATCAGTGTAATAGCTAATAATGGTCTCACAGTTTACTTATCTTCCCAGGAACCCTTTAATATACCCAGTCATTTTCTAACAGATGGGAAACAGGTATGGAGGAAACCTAAGCAGCTGGTCCAAGGTCATAAGGGAAGGCTGTGGCAGAGCTAGGGCTGAGTCCAAGTCTGCAGATCCTGAGCCAGATCTGTGACCAGTGACATCCTCACCCTGTGAGCACCAGGAGATAACACAGAGAGAGCCAGGCCCTGTCCTGGGCTATCCTCAGCCCCATCTGCTGACAGAGAAGCTCTCAGATTGCTGCTGAGGGCTGAGGCTGAGCTGCCTGATGGATGCTGCAGCCTGACCCGGGCCTGGGGTCTCAGGAGGATCTTTATAGCCAGGATTTGACCTTGTGCAGGAGCAGCTTTGCTGGGAGACCTGAAGGAGCTGCTCATCTTGCAGGATGCAGATATGTAGATATGTCTGTATCTATAAACCTGCCTCCCTCATGCAGCTGGTGAGGTTCAGCTCAGTGCCAGGGGCTTTGCTCCCCTTTTTACTGAGCCCACTCTGCTCAGGCTCGTGATGCTCCCAATTGATTCCTGTTTATACAGAATTTCCATGTTAATGTTTTTTTGGTGCCTCTTGCAGTGAGATGCAGCAAGGTGTTTGTACAAACACCTCCAGGGAAAAGAGAGGGACCTGCTGCTTTGCTCTGCAGCCCTGACAGCCTGGGAATGCCCCACAGAGGGGATGGTCCCTCCTGGGCTCCCCAGCACCTCCTCTGGGAGCCCCCCAGACCCAAGAGTTGACATTTTAAAATCTGTCAGGCTATTTTAAAGAGGGCCATGGCTTTTTTTAAAAACGCTTCAGGGAAACAGATGCTTGAGTTGTTCTTTAATCTAGAAGGTAACTGCTAATTAGTTTTGTATACAGCATAAGCCTTCTCTCCACATGGCATATTTTGTGTCAGCAAAGGATCCCTGTCAGGGACTTTATCTGTTTGCTGTCCTCCCCTGGTACTCAAGGAAGAAATGGAGATTCCATCATCAGCTCTGCCTTTCCACTTTCATTATTGCTCTCTTAAAAATCAAATCATGCCTCCTCTGTGGCTGAAATGGGGCGTTTGGAGGAGGGGAGCAGCCCCTTCCCCCTGGCCCTGCTCACCCTCTCTCCACGCAGCCTGCACGGGTTCCATGTGTGTGCCATGGTGGCATGGCAGGTTTTTTCTCTTTCAGCAGGGCCCCTCTGCCACATGGGGATTGCACATATGTGGGAGGAATACAGTGCATGGCCCATTTGAAGTCGTCTTTATAAATATTCAATTCCCCTTGACGCAACGGGCAACACAGCAAAGCAGCCCCTCATGGTCTTGCATGCCAATAATTTGCAGATTAAAACTCCTCCAATGTGCATCTCCACAATGGGGCCTGCCTTATCTGGAATGGGCCTGTGAAACTATTGTGGTGATAATCTGGGGATTAAGAGACTTTAATAAAAAGCTTTGACACGACAGGTCATAGCCGCTCTGGAGAAAAAAAATAGAAAAAAAAAATCAAGTCTGTTACTCCCGAATGGCTTAATCCTGTGTGAGCCAGGATCCTCACTCTCCAAGGGT
The DNA here is from genome assembly GCA_013389925.1 of Aegithalos caudatus. Taxonomy (NCBI): domain Eukaryota; kingdom Metazoa; phylum Chordata; class Aves; order Passeriformes; family Aegithalidae; genus Aegithalos; species Aegithalos caudatus. The sequence continues at coordinate 916,695 of WEIU01024417.1, forward strand.
GCCAGGGGGATTCAGAGGCACTCAGCACCTTGCTCCAGGAGCTGGTGATCCCCCAGGATAGGGTTAATTGCCTCCCTGTGCCCTCTACAGCCACCTTGGGGGCACTCCGGTGCTTTTCCAGAGCTTTTCTTAAAATCCATCACTGCAGGGCTGCCCCTGCCCTGAAGCCTTGGCTGCAGAGGGCCCACGCTGCCTCCATCCTCCTGGCCATGGCCCAGCCCAGCTCCTTGTGCTGCTCCCGGGGTGTTTTGTGTTTGGACTCCCAGTTCAGGACCCCACACAGAGCCTGTGCCCACCCACATTAATTACATTTGGGTTTCTCACTGAAATACCAGGCTGCAGCAACCCTCATCCAGCACTTGTCTCTAAACAAACTGTTAATATTTTAAGTGTCTTTCATGAGGCTGAGTCTAATTAATTAAAGGTTTATGAAAAACAATTAGGTTTTGATAGGGATCACCTTCTCTGGAGTCCCATGTCTGCGCTGAAAAAAGAGAGGGGTTAGAAAGGCTCAGGTTGAAATTTAGAACTGCAGTGAATAAGAGAATACACAAATCCCACATGGATTGGGGAAATTAGGACATTTGGTGCCAGATTGTCTGACTAATTAGATTTCTATCAAGTCCTCAGGGACTGGCTGATGCAGCATTTTAATTTAAAGCTGCAGCAGTAGCAGCAGCAGCTTCTTTCCTCCTTCTCATGCTCTTTATATCAAATGGTCTGTGTTTTCCACCAGCAATCATTTCCCTTTCTAAGGCTGGACCTCTGCAAGGACCAAACCTTGTTCTGTGCTTTGCAGGACGTGTCTGCTTTGCTGAAACCCAACACACTGCTGGGTTTTGTTTGAATGAGAAAACCCTCAGTGCCTGCAAAGGGATTTTCCCATTACATGGAGCATTCCTTGACAGACACGTGGGATAAACTCACACAGGCAAAAAGCTGAGGTGCCTTGGAGTTCCTTCGTTCATCAGCCAGCTTTTATAACAGAGCATCACCAAAAATTGTTGTATTCCACAGAAAGAGAAAAAGCAGACCAAAGGAAATGTTCCAGCATGCTGCTCTCTGAACACTTCACCAGGCACCAGGAGCTTTGCATTCCAGAGGAAATAGTGGCAATTTCTTGGAGTCAGTTCATTTCCACCTCAAACCACCTGAAATTAAGATCAATGCTCAATAGATGCTCTCTGCAGGGAGAACAGGGTGGCACCTCTTTCAATCATATTCATTTAAAATGTGGTGATGCAATTGTTCTGCAGCCCAACAGGGGCTGGAAAACAGAGCAGGTGGGTGGCAAAGCCCAGGTCCTGTCCCTGAACTATATTGCTGCTCCAGGTGCCTAATTTACAGCAGGTGCCTAACTTTTAAGCCTGTGAAGTTAAAGAGACTGAATTTGGGCTTAATGCGTATAGAGCAAAGCACAAATCATCAAATTGTCAAATTCCTACTTAGTAGGCACCTAAATTTAGCGTTAATTGCTCCAAAATTAGTTAGTTAGCATTATTGAAATAGAATAAGTGGGGGTTTTTTAAAGCCATTTCTTACTTGACAGTATGAGATTGCAAATATTCCTGTGCTCTATTTAATGAAAAATTATTATGCTATTATTGCTATTTTATGTGATGGATACATAATTAACAGTGTCTGTAGAATCATTTCTTCTCTCATTTTGCTTTACTTCTTCCAGATTATTTTATTAAAAAAAAAAAAAAAA
>WEIU01024417.1:922455-932661 GCA_013389925.1 Aegithalos caudatus
TGGGATGGGATGGGATGGGATGGGATGGGATGGGATGGGATGGGATGGGATGGGATAGATGCGGGCAGGGTGCAGCACACCCTGTTTCCATGCCAGAGATGCACCCCTTCCCAGCACCCAGCATCCTGTCCCAGCTGCCCTGTGCAGGAATTGCACTGCTGGCTCCTGCCAGCCCCATTTCCAGCACATTCCACTCTGCCATTCCCAGGCAGGGCTTTCTCTGTCCCATGTCAGGATCAGCCCCGTGTCTGCTCGCCGTGGTCATGGCAGTGGAAGGATCATCACTTGGAGTTGGATGATGCATTGTCCTGTGTTATCCATGCAGCCAAACAGGGGTCATGAACAGGATTCCCATTCAGGACTCATATCTCTAGCAGGATGCCTAAATCGTGTTCAAGATTTCTAAAACCATCCTGAGTCACTGACTTGGCAGGATCTGATGATGCAACTTGCTTCTCGTTGTTTCTGAACTTCCTCTTCCATCCTGATTTTGAACTTTTAGCTCAACGATCACTGCCTTGATTTAGGCACAGATATATCTATCATGGAAAGCTCACAGAAAGATTAGTGTCCCCCTTCTCTGTCCCTCTGCCCAGCTAAAGGAATGGCCACAACTGCTGTCAGCACAAATCAAACATAAAATTACTGTGAGTTACTCAAACATATTCCTGGGTAAATTGGATTTTGGTTAACTCACACTTTATTAGTGAAATATGGCTATGAGCTAAAGGAAATTGCAGTAAATGTCTACATTCTTAATGCAGACTGGTAATGCTCTACAAACAGCAGTTCTTTAATGCAAAGAAATCTTTAATGCAAAAAGATGAGGAAAATGGCTGATAAGGCACCCAGACCTGTGTGCCATTTTTTAAAAATCAGATTGCCATACAACCTCACTAAGGTGCTGTGTCATGTCTCAAAATTTTAGGATTCCCACAACCACAAACCCCTTGAAGCCCTTAATGTTACTTAGTGTGTGCTGGTGCTGCAGGAGTTAATCAGTGGAGAGGGTGGATTCTGCATAGGGCTGATTTGGGAAAAAAAAAAAATGAAATGCATTTTAGCTGAGCCTGAGTGGGATTTGGGGAATGGTACTTCTGAAGGGAAACCTGTCCTAGATTGGAGCTGCCATGCTGTGGAAGGGACATCTTGCTGGAGGCTGGTGAAGCTCTAATTCACATCCCTCCACAGGACACAGGTTATTTACCACTTCCCATCTTGATGCTCTCCCCCCTCGGTGGTGCAGGAGGGTGATGGGTGGCCCATGGGTGCTGACATCCTGTCCTGGCCACCACAGCACCACAACCTGACCTTGTGTGGAGCCACCCAGCCCAAGGCTACACCAAAGCTACAATAATTTGCTCAAGATGAGCCTTTCCCCTCTGTATTATCATTGTTGTTATCATTATTATCATAATAATTATTATTGAGTATTTCTACACACAGCATATGGGAGCTGCATCCAGCCCCAGTCTGTTCTGTGCAGTTTTTCCTTTAAAAGAAACTCCATGTGATTGATCCTTTCCCTTGCTCCAGAATCTATTTCCCACAGGGGTGGATGTGTGCTGGGAGCCATCCTGCCTTTCTCCCCTAATTCAGGGGGGATCTCAGGATGCCTGAGTCTATTGCAAACTCCTCTGAGTACCTCTGAGGTGATAAAATCATGCAGGTGCATTTCTGTCCCTGGGACAGCTCAGTGCCATGTTCACGCTGTTGCAATGACACCCAGAGTCATTACAGGCTTCCCTGCTGTGCCTGTGGATGTGTCTGTACATGGATTTCCATGTGCACACACCCAAATATGGTATTTTTTGGAAAGGTGGTGTCACAGTGTCATGATGCTTTGCTAAAACCCATCAAGCTGTCATTCCCATTAATGCCTCCCTAATCCCAGTGTCTTGGTGAAGAGTGATCACACCACACTTGGGCTTCAGAAAAGCCATGGAGCTCTTTTCCCTAATTCCTGGTTTTATTCTGCCTACATGGGTGCAGCATTTTAGGGCAGGTTGCAGATCAGCATCACCCTTTTGATTCTCTCTAAACATTTCCTTGCATCGTGGCAACACAGAACTTTCACAGCACAAACAAGTCCAAGGAATAGATGGATTTCCTGACTATGAAATAAGTAAAGCAGATGATTGAATTAAGTTTCATTTCCCTGCCTGGTTCAGCAGCTCTCTCTTGCTCTATTACATTTCCTAACTTGCCTCAGCAACTCTTACTCTGTGACTGCCTGAGCAGGTGATGCTGTGGGGTTTCCTCTGCACTTGGAATCCTGGCCCAACCCTTTTACACAGGGCCAAATGCTGCTCCCAATTCCCCTGGGTTAATCCAGAGTAAATCCCTGGGATTAGCTGGATTTAACCCTGTGCTGGCTGAGTGCTGTGTGCAGCCCTGACTGGTGGTGTTGCCCAAGGTCAGCTGGGTTCTGTGTCCTTGCCAGGAGCCACAGGTCGGGTAAAGAGATGCTGAATAAACCAATAAACCACCCCACACTCCACAAGCAATGGCAGGGAAACCACCTCCTGATGGTGGAGATCCACCCAAAATCACCCAAAGTTATCCTTAGCAAAACCATCTCTTCCAGCTTTCACATCTTTCCTCCCTCTCTGCCTGCCCTAGGAGTTTTTCTGCACGGTTTATCAGGATTTATTTTATTTTCATTCTGTCTGGTTTCCTCCCTAGGAGCACACACCATCCAGAATGGGGTTTGGGCAGCTGTGCCCATCCCATGCAGGGTATTCCCTGCTCTCCCCTGCCCTCCTTGGGATGAGGCCACATGGTTTTGTTCTAGTGGTTTTCTCTGGGAGCCTGGGTGAAATATTCAGGGCCTTTGTTTGACCAAACCCAGGCTGAAAGCCTGTGTGGGATTGGTTTTTCTACCTGCTGGGTGTTTTCTTGGCCTGAAGTGAACAAGAGGAGGTTCTGCCTCTGTGGGACCCATGCAAGGAGCTCATCCTTCCTCCACTCTGCATTTTCCTGAAACTCTTTTCATGTCCATCATCCCCTGAGGATGCTGTGGCTCCAGCTGGGTGCAGAGGGCACAAAGTGTGGAGTGAGGATGACTCTGGTCCTGCCAGCCTTGGCTGCTGGGGGGCTTTGGGTTCACTCACCCTCTGCCTTGTGCACAGCCTGCTTCCCTCTGCAACCCTACCCCATCCCTGCTGGTCAGGTGTGACCTGCAGTGAATCCCCCAGCCCTTCCCATGTTCAGCTGAGGGAGAAACGCTCCCCTCACTCCCCAAATCCCCCTCTGTCTCCTCCACCTCTGTCGCACCCTCAGCAGCAGAACCCTTCCCCCGGCACAGGAAAAAGAGAGCAGCCAGCCCCAAAGACGTGTCATTGTGCTAAGTGCTTTCAAACCTTGCAGGATGTCACTGTGTCACAATTTCAGTTCATTAGGTGGCGCAGGGAAGACGCCGTGACATCAAAGCGCTCCTTTTCCCTATAGAAACGGGAGCAGCTCTTTTGATCTCAGCCCCCGGTATCCCCCCCAGATTAATATTTACTTGTACAACCCAAACCTACGGGGATCCTGCGCTTGATTCTGCCATATGTTCTGGGGCGCGTTTCCTTGCTTCCCTGCTTTTCTTTGGGAAGTGGTTTGTCGGCGGGGGGAGGAGCGAGCAGTAATTTTTTGGATGTTTATTTATTTCCCTGCTACCCTCTGCTCCTCGGGCACAGCAGGGGAGGGCACCCAACCTATTTCGTGTCAACCAGTTGCTTTGAAGCTTGCCACAATCAAACGCTTTTATTTTGGGGAACCCGGCCAGCTGTTTGTTTGCTTCCCTGCCTTATATTGATTCAAGGAGATAATCCCCCAGGCCCCACGTGCTTAATCTGTGAGCTGCTAACGTTGCATGAGATATCGAAACATTCCCTTTGCCCCTGGATTGCTGGGATATTTATGGCTGAAAGCAGAGGTTTAGAGCATAATGCCCGTTTTCAGAGCAGCACAGAATGCAGATGTGTGGCTCAGAGCACACACCGCCAGGGACTTCTGTCCCAGCTCTAATTCAGTGACAGAAAGTGGCCTTGTGTTTTGTATTGTAGGGATATTTGGATATAATTTGGTTCCCAGTGAGTCGTTAGGATTTGTAACATCAGGGTTCAGCCACTGGCAGCATCTGAGCAAGAGCAACGGATGCTCCCTGAGAATCCAAAATTCAGGGCAGGAATTCAGGATGGGGAAAAACTCAGCACAAGTGTGAAACCCCAACCTCTCCCTCCAAAAAAAGAGGGACCAAACCTCAAAACCAATTTGAGCAGGATCTGGCTCTTGCTGTGTTAGCAGCTGACAAAATGGAGTGGAAATGAATTCAATTCAGAGACATCTAATTTAATGAGAGACTCTCTAAGAATAATTTTACCGCAGATGCTTAAAGTGATTTCAACTTGAAAAGCAGGAAAGACAGACAAGATGATAGAAAATGACTATGGAATTTATACCTTCCCTTCTTTGCTTTAAGCCCTGCACATCCTGTGCGTGTCCTGGCATGAAAGCTGGAGAAAACCTTGTGCAAGCAAAGCTATTTCTCCTGGTTTTATTGTCCTGACACAAAGAGGTGGCCACTGAAGGTGTGCACAGCCACCTGTCCTGCACCCACAGGGACCAGTCAGGAGGCAAAATCTGTGGGTTTTTTAAATAATTTTTTTTGTGATGTTTTAAGTGCTGCTTGCAGAGTGCAAACAAGCAATATTTAAATGCTGTTCTCTGGATATCAGTCATTCACACCATCCTGGGGAGCTCTAGATGATACTTCTGTGCCCTAAGTGCTGTTTGAGAAGGCAGATCTCAAAAGTCCTGACACAGAGACTGTTGCTGATAATAACACATGACCACTATTCTTTCTACTTTTTTTCCCCCCCCTGCATTTTTCCTTCCTGCTGTTTAGGGGGTTTAAACAGCCTTGATTTTCTGTGGCTGACAACACACCCCATATGCTATTTATCTTGTCAGAACTCTCTCCCTCTGCCCTCAGCTCCCATTTTGTTCTCATTAATAGTGATTATGAAAAATGGGGCTAAATACTTACTTTCATATGATTTATCCAAATGTTGAACTGGGTAATTGGAGAAGCTAAGACATTATCCCTTCAGATTCTGTCAAGACTCAATTTCTGCATTCGATTTAATTTTGAGACTCATGACCCTTAGCAGTACATGTATTTATTGCCTTTATGGTGGCTCGGCTGTACAATATATCTATCAATCAGAAGCAGGAAGCTGCATATTATTTATAAGGATTTCAATAGTCAGTGTTTTTTAAGAACCCTTGTCCTTAGCACACAGTTATTAACACAGGGCCCCTAGATACAACAAAATTGAAAGTCAGCTGGAAGGAATGCCCTTATAATGAAGATATTTAATAACTGGCATCAGACTCTGATTCTCCTTTTGATGACAGAAGCGACGCATGCGCGAAGGCAGGGGAGCGCTTTGTGCTGCAGAAACCTTCCAGGGCCTGATCCCTGCCACTTCCCACTGGAAATGGCTCATGTCTAAAAGGCACTGGTGCACAGACATCTCAAATTTGGTGCTGCCTTCCTGAGTTCCCTTGTTATTTCCTGCACACACACACAAACACACACACACACACACACACACGGTGCTTACAGCAGTCATGGCTCTGCCCCACAGGGATTTGGTGCATCCCTTTCCCTTTCCTAATCCATCATTTCTACGCCTGTTTTCTACAAATCACTTTTGCCCAGAGTTGGCCCTGATGGCAGATGGATGCAAATGCTTCTCTGCAGCCAAAACTCTCTAATCTATGGATTGTCAACTCAGATTGAATCCGAATCTCCTCGAGGTTTTGGAGCTGCTGTGAAGCACCAAATCACCACAGGAACTCAACCCCACCATCACCAACACCACCATCCCACTTCCCAAATTGACCCAGACACAGTGTTGAAATTGTTAATAAAGCAAGTAATCAAGCTGCTAATATTTGCAAGCAACATTTTGGAAAAAAAAAGAGCTAATAGGGCAACCATCAGGGAGTGTAGTTAATGTATAAAACAATTACTGTAGTCAGATGCTTAAGTAAGAGCCATAGTGGTAACAAAGGCATTACTGTACAGAGCAGTAGTGTACAATACAGAGGAGATTTTATTTTTGATGCCAGGGTGGAAAAAAAAAACAAACCCAAGAGGAAGCTGAGGCATTTTCACCAAATTTTCACCAGCAGTCTCTTTCCTTGGCATGAAACCTGTTAACATGTGTGCACACACATATATCTGCACACTAATACAGCTTTAACTTCATATCACTTGTTGTAGAAATTAATATGATTATTTAAAGCACACTTATTTGCTGCCAGCTAGCTCATGTCTGTGGTCATCTCTCTTTTAAATACTATATATATATACAATAGTAGCAATTTCAAGTCCTAACAGCAGCAATCAACCAGGAGAGCTTTGGTTCAATTGGCCCTTTTAAACAAAAGCTTCCCAGTCCCATTTTTGATAAGGATCTAACTGCTAATCATTTATTTTGCAGCCAGCCAGGGTCTTGGGCACAGCTCTTCCCTTCTTGTGAGACTCTTGCAGGGAACAATAAGAAGATTGATTTTTGCTTTTAGACTTTTAACACCACAATGATTTCCCCCCACTATATTTTCTCCAGCATTTGGTGGGTTTTGCTCAGCTTTAATTGCTACAAAGCTCTCCTGTTTTATGTTGTTAGCACTAAATCCGTGCCCTGTTCTCTGCTGCACGGCAGTGGTTGGGACATTTTATTGTCTCTTTAATCCCAAATCTTCTGCTGTGCATCTCCCTCTGCAAGCAGGAAAAACTACTTGGAGTACCCCAAAACACAGAGAAAAACCATCAGGGATATAAAGAAAAGGGCTGGCTGGGACATCCTGGGTAAATATCTGTGGAGCAGGAGCTGTTTGCTGAGAGAGGGGTGCTGGGAAGGAATTTTTCTGGCTTTAGTTTAAGAGTGAATGTGAGAGTGGAAGTACATAAAACAGTTTAACTGGAGTGTCTTGGGTTTGTTCAGAAAATTTCTATCTATGCAGCCAATATTGTCACCAATATTTTTTCATTAAACCTCTCATTTTAGATATCCCAATTGTCTATTAATGAAATATTTTTCCCTATAGTGAATATTTTTAATGTGTACAAGATATTTTAGTGCTTTCCCTCCCTTCAATTTCAAAAATTTAAGAGAAAGTCAAAATTCAAAACACTTTTATCAACTTTAATTAAACATTATCACTAGTTTTGGGCTTATGCTATGATCTGCATATTAGTCGAACTCAAAGACAGCAAAACTATATCTCCATTTGATCTACTTTGTCATTCCTTCTGGTTGGGTTGTACATGGAGCAAAGACAATAACAATACTCAGGTCATCAAGAACTTTGCTTGGTTTCACATTGTTTTGAATTCTAACTACTTTTAACACAGATTTTAAACAGAAAGAAAATTGCACTCATTTCTAAGAATAAGATGAATGAAAATCAGGAATCTATGTCCAGTAAATATTTCTGGAGCCTGTCTCATAGCAGTTTCTGGGTATTTCCCCCTCACACTGGGATTTGCAAAAGGCTGTGTCCTCTTCCCCATGAACTTTGCATTTATCCATTTCTCTAGCACTCCCACTCCTGTGGGAAATCTCTTTAATGCTGGAAATCCTGAGGTTAACTAGCTACAATTGGTATTTATTTATTAAAAGCACTGGCTGGTCTGGAGGCTGAGCAAAGATGGGTTTCTCATCCAAGACATCCAAGGATTTACCTGGGGGAACAAAATCAGCTGAGCCCAAGGGTGCCATCCATTCCTGGGTGAGTCACCAGGTCCCCTTTGCTTCATCAGGGATGCAGGAAATCTCATCCCTTCATCCCAGTGTCCTCCACTCACTGACCAGCAACTCCTGGTTGTTATTATTAAAGGGTTTCTTTGAGTTCTGTCGCTTGCCTTTTTCATGGCCAGGCAGTCACCTGTCAGCATCAATTACGGGAGTTAATATTGACGTCCTCTTAAAAGAGGTTTAAATATTAAAGTGAAAAGGGACTTGCTCTGGGCTTCATCTCCTTGTGGTGCTCGTCAATAAAACCTGAACTTGCAGAAGAGTTGTCACTGCGATTTTTTGTGTCTGGCGCTGACGCGATGCCCGAGCGGCAAATGTTGCTGGAATTTTTCAAATGAGCAAACTGCACTTATTAATTATGGTAATAATGACAACTCCACAGAGCTGCTCCGAGGGAAACAATAGCTCAAACTTGCTCCTTCAAAAAGGGGCAGCACGGGAGCTGCCTTTGTTGTTTTTAGAGGCTTTAATGCAGGAAAAAAATAATCTTCTGCTTCTGGGGAAATAACCATTCACACACACAAACCTGGACTCTCAATATGCATATCTTTATTTTAACCACCATGGTATTTATTGATTTTTCCCTGCAATTATGCAGTGCTGTATTTATTTGCAGCAGGGCTCTGCTGTGCCATATATTAAACCTCCCTTCCTCCAGTGGTGGCTCTTTAGAAAAATGCTTCTGATTTCCCCTCAGAGTATGAGGTCAATAGGCCATAACTTATGATTTTGAACCTATAGCCAGACCTAATTTATGGATCATTTCTGGTTTCTTGTGTTTAACTCTTTCTGGGGGAGGGTTTCATCAGAGAGAGGGAGCAGATCCATGAGCACAACTGAAATCCAGACCTATGGACTGTAAGAAAGCTCAGGGCAATGCTAGAGCTAATTCAGACGTGCTTCTCTATAAATTATGTATACTTCTTCTGAAAAATGTTTGTATTTCCTAGTATAGCTCTAGATTATCTCACGAAAACAAGGGAAATATTGTTAAGAAAGCCAATTGTCATGTATCAGAAATTAATTTTCATTTGCTAAGCACAGAATGCATTTAATTCTCAAATTTTATTTATCGGGCTAATATTGACAAAATACGGATTTGCTTCCCTGACTCCACAACTTGGGCAATATTTGCCATGGGTGCAAGGTGAAGGTTTTACATTAGAATATGCAAACATTATAAAGAAATAATCTCCTGGTCCCTGGCAGGATGAGGTGCAGGGATGTCAGGGTGGTGCTGCAGTGGGCAGGATCACCAAGGGCTGGCTGAGCCGGGGCTGTCTGCTCTGGCTCCAGCTGCCTCAGGGGGCTCAGGAAAGGGCTGCTCCCAACTCCAGCACATTTTGGACCAGGCACAGACAAAGCCGGGGGTATAAACGGGGCCAGCACAGGCTGCCTGTGCGGAGGGGAGCCCTGGGAGCTGTCCGGGCTGGGGCCGTGGCAATGCTGCATGCATCAGTTCATTTTTGACTTCACTGCCTGAGCAGCTCCTGGGAGCGATCCCCTTGTGCCTTCCACCACCAAAACCATCTGCTAGAGTTGTGCCTGGAATCGCCTGGTCCTCTGGAGGCAGCAGGGAGGAAGGAAAGGAAAAAAAAAAAAAAAAAAAAAGGCAAAGTGATGTTCTTCTCTGGAAAGAAGTAAAGCAAATAATTAAATAAATAAAAGATTTAACCCGTTTGATCCCGGGTGAGGTTTTTTTTTTTTGCAGCCCCGGCGCAGGTCAGGCGGGGGCTGGGTCGGATCCATCCTTCAAGAGCTCGCTGATGCTGCCGGCTGCCCGGAGGTTCGCCAGGTGCCCGGAGGGCGTGTGGAACATGCCAGGGAACAAATAAATGGTGGAGTCAAAAGCTCCTGATGAGGGTCGGATGTGAAGCGGTGCCAGGAGCACTCAGCGGCAGCCCCGGCTGCGTCAGCACCGAGCTTGCCACGATAACCTCAGCTCCGCACAGCACGTGGGAGCTCTGGAAACACGGCAGGAAAAACGGCGTGGGAAGGGCAGGCTGGGGGCTGAGCTCCTCCTTTCAGCTCTGCTGCACACATGGAGTGAATTTGTGAGTGCCCACGGAGGGCTCTGACCCCCGCAGCAGCACCCGGGCACCAAGGGGTGATCGGAAACCAACCCGCAGCCTTTAATTCTGGATTTACGGCTGCGGCTGATCCTAAGCTAACCTTTTGCCGTTACAGTGCCTGAATGCAACTTTGGGGATTAATAAACGGGAAAAGTCGAGACCTTAACTGTCAGGGATATAGTAGATGTGCCCGGCACTAAAACCACCAGCCATAAACCATGGAGGAGTTCTCTTCAGCTAAAGGAAACGCAGCATCCCGGTGGATAGGGTTAACAGCATGCAGCCACAGTGCCAAGGGACACAGCCCTGGCTCCAGG
>WEIU01024417.1:932724-977149 GCA_013389925.1 Aegithalos caudatus
TGCCCCTCTCCCCCCCCCCCCCTTTTTTTTTTTTTTTTTTTTTTTTTTTTTTTTTTTTGTCTGTGTGTGTGTGTGACCAAGCCAAGTTCTTTTTTAGCTCTACCCTTTTGAAAACTGCTGGTTACAGATAAATTAAAATGCCAGAGCTGAAATTGCCCACGTTAGCCCCTAAGGGAGCCTGCACTGTCATCTTTCATTAGATGCTGATAGACCAAAAGCCCAAGGCAAAGTGAAAGCTGGTTCCTAAGAAAGGGCTGGGAGCCAGGAGCTGCATCTCTCTGCTGTAATCTTGCATCTCTGTCCTTTTAAGTTTAAGCTGAGCAATGCTTTCTTGGACATGTCTGTTTTCATACTGCAAATTTCAGTCTTAAAATCAACAGCAAATATGAACAGGGTAATCCACAGAGTCCTAAATTGTCAAGACAAGCCAGTGCATTTTCTCAGAGCAATCTGATGGTTTTGTCTGGTGTCAGCCCTTACATCCTCCAGTGCAGATGATATGTTTGGACGGTTTAATAAAGAGCTGTTTAGAAATGTGACTGTTATTCTTTTTTTAAAAAAAATACAATCACAGACTCTTTCAGTAACAAAAGTGGGATTTTTCCCATGCTTCTCCCATCCCTTTGCAGGAGGGGTAGTGTCTTGGTGGGCTTTGTCAGGGGCAACAGAGAAGTGACATGGTCTAGTCTAAAAAAAAAAATCAAAGTCTGAAATTATGCCTGCACAAGGAGCTTAATAAACCATAAAGGCCAGTGGCTTTCCAGCATCCTTTCACTTTGTGTTTGCATTAGAGATGTGCTATGACTTAGGAAAATGGGGCTTGTCCTGGGTGTGCCCAGGCACAGGGCAGTGGGCAGGAGCCTCTGAATGGAGCAACAGCCCAAATCCAATCCCTTCTGTGCAACACAAACTCCGTTTTGCATCTGTGCCCAAAGGATAAAACTTCCTTATTTTCCCAGGGGCAGTGAATGGATGAGGAGGCTCTTGGAGATCACCCCTGTGCTACCTTATCCCTAAAAAATCCTGCTGAGGAAATCAAGCTGGGAAACCATACTGGGCTGCCTGGCTGCTGTAACCTTTGGATGTCCAGCCACCATGAAGTTCAATAGCAGGTGGCTGAATGTGGTGTCTTTCAAGGAATGAAAAAGTGTTGAAAGCCTGGAGAAGCCAGCCCAGTTGGTTTTGCTCATCCATTGCTCTAGGCAGGGAAATAATTTACTCCATTTCCATCCACCTTCTTCTCTTTATTTGTATTGAGTTATGATGGGGAAATGAGCTGCCTTAGATGTTGCTCACTCTCCTGGAGTCAGCAAGGCTTTAGTTTTCAGACCATTATATCTCTGTGCTCCTAACCTCAGTGGGCTTTTTTTTTTTTTTTTTTCCTCTTAGCTGCCCCTGAATTAGTTTTTATTCTGTGTATACAACACAAAGCAAACACCCAGCCAGCAAAGTCCAGCTTTTCTCTCTGCAGCAGGCAGGACACTTCACTGCGTGACACCCACAATTGATTGAGTGGAGGAAACGGGACTCAAAGTAAAGAAAACTGCAAAAGATATTGTTCTGAAAGTTACTGGGCAAGGCCGTGGGGAATGAGTTTCCATTGCACTACAGCTCCAGGGGAGGCTATAATAATGAGCTGCACTTAGCAAAAGTAAATACCTGTGACAGCTCCGTGGAGGTGCTCAGGGCTGGGGCTGCTGCTCTGCATCAGCGCTGTGAGCTGGACCCCTCGAGACTGTGAAGGCAGGAGGAAAATTTTGGCTTTATTTCTGGGGACTTTCTGTTGTATGTGAGTGCCTCAGTGGAAGGCACTGTGCTAGGGATGGCATGAGAGGTCTTAGCAAGGACCAACATCGCTGCAATTCAATAATTTAGCATATAAATTATAAATTTTCTTTCTGCATTCCAAATTTATTTCAAATACACAATGAGAAAGGTACTTCCATGGGCTTCATGAACAGCACTGCCACTGTTCTGCCTGTGCACTTTCACTCTTTCTCACTTTTTAAATAAATGTATATTCATAGGTTGCAGATCAAGCCTTTGCCAGGGGCTCTCATTTTGGATAGAGCAGGGGGTTAATTTCTCATAAATGATCCAAATAAAATCAGAAGAGTGAAAGAAGCAGATCAGACTTTGGGTCTCATTATGGTCACTTCTCCTGATTCTGGATGATTTTCATCTTCATCTGGAGGGGTGGTGAAGGCTGTGATTGCACCCAGAAAACCTTTGGGATGCCCAGCAAGGATGCAGCCCCATTTCTTTGCCTGGATCCTCTCACCCTCCAGCATCCACTCCAGATGGAAAGGCCATGGAATGAAACCAGCCAAGCTTCCAGCAGCTTCCAACAGGAGCCTGGGAACAGCCCCCAGGCAGTGCTGGTCCTGACAAGGTGCACATCAGGGGCAGAGGTGGGTGCTCTAAAGAACCTTCTCTGGCCATGGAGCAAAACTGTGGGGATGCCAGAAGGGCAAATTTAGCCTAAAATCAGAAATGTCATTTAGTTTCCTGACTTACAGAAGAGGATAATCACACTCCCTTTACATGGGTATCATGCCGTTTAATTAGCAAATGATTAATTTGCTAATGATCTCCCTGGCATGGAAAGCGCTACTGAACAGCTTCTTTTCCCAGCCATGGCAATCTGTGGCAGAAGGGAGGTGCAGCTGCACCTTCCCAGGCCCCTTTGGTTACTCCCCCATTCCTGCACTGCTCTGCCCACATCTGTGCACTGGGTAGAGGCAGCTCTGGGACCCCATTCCTTCAGCACCCCTGCAATGAGGCAGGAAAGGTTTTGTGAGATCAGCCACATCATTTCTCTCCAGCAGGAAAAAAAAATAAATGTTTTCTCAAAGCTGGACAAGAGCTGGGAACTGAGGATCAGCTCTTCTGGCAGCCCTCATTGTGCCTTGCCCAGAGCCACCTGCAGAAAGACACGTTTGCGTGGCAAACTCAGACATAAAACATGTTGTTCTGCTCTGTAAACACTCAAATGTCTCAAATTCTGTTTTATTCACAATTTCAACAAACGAGATTATCAGTGAAAAGAGAAGGAAGCAGAAGTGAATTGCAGCCTTCCTTAGGAAAAGGGAGAGAGACTCATTTAAGCCAATTTCTCCAATCAAGAAGAAAGGCTGTTTGAAAAACAGATCAAAACAAGAGTGCTTTCCTTGTAGAAGGAGTTTATCAGAACGGCATTTTCCATAAAAAGGGTTTGAGATGGACCTTGAGAAGGCTGGGGCTGATCCTCAGAGCAGTTTGCAGCTCTGCAGCACACACTGCAGCAATCCCATACCCTGGTGTGGCTGTTTCTCCACGTTCCTCTGGCTCCCAAGGGGTTATTTTGCCACAGAGACAGGTGAGAAGCCCCAGAAGGGCTTCCCTTTTCCTGACCCTGCTCCAAAGCTTCCCTGACCAAGATGAATCTGTTCCCTGGCCTCTGGGAGCACCCCAGGTTTCCAGCAGAGACAGGGTTCATGCCTGTCCTCTGCTCTGGGTCCTGCCCTTTTAATGCTTGTGAGCAGCTTATCTGCCTTTCCTTATCTCAATTTTTCCTTCCTTCCTCAGGATTCCCTCCTTACCCCCACCTTCCTGCCATCCTTTTCCCCAGCCCAGCTAAGCCTCCCTTCTGAGGGGCTGCCCCTTTTACAGCTTTTTGCCTGAAGCCACATAATCCCAAGCAAGCGCTTTTTTTGAGAGCTCTTGACATTAAAAAGCTCCAGTTTTGGAGCTTAATGGGGAAGTATAACTGTAACATCAGCATTGTGGCACTGGGAAAAAAACCCACTGCAAATGTGAGCAGAACCAGACCCCTCACATCTTGAGTGGCTTCATGCTCCTCAGGAAAGCTTGGCACAAAAATACACTGCCTTTTGTGTGCAAAGCTGTGCACTCAGCCCTGCAAACTGGCGAGATTGGCTTAAAAATAATGATGTTTTAAAATAGAGTAAAATGCATTTTGGGCAACTTTCATCTGCTCCGTGGCTTTGGAGTGGTTTTCAGTTTGGCCCTGGGGACCACTTCAATCCCATTTCCAAGTTCTTCTCTGTACCCTGAAGGGCCAGACATCTACTTGAAGAAATCAAATCAAATCTGAGATTGCCTGAAACCCCACAAAAATACTGATACTTTTAAAACCAAACAAAATCTTCACTCCAAATGGAAGCTGGGTCCAGCCTGACAACAAAAATCACAAGTTGGCACTGCAGCCCTCCCAGTGAGGCATCCTGGCTGATTAGTGCTGCTGCCTCATTAACATGCATACCGTAATCTCATTTGCTCCAGGACTGCTTTGATGTTAATTCCAGCGTTTTGGTGCAGTGTGGTGCTGCACTCTGTGTTTCCAGGCTAGCATTCCTCTCTTCTGCAGCCCAAGCCTTTTCTTTTTTGTGAGTCTGTCCTTCCTGTGGCCACTAAAGAAAGCCCTGGCCACCTTCATCCTCCCAGCCCTGTGGCTTTGCCCCCTACTTTCCAGCCTGGCCCCATACTGGTTGTGCTCTGTTTTCCATAGATATTTTCCTCTCTGTAATTTTCCAGCCATTCTTTCATATATTTTTTCAAAGGAAGAGCACCATTTCCCTAACCCCTGTAACTCCTAGATAAGATATTCAACCATGAAAGTTGTCCAGTTTAGGAACAAGAAGCCATTAAATGCACTGAGCAGTAAATCCCATTAAATACATTGAGTAGTAAATCCCACTTATTCCAATGAGAAAATAAATGCACTGGTGCAGGATGGACAAGGGCATAAGCAGATGTCCAGTACGGTGGGGGGACCAAAGTTTAATGGTCATTACAGGGAGCTGAGCTATCAAGAGAGCCAGACATGCTGCCAGGGTTAGCTGGGGCTGGAGTAGAGGTTTTGTTCAGAGCAAGATGGAGACTTCACCTCTCCACAAAATCAATCATTTTCACACTTCTCCAATGTGGATACCAGATATCCTAGGTATTTATGATGGTGAGGGCTCAGAGCTGCCTCAAAACATGGGCAGGGCCAGAAAAGCGAGGCTGCTTTATTGTCTGGGAGATCAATGACTTTAATAATTAGCATCTTACTTACACATGATTTCTATACTCAATTTGAATCTTAATTAGAGATGGAGAGGGGGATTTGGAAACCCTGATGCAGCTCACGAGCATCTCCCGCCTCCTTGGAGGAGGAGACCCTGTGGTGAGACCTGTGACAAACCTGCTGCAGCATCAGGGACCTCACCCTGCTGCTTTCTGGGGAGCACCTGGTCCCTCTGGGGAGGACATTGGAGCTGGAGGGTGCCAGAACCAGGTCCTGTTATCTGAGAGAGCCCCAAAGCACAGCTCCAGCCTGGAAAGGGGAATAGACCACGGCTTGGGGCTGGGGCTGAGGGTGCTGCTCAGACCTGGAGCTGCTCCAGATGGGGATGATGATCGTACTCAGCCCCAGCATCTGCCCAAAGTGCTCAGCAGCTCTAAAAATCTGTTGCAGTTTAGGACCAGGAAAGGGATGGAGGAGCTGTCAGTCCAGGCAGGCGGCTTTAAACCCCAGCCTACATGTCTTTACACAGGGACATGCATTAAAAAAATGCGAGGCATTTGAAGCCCACCATTTTAATTAAACTGATTTAACATCCGAGCTCGTGAGGGGCGCAGGGCTGGCAAGCACAAAGGAGCTGCACAATCACTTTGGCTCCATTGTTGACGGGCTTTTGCTCTCTGTTTGTACAATAACCTATTGAACTTTTCCAGACTGTAATTCAATACAGAATAGATCCTTGCAGGAGGCTTTTTTGGCAGGGAGCACTGAAGGCCTTGAATCAATTTCACTTTTCCAGCGTGGTTGTTTAATGTATTGATACCAGCTGGAAAAAAAAAAAAAAAGGGAATCAATGTTACTTTTATTTGTCCTGAGCTGAAGCCTTTTGGTTCTGTTCTTTGTGACACTGATACCATGCAGCGTGTGGCTATTGTCCCACCTTCGCCAGGAAAAGCAAAGGCTGTTAACGCGAAACAAGGCGGGTTTTTTTGTCCATAATACTTCCCGCTTTTGCAAAGGCTTAAAAGGTTTTGTAGGAAGAGAAACGTCCAGCAATCCACGTCTGCATGGCTGAGCTGGTTGTTCTAGAGCTGCTGAGACAATGCTGCAGAGCTGCTGGGGCTCTGGCTGCGTGGCCAGGGCAGGGCTCCAGGTCAGGCAGCCCCACGGCTTGGGTGCACGCCCAGCACGGAGCCAGGGCTCTGCCAGCTCCTCCTTAAGGACCTGCTTAAAAAACAGCCCAGGGTCCTCCTGCCACGCTCTGGCAGATCCTCTGGATCATCCCTGTGAGGGATCTGTGCTGCATTGCCAGTGGGACACCTGTGCATCCTGAGCAGCATCACAGGATTGTCTGTGCGGCCTTGGAGCGAATGCCAGAGGAGAGGAGGCATCAGCAGGGCTCTGGCTGAGCCGGGGTGTGCTGGCAGCACGGTGCAGCCCATCAGCACCCTTGCAGGCAGAGGGATGAGGGGTGGGCAGGAGCCGGGGGATGCCCACAGTTCGGGTACCACGGCGGGAGCGCGCAGGCTCCGCAGCCGGGGACGCGCAGCGCTCCAGAAGCACTCCCAAAAGACAGGGCTGTTAATTGTTACTTAAGCAGTGAAGCTGTTTCAGATTGCCTGGGGTGAAGCAGCGGCGGTGGAAGGTGTCTCACTGCCAGAGTGAGAAGTGGTGGCGTTGGGGCCCCTCCTTACTGGGAAACTTTTACTGGGAGTGTGAAATAAAGCTGTGGGCTGCCCCGGGGCCGCTGGTGTGACCTGTGAGAACCTGGGAGAGAAATCAGAGAACCCAGCCCCAAGTGAGCATGCAGAGGGAAAACAAATCCCTCTAGGGTTGAGCCAATTTTCCTGATAAAACCGAGCAGGACTGGGATGGGTTAGATCTCCCTGGATTGCCAGGCAGTCCTGTTGAGCCACTGTGTCTTTTCCAGCCCCAGAGGAGGAACCTTTCCCTGCCTCGGTCCCATCACAGCCCTCCCCAGTCTGTGCCTCCTGCGAGGCTCTGGCCACCATCCCGTGTGACACAGATGTCTGTGCACCATCAGGAGGCGACACATATGAACACACATGGAGAGAGAGGGGATGTGCTTGGTGACCATTGCCAGCTTTCCTGGGAAAAGGAAAGGCTGGATTTCACAATTAGTGAAATTAGTGGTATTAGAGCACAAATCCCACTGATCTGTGAGATTTCTCAGTGTGTGTTTCTGTTAGCATTTACCCCAAATGAAGAGGAGACTGATACTGCAGCAGTTAGCTGCAGGAAGCAGGAGGAGTGTTTTGAGCAGAGTTTCACTTGCTGGAGATCTGCCCTAAAGACTCACTCTTGGGTTTAAAAGGCTGAAGGGCAGCTTTCTGCCCTGCAAGATACTGAGGCAGAGAGGGTAAAAACACACCCCTAAAATAAATCTGTGTGCATGGCAAGGTGTCTGTTCCTCACCCTGATTAGAAATCCAAGCAGTCTGATGTTACTGCAGGGAGTCCTGACCAACAGGAGTGGGAAACACAGTCACTGCTTGTAATGAGGTGCTGCAGTGTAAACCTAATCCTCATTTAGAGCAATTTCTGAAAGACAAAGAGAAATCCACCTGACGAGGTGTCGCCGAACCCTGCGGCGTACCTACAAATCAAAGCCCCAAATCTTAGCTGGGAAGGGGAAATAGCTCAGGGGGGCGGCTGAGCAGGCGGGGGCCGCCTTGCAGGAGCATCCCTGGGCAGGATGGGGCTTTAGGATGAAAAGTGAGGAGCGGCACAGCCCCCCCGGCTCGCTGTGCCACGCACACGCCATGCACGCCTGACCCTCAGCATCCCCTCGCTCCCCTTCCTCCCCCCTCCACTTATAAATCAGAGCAGAATTAATTCAGGCGCCGCGTTTTATTTGATAAACGTCAAAATATGTAAATACCGGGCTCTCTTCCTACAGTCGCTAAAACAAATGGAAAACACATTTATTAGCATAGAGATGAGTTTAATCAAATCAGCGGCGAGTACAAATTAGCCACAGGAAACGTAATGAGCTGGGAATTAATTAGCAGCATAATGGTAATAACTTTGCCTGCTGATTACCTTGCGGCCATGGCTCTCCCCCAGGGCTTTCCATGGGTTCTCCAACAGCTGATCTTTTCTGTTGCAGGAGCCCCTGAACTGGAACAGCATGGCCGGCAGCTCCCGTGCAACAGACTGGAGGAGGGGAGGGAGACCCAGGGAGGGAGGGAGACCGAGGGAGGGAGGGAGGGAGGGATGGGGAAGAAAAGCCATCTGAAAGATCCACCGCCTTCACCTTCCCCCAGCCACCAGCCTGTTCCTTGCCTGTGGCTCCCCCGGTTTGTGCTGCTGGGCTGTGCAGTGTGGAGATGCCCTGGAGGGTGCTGGGCTGCCTGGGGTACCTGGGTCACCTTCCCCAAGCCAGTGTCCCCTCCTGGGCCAAGCACACATTTCAGAGCAGCCCCCTGCACCCCGGGCTTATTCCAGTGCATCCTGCAGCGGGGAGGGTGGTGCTGGATCTGGATTTTTTTTGTCCAAAAATAAATACTCAGGCGGTTCTGGAGAGAGGCAGAAGCTGCCTTGGGAAGGGCAGGAGCAGGCTGACCCCGGAGACTCAGCTGGCTGTTTTGAGGAGCTGATGTTGCATGAGAAAGGGACAATTGGTGCTCCAGGGGCTTTGTAAAGTGCTGGGCTTGTAAATTAACTATTTGACACCAACAGTGATGGAGAACAGTGCTGGGAAGGGGATGCACGGGAGGAAGGGGCAGTTTCTCTTGATTTATTTGTATTCCTTCTGCAATGCCTCTCCTCCTAACACCTGAGCAGTCCAAAATAACTTGCACAGAGCCTTTCAGTGCTGGAGCTAAAAGCACTTCATAAGCCTTAATGAATCAAGCTGTGCAACAGCCCTGCCAGGAATTATTATTCCCAGTGGTGCAGGAAGGTTAAGGGAAAAACGCTCCTGTTTGGGGGCCTCCATTTAGATGCTCCAGTCCATCCTCATGCACCTTCACACAGCAGCCTCCCAGGCAAGTGACAGAGTCAAAACGAGAAGTTAAAAAAAATGAAGTTTTAAAAAAAAGCCTGGCTATACGCTGAGGCACTCTAACAGGGATGTGTGGGGGAATTAACTGAGCATCTAAGTTCAAAATGTCATGCAAAGTGATTTCGGGAAATTGCATGGATAGAGGAAAGTGGGAATCCTGCTGGAACTTGCAGAGTCTCTGTCTTGTCCTTAAGCAGAAAGAAGCTTCAGATCTGATCTTTGAAGCTGAGAGATCCAAGTAAAATCCATAACTGACCCCTGAGTGCAAAATTAAGCAAGTGAGCATATAAATCCCTGCTCTGACACCCAAGATAAAGTTTTCCAGAGTCCTCTGTATTGCTTTTCCCAGACTTTTCTGGGAATTCACCATTGCCTCTAATTGCAATATTAGGTCATTGCTTTTACCAATATCTCCCTAAGAAATTTGATGAAACCTGCCAATGCCAACAGTGCTGATGGCAATGCCTCACCTTAGGAAGCTGACTGGGAGAGGAATTTGACGGCTGTTCCTGGAAAATCTCACAGGTCTCTCCAAAACCAAGTCAGAGGAGAGAAAATGAGTCCTGTTACACTCTGGATCAGACCTGCTTTCATGCAGGAACTGAAATGGATATTTATAAGTCCCAAGATAGGGCAATAAACTGAAATTCAGTCTCTGTGGGATGTTTGGTGATGTGTGAACTTTTGTGGGACAGTTTGCTCCTTTTGAAGAAGCAGAGACAGAATTTCAACAGAGTGACTCTTGATCTGCAGAGGTGTATGGAGAAGGGATGTGTGCACAGACACCTCCAGCATTTTTTTCAGAATTCCTCCTTTCAGGACACAGTGCTAACTGCCCTGTTAGGGGCTGGGCTCAGCCTTCCTGCTGCTTGTAGGATTTGTACCCAAAGCTGAAGGCTCTCCAAGCCTGGTGGGCACTGTGGGCTGTGCAAGAGCTGCCACCCACTCTCCAAGGCCATTTCTGGGATGCTCCTCTCTGGATATCCCACCCTGCAGAGTCAGGGCAATGTGGGCCTGACCTCAGATGAAAGTTGTATGGCTTCAGTTAAAGATGCTTCATTTTTTGACTCCTTTTATTGCCTCTGATCTTTCTTTTTTTCCAAGGGAGCTTGTGTAAGTTGACACAATAGATTAAACCATGAGTCGCAGTTGAAGAATCCTGTGTTTTATTATCAGGGATAAATAATATCTCCCCCAGAGGAAAATGGGAGAACACAAGGTCACCCAGCATGCCCAGAGAGGAGCCTGAATAGAAGCTGTAAGTTGCTCCAGCCTCCTGTGCAGCCTGAGCTTCGTTCTGAAGGCAGGGGGGTTTATTCTTCAAAGTACCACTTTCCTTTGCTACCTGCAGACAAATAGGTTGCTCTAAGATGCGTTTCACGAGCTGATTTTTGATTCATGAAAGCCTGAACCAACACTGATCATAAGAAAATCGACAGTGATCATAAAATATGAAAGGTTTTTAAGAAGGACTCTACATCATACTGAGGTCTGCAGCAGGATTTCTGCTTCAGAACCGGAGGGACCAAATGCATCCCTGGTTTATTGATGAAAATGTGGAAGTGAAAGCAGTGAAAGCAGAATTTTGCCCCAGTATATTCAAGGCTACCTAATGCCACAGAAGCTTTTAGGAAATCTACCACTTTAAGCATAAACACAAAACAATTTTGTTCTCATGCAATTTTCTTGCCAATTCTTTTTCTTAAAAATCTGTACGGCTGTCATATAAAATATGCCTGGGTTTGTTCTAATTTAGATTACGCATATTTGTCCTCAGTGAGTGATTGATTAAGTGCTCTGATCTTGACTGCTATGTTAGCAGCAGGGTATCTGCGCAAGAGGATTGGGAAGCTCATTGGATAAATGGTGGAGATGAAATCTTAGCTGTTACAGATCTGGGTTTCTTGTTCACAGCCAAGGCAAATGCTGTCTTCTGTGCAATAACAAACATGCTTTGTAATGTGTTCCAGGACAGTGCTGAGCCTGACTTTGTTTCCTCATGGAGGGGCTTTCAGCTGTCACAATAGCGTGGCACAGAGCTCTTGGTGTCACAGCTCTCAGTGCAGAGAGGGTGTCCCTGAGTTCACTGGATCAGTTGTGATTTACGCTGATGTAACTCAAAACAAAATGTGTCTCCCTGACATCTGCCGAGCTGCTCAGATAAAACCGACACATAAGCAGAATCAGGGTAAAAATGAGATCTCTCTGTGCAACTGAGCTCATTCAAAGCAGCAAGCATGGCTTGGCAGGGCTGACCAAAATGGAAAACCTGCTTCAGGGGTTAGTTACCCTGTCAATCTCATTTTACCATCACTGACCCTGAGCTGGGAGCAAATACATTGCTACCCACAGGAGCTGGGAGGTACTTTCTTGCTTATTTGTATAATCTTAGGTTCTGTGCTTCTTACACAGGAAGTTATGTCAATTTATGTTTTATCATCTTTTCATTTGTTTGTGTTTATGAGCTAGAATGGACACAACTAAAGGTACCTGAAAATGCCAACTTGAAAAAATAAATCCATTTTATTTTTCTCTAGTGGATCTTCATTTCTGCACTGGTAGAAATGGCATTGTCTTTGCAACACCTTAGCACTAAATGGTGTGGTAACAAAACAGGCAATTATGAAAAGAAACGAAGATTTTTTTTTTCTCTCCTTTTCTCTCTCTGAATCATTTCTCTGACCTTCTTCGAGGTGTAGAGAAAGCTTGCAAGACCATCAGAATACATAGGTTGTTTAATGTGATGCTTTCAACCTTGGGGAGAAAAAAAAGAAGATAAAGAGTAAAGAAAAGAAAACCCTTATACCCACTGTCTTCCAAAAGGAGATAGATGAGGTGTGAACTCTAGAGAAAATATTCCAAAACCTGAGCCTGATGCTGTCACAGTAAAGCAGAATAAAATAGAAGAAAGACAAACAAAAGGGTTGTGACCCCAGGGGGACTCAGCACCCTCCTGCTTATCATGGACTTTTGGGAAAAATAAAAAGGGTCAGGCTGCAGAAATAGCAAAAAAAGGTGATCCATCTTGGAAAAAACTCTGTCCCAGCCTAATTTCCCATGATTAGGGCATCCTGTTTGCCGTTGTCTGCGCTGATTTGCTGCCAGCCCCTGCACAGGCAGGGCAGCATCTCAGGTGACTCCCGAGGCATCCCGGCCGCCGAACCTGGAGCCCTTTCCAAGGAAAAAACCATGGCCTGCAGCCACGGAGGGAAGTGCTAAGCCGTGTTAATGATGCTGTGTTATCATCGGGCTCTAATGCTGCCTGGGATGGATGTCACTGCTGTGTATGTTCCTGCAGATCAGTTGGTAATTACACTTGGATCCCGAGTAATTACGCTGAGACTTGCACTCTGTTTTAGGAGACAGAAATAACCGTGCACTCGCCTGGTCCCACACGTAGCACTTGTGATGTAATTTAATAGCCAGCTACTAAAGAGGCATTTCCCTCATATTTATGCCCTTTTAAATTAAACATTGGTGTTTTTCCCTGTGAAAGGAGCACTGTGCCACTGGTCTCCTTTTCCCACTCAAGCGCCCTCCTCTTTTCCCGACAAAATGAAATACACCGAAGGAAAATAAATATTTATGAGCTCCTCCTGGGGTGTGATTGTTTTGATGCAGGTCTTGCTTTGGCTTCACTCTCTGCCCTATTTAAAATTTCGTCAGGGAAAAGCCATCCCTTTAAAGGCTGGAGGAAGATGAGGCATTTGGATGAGTTTTGTGATCTGCAGGTGAGGAGCGAAAGGACCAACCTCCCTTTTGGAGCTTTTCCAGGTCACATCTGCCAGCGTGTTTCCTCTTTAACCTCCCAACATTGCTCACCTGGACAGCTGTAGCACTGCATTAAGCACCTATTTTTGACGAGGAGCTCAGGGAGGCAGCCGGGTGCCCGGAGCTCACCTGCAGAGAGAACCTTCCCTGCCTGCAGTTCTGCTTCCCAGCCATCCATCAGCAAAGCATGCAGCCTTTTTCTCATGTAGAATCCTCTTGTGCATTTCCAAATAAGCCAAGGCTCTGCAAATATTCTCCTCCCTTCAGGGTGAGGAGCTTACTTTGGTTGGGAAAAGAAAGAGTTTACTGTGATCTCTTTCTTTTGGCCTTTTGGGTAATCATTGCTCATAATAATGCCATCCCAGATGTTGAAACATCTCCTGTATTAATTTTACCCAGAAGATAATTTCCCTTAGAAATCATGTGCAAATCCCCTGTTCTAATTTAAGAATTAATTCAGTACACTAAATCTTAGCACTTCATCCTAGAAATGTTTTGCAGTGTCTGTTAACCCTTTGCAACAACAGCAACGAGCCCAAATGTGGGATGTAGAGATGTAACTGAGCCTGTCTCTCATACCAAGCTGTTTTTGAGGCAAGTACCCAATATTTTAAAGCCTGGACCCCCAGAGCCTACCTGCTTGAAGGACTTCCTTCTCCCCAGAGAATCACAAACATAAATTAATTTGCTGTTGCAGGTGTGGAGGGGCAGATATACCAGTGTTCCCAGACACACCACTGGGATGCCTGGGACTGTGACCCACCTACCATCAGGGCTTTGACAGATGCTAGGAATGAAATTAGGATGATTCCACATTTAATAAGGCATGGAGAAAAAAGAGGAAGTTAATAGTTTGGCTGAACTTGTGTAAGAAATACATGGGAGAGCTGGGAGCACATCACAGTTCTTTGGAGTTCTGGATGAGGGTCAGTGGTACCTGAGCATCTCCCCCTTCCTGGGGGGGCTCAGGCACACAGAAGTTCACACCTGTACTACTACACAAAAGTGCTGCTGGTGTGACCTGGTTATGCCTTTGCTGGGCTTTCCTCATTTAATTTGTAATGGAAACTGTGTCAGACTCCAGACTGGGCATTTTCCTGCCCTTCCACGTCGTGACAATCTTAAAACATCACAGCCTTTATACTGCAAGTCTTTGCCACTGAAAGCAGTAAAGAAAATAAAGAGGCCAAGTCTCTGAATTTCCCTCAGCTATGTGAGATCAGAGTGCAGTTCAGCACACCTTTTGTGGCAGAAAGATCTCCTGATTCCTAGCAGAACAATATGACTTTATTTCATCCCAGCTAGCTGCTCAGTGAAACCTGAGGCCACACTTGGGATTCCACTGGTTTTACTGGTGGTTGTGTTTGCACAAGCAGCACCTCGTGCACTTTGCAGAGCAGAGGGCCAGCCAAGGATCTGCTCCAAAGAGGATTTGTTTGGAATCAGCTTTGATAATTACCATAAGGTGATAATAGGTGATTAGTGCTGGGATGTTCCAGCACCTCCACCACCACCTCCTAAACTCCCAGAGGCTTTAATGAGACTGTGCAGCAGCTTGGCCTCAGAGGAGAGGAATGATGCAACCCCCAAAAAGAATCCTTTCTCTTTCATTTCAATAAAGTAGAGTGGGGAAATATTGCTGTGTCCCTCTGGTCCTTAATCAAAGGAGGCTGCATTTTTGCCACCCCGAATTTCAGCACATTGACAACTGCAGGATGGATCTGCTGGCCCAGCAGCTCAAGCTCATGCATTGGTTATTATTCCTCCTGATGAATTCGTTTGGGGGATCTGCTCCCTGAATGCAAAGCTCTCAGGTCAGGACAAATGGAAAATGCACTGCCTGTGACATGCTGTGAGACCCAGAAATGTGTTCAGGTGTGTCCAGTGGCAGTGGGATAAATCTGTTCCTTTATCTCACAGTTGCTGTTGGAATTTCCTTCTAGAAACCTTTTTTTGCATCAGCAATGGCTATTTGCAGTGACATATTGGAGTTTCTTGTATTCATTACATATTGAAATATAACAAGCTAAAGTCATACATTTGATTAGTTATTAGTTATTAGTTCTAATTTTGATTAGTGGGGGACATGACAAAAAAAGACCCAATATCAGATCTGGAGTATTTAGAAAGCCTTTCTATAAAAAAACCCAGAACTTGAAATGTTGTCCTGATGGGAAAGCTAGCTGCAGTTTTCTAAAAAAAATTTTTCTGCAGCATCTCAGGACCTTGATCCCAAAAAGGAACAGTTTGTGTTGTCTGAGGCCCTCATCCTGCCACAAAACATGTACTGGCTGCTTCTGGGGGAGTTTTCTTCTTTCTTCCTCAAGGGAGAGACAGAGTTTAGTGTTATTTAGTGAATTGTCACAAGACAAGACACAGCTCTTCTCACCCAACCCACTGATCTTTCTAGAAGACTTTATATATAATTTGTTTTGCTGCTTTCATTTGCTTTGCTGCTCTCCTGAGCTACAGGGTACCACAGTCTCATTCAGGGTGTTTTATATTCATCTTTGAAGGAACAGAACTGTATTTGCAGACACATTTTGCAGCTCAGATCAACATGCACCAGTTGTGGTCCCACCAGGAGTTTCCCAAATGTGTAGGATGTAGGAAGCTGATGTGTGGATGAGTTGATGCAATCAAGGTTCAAGTGGGCAGAGGTTCACTGTTGGTCTGATGGTCTGGGGCAGGTCCTGGTGTCTGCAGGAGGTGGGAGCAGAGGTCCTGTGCAGTCTGTGGGCAGCAGGAAGGAAATATCTCAGCAAGAGATGATGCCCACTGTCAGGACTGAACACTCAGCCCTGGCACCTCTTGTTCCCAGGACCCAGCTCCCAAGCTCAGTGTTTGAGCTGAGGACACTGAGCCTTGGTACAATGGAACATTTTCTTTTCCCTTCTTTCATTTCCCCTCCCACAGGGGAAAAAACTTGGGTTTAAAGTCTGCTCTTGTTTGATAATTTCCCTTAACTACCAGCTAAATAATACATGATCCACAGTGCTGACTGATGACTCCCTCTCCTGACCCTGCTTTATTTTTATTGCTTGGCTCGGGCCAGTTCCTTCAAGTCCTGAATCATCAGAACAGAGACCTTGAGGTATTCCAGGCAAATCAATCCCTGGCCCATTGACATATTGCTTTAGCTAACCAACCATACAACTTCGCTTTTCCCTGATAATTTCTCAATTAATTGCTTTTCAGCTCTCATTCGTTACAAGGTCAGGCTGTGACTGGACTTGTACATTCCCATCTCTGATAAACTCTCCTGGTCCCCTAATCAGCCACGACTGGGATTTTAGTTCCATTAACTTATTCATCATCCAGACATTTTCATCTTGGGGAGCTTGACTTTTGATTGTATCAGGAGTATCTTCAATTATTTAAGAGGATTTAAAATTGCCTTCTTACCTAAAGGGAAAATGCATTTGGAGCCCTGAAAATTGATCATATTGGACCAGTGTCTTTTGGATGTACATATGTGCAAGCCCATGCTAAAAGAAAAGCTCCTGCATGGTCAGAGCAGAAGAATTTGCTGCTGGTGAACATGTGTGTGCATGAGGCTGACTCTATTAAGATGTCAGCTATAGGGGAATGACAGTGTGCTGATGACTGGTGGCTTACTGATGCTAAATCACGCCTGAGATCCTGTTCCATGATGTCAAACATTGATTCAGTTTCTGTGGGAAGTTATGCAAATGCCAGAGCCCTTCAATGAGGTCTGAGACTGAAATTGGGAGCAAAAAGAACCCTAATAATAAAAAAAAACCACCAAAAAATCTTCCCCTGTCCTGGCAAGAAATCATTTTAGAAAATTTTGGAGGGAGCTGCTTGAGGACAGGGGTGAATTTTGAACATGTCCCAGAAGACACAAGATCTTGTAGGACCCTTCTTCAGCTTTGGTGAGAGCTGGGAGCCAAATCCTTCTCTTCTGCTGGAACCTTCTGTCTGGGGCTGTGCTTCATCTTTGCAGCAGCTGGTCCAGTCCAAGGCAACAACCCACTAGTGCCACTTTCCACAAATTTATTCTTTTAACAGAAGCAGCAGGCCATGTTACACAACCCCAGCTCTTCTCCACGCCCCTCTTCCCACAGTTTACATCCAGGCAAAGCTCCTAAGAGTCTGCAAGCTTCTCCCAAGAGCAAAACTGTGGCAAACCCAGACACACTGGCATCAGCTGGGAAATGGTGCATTTCTGAACACAGTGGTGGGACCAAGGAGTCTGGAATCTCACCTTGCTCTTTGTCCCAGGTTCCATGACTTTTTCTTTGACTGAAACCCCCCTTCCCAGGATGGCACTGGGGAGCTGTTTCAGATGATCTGAGTGCTTCAGGCTCTGAAGAATATCCACAGAGAGAGGTCAAACTTTATTGACAGGCTCTCTAGAAAGAAAAGCTAGTTTAATATTGGCAAGACAAGACTGCTGCATATTTAACAGGAGCCTCTTCTTCCAGGAAAAGTGCTCTGGTTTCAGTTCCCTTTCTGTTGAACATGGGTGGTAGCTTTTATCACCCATGATTTCATTGCAGGCCACAGAATGATGGATTTTTCTGGCAGAACCCTATGCTCACACTTTTGAGTGCAAATTTTCATAATTCACTTAAAAAGAAAAGCCCACATTATCACTGAGAAGGGCTTAAAAAAAGACTAAGAGCACAAAAAAATTGAAAAAAAAATCACTGCACCAAAAGGCAGTGCCTTGTGATGAAGGAAAATGCAACAGCGACAACAGCATGGACTGTGGGGTGTTGCTTTGCTTGTTTTTCCCCCAAATTTGCAGTAACTCACCCATCCCACTGGAAAAAATGTGCCCTTTCTTGATACATCAGCAAGGAGGGCCTTTCCATGGTCTCTGTCTCTTCCTGTCAATGATGTAGCAGAAGGCACCAACACTTGGAGGACGTGAGGAAACGTACAGTTCTTTCCCCGCCTGTTGCTAGGATTCACAGCTCTACCCCA
Organism: Aegithalos caudatus; assembly: GCA_013389925.1. NCBI lineage: Eukaryota > Metazoa > Chordata > Aves > Passeriformes > Aegithalidae > Aegithalos > Aegithalos caudatus. The sequence goes on from WEIU01024417.1 coordinate 950,483, forward strand.
CCACTTTCTGGGGCTTCAGCTCCTATTTTGGCTGTAGGAAAAAAGAAAGAAACCTTGTTGCTTCCAGGCTTTCTGCATAAGGCTTGAGCAGCTCCGATGCCAGCCCTTATAATATTGCTACAGTCAGACATAAAATCTTAATGCACAATAGTGCCTTGAATCTTGCATTCTTCTGAAAAAGGTGAGTCCCCAGTAGTAAATGAAATATTAAACATTATTAAATATGAAACAGCTAAACCTGGATTCCATTAAAATGAATCTTTCATGGTTTTCCTGGTTTCTTTTTCCCATTCCCTTTTTCTTTTTCTTTTTCTTTTTTTTTTTCCCAGGGAGCGCAGTGATCAACAAAGCTTTTATGTGTCCTTTTAAAGACAGAAAAATCACAGGTAATTTAAGTCTATTCCACTCAGATTTATTTTAGCTGGAAAATAAATCAAGGCAGTGAAACTCTTGCTTGGTTGCATCTCTCTGACTGAAGTATTCAGCAGTTGATATCAAAGGCTCACCTAAAGACACTCTTGTAATGCCTGCTGACATGTGCCACCTATTTAGAAATCTTGTGCCCTGTTACATACTCTACTTTCATTTAGAATGGCTTTAATCTTCCGGCATACACTTAAAAAAAAAACCCCAAACCCACCTGCTTATTCCATAGGATGCATTTTGAGGTGGTTTTGCTGCTCCTGCAGGTTTTCTGGGTGTTAAGCTGTGTCTGAGGTGAGTGCCCACATGGGAGCTGGCAGCTGGGCATCAAAGGGAATGTCTGAGAGAAAAAACTTGGGATTTTACAGAACCTCCCTTAGATTTGCTGATGAAACACCCTTGACTGAGGGTATGATTGCACTGATAGCACAGGGCAGTCAACAGGATAAGCCAGGACTGAATATTCTCACTGTATTTCATGACTGTAGTATTTGCACCTCAAAAATCATAAATATATGACAAACTGTGAACCTCTGATGCTGGAACAAACCAAAGGTGTGTCCTTCTCATGACATGTATTTATGTCCCTGCATTCAGATCTGAAGCCCTTTCTGTGATTATTAACTTCTGTATTTGGACAAGACTGGTAGAAATTTTTAGAAGAAGATGGGTAAAAGAGCTCTTGGCCTTGCTGAGAGGCTCCCAGAGCTTGGATCTGTGTGAGAGCATTCCCTGCCTCGGGCTGGGAGACTGCTGAATCAGGCTGGGTCTGGTGGGAGATTGCATCTCCAGCACACACCTTAATTCCTCACTTGCTGGTGCAAAACATGCATGAATTAATCTACAGACACATTTCTGGACTGGAAGGCAATAAGTACTAAGAAAGACAAGTTAAAATGGCAAAAGAAGGTAGAAAGCCATTAATTATTCATGACTACTGTTCCTTTTAGTGCAGAAAGCCTTGCTGCCTTGCTTTCCATTTTGCTTTGTTTGGGTCACTTCTGAGGCTCAGCAAAGCAGATTTAAATGGGCTCCACACCTCAAGGAGCTCGTGCTGATGGTTCCCTCACATCCAGCTGGGTTTTGCCTCTCTCCCTTCAGGAATTCAGCAAAGTGGGACCCTGCAGCAAAGTGGGAAAATCCACTCTCTGTCCTGATTCAGAGCATGCTGTTTTTCAGATTTCCTAAAAAATAAATAAAATAGTAAATTTTACAAGGTTATTTTCTATATTTAAACACCAATGTTTGCTTTTTGCTGTGGTTCTACTTCAGCTGAGATGGCAAGAGCATCCCACCAGCATGGCCTTCTGGCAGCCTGACCAGAACCACAGCTCTAGGTCTGGTTTTGTGAGGGCTTTTTATGCCTTTTTCTGGCCTGACACCTTTGGAATGGAGAGCAGCGAATCCCAACTGTGTTATTTATTTATTTGAATGAACTGCCTTTGGCCAGCTCAGGTTTTCACCACAAAGATTTCAGACTGCCTCAGAGCACCAGGAAACATGCTGCACACTGCTAGGGAGCTGAGACATGAACATGTCAAATAAGTGATCCACATGAGAGGAGATAGATGTGACATTTAGCAATCATCTTTCTTGGACAAAATGGGGCACTGCTGTCGCTTTAAGTAAATCTCAGTCAAATTTCTGGCATTTTACCATAAGGGAAGCAAGAGGCATAATAGTAAATTTCTCTTTAAAAAATATAAAAGATCAACCTTGGGAAAAAAAAATATGGTTGCCACAATTGAAGGTGCAATACCTCATCCTAGCTTGGCCAGCCATTTCCTGGCTGCTGATATCAATATGTCACTCCTAATGTTTACTGATGTTCATTTTATAAATGACTTTTCCTCGCTGTCAGAGTATCTGTCACTGGCTTCTCTTCCCCCTCTTTGCCTCTCATCCCCTTTAATAAAGATTAATATCTTTGAGGTTAAGTAAAAAGATCACATACCATGTAAATCACACCATAGGTCTGATATTTAAAAAAAGATAAGCATGTAATTGCTGAGATTATGTGAACAAATTGGGTAATTCCTGGTCTAAATGAACAGAGTTGGCTTTTGTGGGATCAGTTAATCTAAGTGCACATTCAAATAAATGTATTTTTGCAGGCATTTGAGCTTCTGAAAGTTCCCCCATTGAAGAACTGCAGATATTTGAAACAAAAATTGGTGAGTTTAACTTCTACAGCATCTCTGAAGTTTCAATATGTTTAAAAGACATGCAGAATGGGGATACTGTAAAAATGTGGCACACTGGCTTTCCATATTTATAGTCCACCAGTGACTTCTATATTAAACTGTTTCAGTCTATGAGTCCAAACAAGATTTTTCAACCTGTCACTCCTGCAGCTCAGCTTGGTGCATGAAATGCTAAACATGTTCTGGCTGCTTTGTACATCTTCCTTGACAAACACCTGGAGTAATGACTCCAGAATGAATATTTAGGTGGCAATTTTATGGATGAAGCACAAACCAGCCATTTTGGCTTTGCAATGCTAAGAGCAGTGAACGTGCACTTGGCTTTTAAACTGCAAGATACAGCTTGGAAGGCACAGTGAAGTAGATGATGGGCTCTTCATATATACTCTGATCCCAGTAGGTTTTCCTGGCCAAAAACTGCAGGACCAGACCAAGACAGGGTCATACCTAAGTACCAAAACCTACAAGATCAGACCAAAAGAGCTGCTGTAGGGGTCAAGGTTATTTTTCTGACCACTGTCTTTGTTGTGCATGTAGGACAATCTTGTGCTTCAGGGTGGAAGATGCAGATTCCTGGTCCAGTTTTGACACTTCCCTGCAGACTTCCCAGCCAGGCTCCATGGGTCAGATCAACAATTCAAAAGGGACTTTAGCCCTTCTTCCTGGTCTATTGGAAGATTTATTGGATCTATTGATCTTCCCTTTTTGGCTCTCCAGCTTTGGTATTAGAGCTCTCTGATACCCACAGCTGTAATTCTGTGTATCCTCAGATTTACAGCAGTGCTGATGTGGTCAAGCCACTCAATTTGTGGTTTGTACATCTGACCCATTGGGAACTTGTACACAAAGGCCCTTCCACTCTCTTCCACTCTCTTCCAGGCACTGGAATTTCTCTGAAAGTGGAGACAGAGCACAGGGCCTTGAGATCCAGGTCTTGTGTTATCTGGGAGGCCCCACACTCACATCTCTGCACATGACAGCCTCTCCTTGTCATGTGGGCTGTTGGTGTTTTGCATTTTGCATGGTTATGTGTGGTGGTGACCTGGCTCCTCTCCATCCTGCCTCTTCAAGAAGCATCCCTGGAAATGGAGAAAGCCTTAAGGACATGCTGGAAGAGCAGGAATGGAGCATGAAAAGAGCTGTGGCTTTGACAAAGACACTTGTTCAGGAATGGAGTATTTTGGCTCTGTTTTGTGCTTTATCCAGAAGCAGTTTGACATAAATTGCTGGATTTAACCCCTAAACTCTGAGTAAAACCCTCCCCCAGGTGTCAAAGGAGACATCCCCATCAGTGCCCAAACTGCAGCCTCCTCTTTGAGCAGGTACATTTTGCTGTGTTGTGAACTCCAGCTCAGGGATAAGTGCAGTTCCTGAATCTGCAGGGAGGGGACAGTTTGAGAGGCAGATCTCATGCAAAGGGCACCAATGATGCTCTTTAGTTTCACACAAAACCTTCCAACTATTGGCAAGCTACAAAAAAAGAGTTGGTACCAAAAGCCAGTTCCTGAAGGGAGAATTGTGTGTGTTATTCCTTTCCAGTGCACCAACAAAACTATTGTGCTCAGAAGATGACTCTGAAACTGCCTTTTGTTGTATTTTGTATGAAGTGGGATTTTCTATCTGCAATAACCCCTGGGTGATTTTATTTCTAGGAACTAGATTATTTCACAATAAAGGCAAAGAGTCTCCAATCATTTTAGCAAGTGAAGAACAAACACCTCTAATCATTCCAAGAATATTATAATATATCCTAAAACAAACTTAGTTTTCACTCTCATGATTGATATGGGCACTATTTTACTGCACAACACTGTTTTTTTTACAAAGAATTATTTCTTTCAACTATAGCTAACTTGATTCTCTGTGCAGCAGGATCTGAGGCCAGTAAACCATGAAGAAATTTTACACTGCAGACTGCAGCAAGCAGAGGTCTCTCTAGTGAAGGCATTATTTTACAAAATGATGGATGTGTATATTTATTTGCTCTGTGACTTCTATGTCAGGTTTGTCATATTTCCTCAAATTACTAGTTAAACCAAGGTTTTGAGTTTTGTTTTGTTTTTGTTTCTGCTGAAGCCTGCAGGCTCAATATACCTTATAAGAATCAAGCTGTAATTTATCTGCTCCATAGATCATGTGTAACAATAATCACTCTGGAGTCTGTGCCGGGTTCGGATGTCTGGCTTTGTTGGAAGAGATGTATGAAGTGAACAAAAAGCTTCCTGATTTTCATACTCTGCAATAAACCTGAAATATGGAGAGAAGTGAAACATGTATTTAAATTAAACCGAGGAATCATGACAAAGAAGGAGCACAGAGAAATACACACACGCCCAGACACATATTTTGCAATGACACAGTATTATTTCTCTTACCAGATGGACCTCTACAAGTTCTGCACACTCCACATTGCAGACATTCAGCAATCAAAGCAGTGAAACAATTTGCACACTGGACTTAGACTCACCAGAAGGATGATTTTTAAACTTGCATTTTGCAGGGACAAAAACCTTTGCCTACACAAAAATGTGGGGACCCCCAAAAGGGTTCATATTCACAAGCACTGCCTGCAATGTTTAAGTGCTACTTCACACTAAATTCACTGTTTGGTGTTGCTGCTTGTTTCTCATACATATGAATAAATTTGGAAAGGCCACGAGAAAACCTCAGAATCTTTTTCTGGGTATTTGCAAAACTACTACTAATAATAACAGGCTAAAATTCTTAGCTGACCAATCTAACCATATACAAATGGAAAAATCACAGAAGATTATAGCTTTAATCCCCTGCATGCCCATACCCACCTCTGGGAAAAAAAAAACAACAACAAAACAGGTAAATGCAGAGAAATATTTTATATTGCCTGTGGTGGGCAGTTCCTCCCACAGCAGAACTGCCTTTTGCAAGGCGTTTCTCTGCCTGTTTTGTTTGTCACAACACCAAAAGGAGACGTGGTTCATGTTGCAGCTCCCACGTGGAGGCGCGGAGCGGGCGCCAGACTGCGCCAGCGCCTGCCGGGTCCCTCGTCACCACACGGGTTAATGCAGCCAGGCTCTGCCACTGACAGGGCCCCAAGGAGGACAAGCACTTGGAAAAGATTTCTGGTCCATTGGCTGTAGGAGCACAGAGCTGCAGAGAGGCCCTGGCACGAAGAAGAGATTGCAATTTTAAAATTAATTAATTCTCCTCTATGAGCGTCGTCGGAGAGCTGCAGCCGTGCTCTGGTGGTGGAGGGGGGCATCTCCTCTGCTCCCCAGATAATGCCATGCCTGGGACTGGATGGATAAAACACATCCTGGGAGGCACTTCCAAAAGCTCAAGGGCTGTTTAGTCTGCAGGCTGAGTTACAGGGCAAATCTTCCTCCAGCTCTCCAAAGCCCCTCTTGCCTTTTTTTTTAAATATTAAAAAAAAAACAAACCCTAAACTGCAGTGGCACTGTCATTAAGAGATCCAACAGAAGCCTGGAAGAAGAGATTAGCACATACCAGAGTGACAGGGAAGGGGGAAAAAATAGACAACATCAGTGCAATGTACCATTAAAAGTATGGAGTGACAGATGACAGTTGGTCTGTGATGGGGTGATTCAGCTAAATGGTAAACAGAAGGGCGAATTCTGATCTCACTTATGCCAACATAAACCTTGGGCTGCAGAGGAGCTGCTTCACGTCTCTAGGACCAGAGTGGAGCCCATAAAAGCTGTGACTCAGCCAGATAATCTCTGACAACTGTTAGCACCGTGGTAAATATGGCAACGTGGCAGGCTTCAAGAGGGGCTAAAAAAAGTTTCGCTTCCACACTTCCAAAGCGAAATGTTTCAGGGGTTTTTTATCTCAAAACGATGTCTAAAATCTTGGTAGCAGTAATAGAAGTGGTTGAGAAATATTGAGAGAAAACATGTTGGGGTTTTGGTTTTTTTTTTTCAGGTTGGATGTAATATTTTGATTGAGGCCAAATTAATGAGGTTGCTGAGCCAATGGGGTGAAAAGTCAGTTATCCCCATAAATTCCAGTCCCTCTGGAGCAGACCTGCTGGACACTTTGCACAACCATTAATGGTGATGTGGTGGACAGACACTAACTCATGTCTGCATCAGATAGATGAGGAAAGGCTTTTAAAAGGAGGTATTTGCTAAGAGAATGTTTAACATTTGTTTTTGCTTCAAAAACACATTTTCAAAGAGAGGATCCCATCCAAAACATATGTTCCCTCCCTGTGTGGGCAGGCGTGCAAACACTAACGTGGGACCAAGCAAACTGCAGAGGAGAGCATGGAAGCCAAAGCTAAAACTCTCCCATCTTGCTGCTGAGGCTTCCTTGTGATAAAGCTTCTGCTCTGTGATACTGGCACTGAGAAAGGGATGGGCTGGGCCTGTCCTGGGTGTCTGAACCCCCTTGTCCCTTCACACATTGGCACCACATTGTTTGCCTTTGGTAAATGACTGTAAAAACTATCAGGATGTGAACATGTGCTGTATTGCTCTCCTGAATAAGAGAATAAATTCCCTTTTTTCTTTCCATGGTTTCACTTTGTGAGGTACTGGTACTTTAACTTCAGTCCACACAGTGCCTAGCTTCACCAGTAAGCTTCTGTGGTATGTGCAGAACTACAAATAAGCTATTTGTCATGGAAAATGTTGAATTTTTCACATTTTAGCTGGCTTGGGAGGTAGGTCTGCACAGAGATATGAAGATCTGAAACCCACCATCTTTGGTGGGAAAGGCCATGAGACGGGGCTGTCCCATGGGGAGGCCACCATGGCAGCTGCATCACCCTCCTAGGTTTCAGGAAATTTAGGATCACTCAATGCCATTTTAAGATTTGGGGTAAAGTTTTCTGTATGAAGCAAAATTTCTTCCTCCTATGAGCTCAACTCGAGGTGGCAGTGAAAATGAGTCTAGGAAATAAAGCTCTGCACCTTATATAGGAAAGCTACCAAAAATATATGGATTGTGGAATTACTCTTTGCTGAGAAGGGAATTCAGATTTTATTCCTCCTATTGTGTTTTATTTCTTGTGTCATTACAGAATACACAAGCAGATTATTCCCCAGCCACAAACACATTTGCAGTGAGATGCTGCAGTTGAAAAGAACAAAACAGGCAACAGTTCAACTTTCACAGTTAAGATCATTATGATACTATTAATGGATATTAATTTCTGTTTATTCTACAAATATTAGGAAACTAGTTTTCAAATTCACACCTCACCAAATGCTTTACAACAATGATTTGTTTCATTAATTTTATCAGCTTGCATGCCTTGTTTTTTTATAGCAGGTTCTTTGCTGAGAGACATTAATCTGTGATGGAGCATCCTAAGAGCCTGTGCAGAGGATCCAAGCTGATAAATGTTGGTGCACAGGCTGCCCACCACTGTCAATTTTTCAATTTGCAGTGTAGTTGGGGCACATAATACATTTCTGGGGGTTTTATTTTTATTTTACGGAAGCCTTGAAATTTTTCTGTGCATATTTTCTCACTGTTTTAACATACATATGAGCCCTCAACATCCAAATGTCAAATTCTGTGTGATATGGGTTAGGTAATAAACCCTATGGTATTATTTTTAGAATACCTATAAAAATAACTAACACAGTTTAAAGTCATGTCTTAGTTAAATATTCAGTGAAGAATTGGTTTTTAGCTGAATTTGGTATCCACTATTTCTGAGTTTCTCACTAATAAATATAAAATGCTAATGGAGAGTGAACAGGAAAATATTTTGCATATGCTGAATTGACCTTACATTCAAAATGCAAAAATGCTTGTGCCATGTGTTTGAGAGAAGTGGGTTAGTGCTTACACCTGGATGATAAAGAGAGCAGTGCAGGCATCCTTATTTAAAATATTTCCTTTAAATTCTCAGGGCTTACAAAATGTCATGGCTTTCTCTGTAATGGCAAGAGCAGAGAGCAGCAGCCAACGCTAAATTCTGTTTCTGATTTTGATCCAGATTCATTGTCCCTGCCTGTTCCCGGAGGATGTTCTGGAGCTGAGTGTGGCAGTGCTACCCCAGTGCCCCTGTGCCCAGGACAGGGAATGTGGGTGGCCAGGTGGCCCAAGGGAGCAGAGCCAGGTCCCTCCAGTGCCACCATCTCCACTGCAGTCATGTCTGGCACACAGATCATCCAACACTCCTGGGCCAGGGGTTTTGCAGCCCTTGATCAGGGTTGCACACATCCTTACACCTGCCAGGTGATGAACTCCTCTCCAGAAGGAGCAGGAGGCAGGGCTGGAGATCTGCACAACCTTCCTCCAGGTAGGGGCAAGCCCAAGTGAGGTTTTACAGGCTGAGCCGAATCCCAAGAATGTTTTTCTCTGCTCTTCCCTGTCAGTCTGCTGTGAGTGCTCCTCTAGATGCTGAATTCCTCTAAAGAAAACTGGAGATGGAGCTAAAACTCATGGTTTGGGCCTGGACCTCCTGTCACAGCTCTGAGTCTGGTGTCTGTCGAGCACCACCAGCGATGGATCAGTGCAGGGATGGCAGTGGGGAAACACCACCACAACAAATGGCTGCTGCTGCATCCCCTCCTCCCCAGTCCCTGGGACAAATTTCTTTATCCCTATCAATGTAACTCAAAACCTGTGAAGTCAATAGAAAAGCCAGTTAAGCAGACCCTGACTCAGCCCTTGGTTTGCTTAAACTCCAGTGCTGTGGATTTAACCCGTGACACTTTGGTTTACCTTCATGTTTTTCCACGGAGTAGACAGAAAATCCTATTTTTCATATTTGTTTCCCTGAACCTTGGCCAGCTGAATAGAGGTCAAATACGTCAAGCTGGGTCTAAACTACAGCAAAAAAAAAAAAAAAAAAAAAAAAAAAAAGAGCTGCATTTCAACCTTTTTCTCTAGCAGAGTGACAATATAATTCATGTTTATATTCCTGCCTTCGCCACCGTCCTGCTGTTTGACCTTGGCAAAGTCACTTCATCTTTTTGGACCTTCATTTCTCCTCCAGCTTGTTCCTTTTGTCTTTAGATTTATATGGGGCAAAATTAGACAAATAGACAAATATTTGGGGCAAAATGTGGCTTACATGGTGCATTGGCATTACTACAACAAAGTGCTTTCACCCCCTGGACTTGAGGTCCAGGCAGAAGTTCTAAAAAATAGTATCAGCATGAATTCCAAGCATGGGGATAAACATAAAGCAATTTGCTGTCCCTATGCATGCCATGGGTTTCCAGCATTCCCACCCAAATTAGCAGGCAGCTCTCTGATGCAGAGCAGTGCCCACCAGTTCTGTCATGCAGCAGGAAAAGCCGGTTCAGATAAGACCAGGAGCTGAGCAAAAGTCAAATGCCTTCATTTGAGCAAAACTCCCATTTTAATGGAGATGTTTGGCTGTCTTCAGATCTAATTTCAGGATCTAAACAACTCATTTCCCCATAAGAATGTGTTTAAACATTGCTTGACTGCTATTCTCCTTTGCTGCAGAGCTGGGAAGTCATCACAACTGAAGAGGAGTCATTATAAATTTGACAATTTGTCCCTTTTCTTCAAAATAAAAAACCAACAATTCTGCAGAGCTTCATTTGTTTCAGCCCACACTGACTCTCATCCAAAGCCTTCCCTGCTGCTTGAAAGAAACCTGAAATTTCCCAACTGCAGGATTAAACTCATCCTCGCCCCCTCCAAACAAACAAACAAATAACAAAGGAGGGAAGAAATTATCTCGACAGTAGGGAGACGAAGGTAAAGAGCTTATATGCTAATCATTAGCAGAAAAAACCCAAAACAACCCAGCTGAAGTCAGAAGAAAAGAACACATAAAAGGGGAATATGGACATTGAAAGGGGAAAAAAAGCAAAGCAGGGGATATAAAGTGCTGCTGCCAGGAGAGTTGTTTGTGCTGTGATGAGTGACCAGAGCCCTGTCCAGACTGGGGGAACTGAATTATTCCAGTTTTAAACTCCCCAGTTCGTGCAGTGATCCCCTGGGTCCCGTCTCTCCCGCACCCCCTGGGTGGGGGTCCCCACCCTCTGTCCCCGTTGTCACCTTGTGCTCTGCTTTGCAGGGAATCTGAGAGCTGGGAGGGAGACAGGGAGGGAAGGGAGGGCAGCCTAAACCCAGCACCCCCCTTGTGAGCCCGTGCTCTCCTTCATACCCAGCACTTACTCATCCTCCCTTTCTCCCCGTGATGACTTCCAAAATAAAGGCGAACTTCTTGATATTTATTATTATTATTGATATCATTTTAGGATGGGTTTTTTTGGGTATCCCCGGTGTGGAAGGAGTTAAAGTCATTATCTCCTCGATGTCCACCGCATCCCCGCCGAGCTCCATCAGAGCAGCCGTGGCAGTGGCAGCGGTGCCTTCACCTCCTCTATACCCATCACTTATCCTCCCTTTCTCCCCGTGATGACTTGCAAAATAAAGGCAAATTTCTTGATATTCATCATCATTATTATTATTGTTATCATTTTAAGGTGGGGTTTTTTAGGTATCCCCGGTGTGGAAGGAGTTAAAGTCATTATCTCCTCGATGTCCACCGCATCCCCGCCGAGCTCCATCAGAGCAGCCGGGGCAGTGGCGGCGGTGCCTTCACCTCCGCTCCTCGCAGCCCCGCGCGGTGCCCAACTGCTGGAGTTTGCTAATTTGTGTGTTTTCACTCGAGGCCTGCTGATTCAATCATTTTAAAGATGCCCATTTCTTCCAAGCCAGGGATTTTATGACTCTAAGGATTAGAAGCTGTTATCCCAACAAACCCTGGAGCTCTATATATTCTGATTTTATGGTAAGCTTCACTAATAAACTGTTTAAAACATATGTTAATTGTGTTTATTGTATTCTTTAATTATCATATGTATCATTAAAGATGTACTATCCCGTTTGGAATCTAATACCTAATGCCCTCCTTTTATTTATTTATTTTCTTTTTTTGGTATCGTTTCACAGTACTGCATTACTTAAAAAAAAGAGAGAGAAGAAATGGAAATACAGATATGTATTTTAACAAGGAAGTTTATTTTCAATTTTCATTGCTTATTTAAAAGTAGAGTCTTTGAATTTAATCTGAAATCTCTCTCATGAAGGAAGGCAGGCAGGGAATGACATAACAAAACACGGCATTCTGTCTCTGTTCATTTTATTCTTTAATTTTTTTTAAATATGCCTCCCTAAAATTTACTATGCTTAGTTTTCTGTTTTCAGACTGCTAAAAATGATAATTCACCCAGCTGAGCTGGGTTACAAAAGATCAGAATAATTGTCCCCTCATTTTTGTTATATCTCATTATTCTTATCATATACACACACACACCCCCAGTGTGTGCATAATAAATAAGGTGTATTATGTATATGTACATGCACCCATGTATACAAATGTACATTCACACTAATTGTGTTCATTTCTACCCATTAATGAGGAGTTATTTTTCCAAAATAGAGATACCTGCCATCCGAGCTGTGTGAGCAGTTTTCACTATTTTGAAGCCTGATCTTGATCCTGAATGTTTTTTTATCCTGTTGCTTTAAAATGAGGGTGGCCCTGCATAATAAAATCCTGAAATTAGGACATATTCCCCTTCTCCTGACTTGCTCCCAACAGCCAGAACAACATCCCTCAACCCTGGGCTCTGATTCCTATTCTGCTTTTATTATTTTTGTTCTTTTTCTTTTTTTTCACTTGGGAAAATAAACTGGCATTAACATGGGGCATTTTGCTCATTGCTGAAAGAGAAAACAGCAATAAAAAAAAACCAACCCAGCATTTTCAGCTGCGCAAGTCAGGGGAAGGGCAGGAAGACGCATGTGCAGCGAGATCAGTCCGTGGTCATCAATATTGCAGATGAGAATAATAAATATGTGCAGGCACACGACAGAATAACACAGCCACTCTCATTTCTGTACTCATGCTGCAGCTCAGGCTTTAAGTTCTGTTTCCCCTCCCCTGCATATGAGGAATATCCTGGGAAAAAAAAGAATTATCCCAACACAGAGTTTTGTTTTGATGAAAAAGAATGAAACTGCTGCTTTGCTGCTGGCGTAGTGGGGGATTTGCTGTCAGGAGTTTATCAATCAGAGGAGTTTTTTTTTATTTTAGTTGGTGAAGAATGTTTCCTTTAGGTACCAGATGTTAATGTCACCTCATGAATGAAACTGCTTCTGCAAATTGAATAATGTCATTTGCATTCACTCATTCTAAATAACATTGAAAAGTGGCAATGCTGCTTGTGTTAAAAATTCTTTTTCCAGGCAAAAGAGACTCTGCTTGGGTATCCAAGAAATGATAAACAACTGGGGTTTGGATTCTTTAATAAACTTGTTAAATACATGTACAATTGGGCTAAGAAATTAAAAACCATGTAATTTTGGTTCTTAAATAATGGCAACCCACAGCCTAAGCATCCCCATCACACAATACAGAACTTAATGTCGGGTCAGTTTCTGTTTATAGGGGTGATGGGTGAATTTGGGACAATGTGCCTGCATAGGTATTACCACTTTCCTCTTGCTGGGACCCCTGAGGACAGGGTTAGTTGTTTTGCCTTTTTGGAGATATAACCCATTGTTGGTTTGACATCCCAGCCACAGGTGTGCTTCAAACTGCAGGAAGAAATAACGGATTGTCAAAACAACCCCACTGTGGTTAGAGACAGCCCATGGTTGATTTTATCCTGAATTCCATGGGTGTAATATTTGGGGTCTTGGTGTCTCTGGAGGGGGGGGTCCTGGAGGAGCACATTCCCCCTGCCTGCACCAGCCCAGCCAGCACAGCTCTGCCCTTGCTGCAGCCCCTGGAAATGATCATTTTGCACAGCCCCACACAAATTAAAGCATCGCCATCTCTCCCTATTATATTAATGGATTTTATGCTACTCTTAAAATTACACTGTTTTCAAACAGGAATACATTTGAATGTCAGACTCTAATACCCAAATATAAATGTCAAGACCTCTGTACATCTCCAACATGTAGGAACTAATTTAATCATCTCAGTGAAACGATTTCAGTTCAGACAATCACTTTGTTCGAGTGGAAGGGTTATGAAGAGGGTGCACAGCCACAGGAAAGTGCTTACACACTATGTAGGTCTTTGCTTTTTTATAAAAAGAAAACCAAGATAGGTATTTGTTCAGGAGTGGAAATTCCCAGCCCCTGCCATTCCACACTGATGGCAACTGAGGTAATCACACTGCGGGCTCAGAAAAATGATGTGAGGAACAGTAAATGCTCACTTGTTGGGGGAAAGAAGGGGAGAGGGCAGTGATGGAATTTTTTTTTCTTCCCTGTGTCTGGGGAATAAAAAAAGGACAATCTTGTGAAATCTAGGCTGGCTGGTCAGTGATGCTGCTGAGCTCCTGAGTGGGTGATCCCACCAGCTGCACACACGGATAATGGACACGGGAGAAAAACCAGCAGCAGTTTTGCATATGGACTGTGGGCTCCTGCTTCTAAAACTCAGCTTAGATAGTTGCATTCCTCCTTTTTATATATGGCATTTAAAAAAAGGCAAAGGCAGTGCAGGCAGGTATTTTTTCTGAAGGGTAATTGCTAAACAGGACTGGCAGAAGGAGCTTATTCCCTATGCAGGCCTGCTACCCCCAGCATCACCGTACTCCAACATGACCCATGGCTTCAATCTGTGCTAGGAGGGAGGGAAGTTCCTCCCAAATTTCAGGGGCGGCTGGGATAGGATCCAGGCCACTGCTGTACAAAGACTCCCATCAGGAGGGGTGCAGTGACTGTACAGGAAAGAGAAAGAAAAATCTCAGCTCCTTTCTGGGGTTTCTGGAGAATCAGGGAGGTTTGAGAGGAAGTGGAATAGTCAGAGAAAGATGGGAAAGAGAAAGGGAAAGGGTGGATCAGAGCCTGGAGACATTGGGGAGGGTTGGTTTGGTACCCCAGAGTTGATAATAAAGGACAGGCAGCAATCCATGTGTGTGGGGAATGTTTGACCATGTCCTTTCCCTGGGCGTGCCATAACCTCCCGAGCTCCAGCACAGCACAGTCTGCAGAGGAGCTGATCCAGTTCCCAGTGAAGCTGCTGGGAATAAACATGGATTCACTGCTGATCACACTTCACTGTCTTCAGTTTAAAACTTCCAGCCCTAATTCTGTCTTCACAACAAGTAGGATTAAAAACTTTGAACTGAAATAATGTTATTGCTGTTTCATGCACCCCCCAAACAAAACAAACTAAAGAATAATCAGGGCTGCAGTCCAGGCTGGAGAGGTTTGGTGAAAGAAGCTTAATTTGTTGGGTAACTTGTTACTCTTAGATGCAGTATAGATGATGTCAAGTTATATTAATAGCTCTAAGATTTTCCAAGTGTTGGTATGAAAACTGCCCAGCCTTGATAATGAAAACATGCGCAGGAGAGCTTTGTAAAACAATCCAAAATCAATCCTGTGTGCCAAGTTGAACATATCAATGAGACAGTTTGCAGTCAGTGGGTTTTCTTATGAAGTGCTGTCAACAGTCAATGCTACACTTGTCTGATCCGTCCAGCCCCGCTAAGTGGAAAGATTTCTCTTTATATTAACCCAATAGAAAAGGAAAGGAAAACCAGGAAAATGTAAGCCACGGTAATTCATCTCAAGTATCCTGAAGGACAATTAGCAACAAAGGCTAGCGGTGGTAAGCCTGCTCTTTGGTGGGGTTTGGAGATCCGGGGCTGTAATTATTGAGCCATCCTGCTGAATAGCACAATCAATGCTTGACGGCTGCGCCGGTGCGGCGGCTCCAGCTCTTGTGTAAATGAAACGTCAGGCTGGGGGAAAAGGGGCCATTGTGTTTACCCGAGCCTGGATTAGCTTTTAGAGAACAATGAATCTGCAATCGACGCAAGACGTTTTAATGGTGTTGTCGGGATCTTTCTTATTAGGAGGTTGGGGTGGTGGAGAGGGAGGGAGAGCGGCGCTGGCGAGGAGGATGCGATCCGCCCGCACTGTGCAGGTGTGCAAGCATCCAGCCCCACTTCCCAGCTTGTCCCAGCTTGTCCCAGCTGGATCGTGGTCCTTGGGGTTGGCAGCAGCCCCCCAGGATCAGGGCAGTGGGACCACAGTGCAGTCGTGCCAGGCTTCACGACTGGCTGGGCAGGTGACATGTTTTTGCACCCGACTACACATCCTTCTGCCCAAAGGGCCCTGAGCCTCCCTCCCCTTGCTCCCTCGAGCATGGCTCTTCCTGATTTATAGCCTCAGGGTTTATCCCTCTCTCTCCTTCACAGTGTTTTTACTCTTCCCCTCCCTCTCTCTCAAAAATAAGCTTCTCCCCAGCAGCATCAAGCTCAAGCTTTTCAGCCTTCCCCTTAAATTCCTGTCTAACTTCTCATGGACACATCTTTATTCTTGTCATGTCTTACTTCCTTCTTTCACAGCAGAAATATTTATCAAACTGCTCTTCAAACCTGCCAGTAGCTTCACTTCCCCCTTCAGTTTTCCCAGCACTGCTCCTTATATTGCAAAAATCATCCCCTTTTCCATGGGCTGAATGAACATTCCAGCTACAGCCAGGGATGTTCTGGGAGGGTTTTGTGTGAGTGCGTGCCCAGAGATGAAGGACTCAGCCAGATTTTTGTGGCCATTCAAAGGCATTTGCTAATCCTCTTTTCTCACCAATTGCAAATATTCCAGTCCTGGACACCATTGCTGGGTGGGAAGGTGACAGGTATCCCAATTCCTTGTTTCCAGCCACATGCTGGAAGAGCAAACCTGTGCTGCCAAAGGATATATAAAATTTACCCATGTGTAGACAGTAATGCTCATCTCTCCAGGAATATTAAGGTAAATAAATACCTGTGGGATGTACATTGCTTTGTGCTTGGTTTTACTGCAGGGTGATGAAGTGAATGAAGCAGCCTGTGCTAAGCCTGGAGAAGACAACAGGAATATCCAAAGGTTTTGGGAATGCATTTGCTTTCTTTGCTCAGGCTTCATTCAAACACATTTTTGCAGGCAACCTATCCAATGTGGATGATGTGGTGCCCACCCTACCCAGACCCTGCCAACTTTGGTGTCTGACTCCTGCCACTAAACCCAGAGAGTTCAGTCCCATTTTCCTCCCTCCAGCCCCAGCCCCTGCCCATGGAGCAAACCAAGGCTGGGGGTCTGTGACGTGCTGGGGGCAGGCACCGAGTGTCACCATAAACCACCACCACACACCTCCTCAATGGAAGGCAAACTCTGCAGATGTAATTGATTAGTAACTATCAGCTAATTGCAGGGTAATCACATGATTATTTTTGCTTTGCAAACTGAATAGTTGCCATGAGATTGGATAATTGTGCGGGGCAATTTTACACGGAGGCACATTCCAATGCAGAGTAAAACCAGTCTGAAGGCTGTGTACAGCAGGCAGGGTGATTTTATTCCTGCAAGTCCAGTGTGCACATCATGTGCTTCCAAAGGCATCTTTAGATCCTATGCTCTAAAGGAGAACCAAAAGGTAAGAAATTGCTCAACCAGTATCACTAGAATGAAATAAAACCCCCAAACTTTTTCCGGGGCAGCATCTTGACAGCTCTGCCAGCCCAAAGGGAAGATGCAATGCTCCTGTCCTTTGGAGGAGGGATTGGGCTGCAGGAGCACTCTCTGCTTAACCCCAGGAACTTGTTTGCCTGCAGCCCACGTAGGCACCACAGCCACAGCTGCACCTGCAAACGAGTGCAGAGCATCTCCCCCTCCTCCCAAGGCCTCATCACAAAACACAGAGATGGTGGCTGGAATATTTTGTCCTTTCGTAGCTCATTAAAATTTTGGTGTTGGCAGGAGAGTCAATCAAATGCCAGCAATGCAACCCAAATATTTTCCCAGATGGGTTGAACATTGTACCAGAAAGCAATTGAAGAAATTATTTTCTCTGTTGGCAGGGCGATTTCAAAGGCACTTTAGTCTCTGAATGTCTCTTAGATGATTAAATATTTCAAGCCATTTTCAATGTCACTGATTCAGATTAATCAAATATTGAAGAGATGGGGTTAAAGCTGGAAGATGTGTTCTCTTTGGCCTCTCAGTGTTGTGGCATCAAACCCGTGGGATAAATGCTCCACACGAGAGGCCTGGATATTCTAAGTTTAATGGAAGCACAAATGCTTCCTTAGCCAGGGAATCCTAAAGCTTCCTACATGTCAGGATTCCTACAAAAAACTCCGGAACTACTAAATATGGGACCAACAGGGGAAAAATCTCACATCTCAGTGATTCAGAAAAAAATAATATAAAGAACCAGCGTAGGTCTGAATTACAAAAATGCCTGTATTAATTTCAGTTTGGCATTACAAGACACATTTCTCTGTGAGCCAAGAGCCAGCAGAACGTACATGGGAATATTTATAGGCTTTATGTAGGAAAAATTAATACAAGAAACGAATGCCACAAGCACATTCATGGATGTACAGGAGGATGGTTCAGACCCTCAGCTGATGGATGTAAGCCTCCATCATCTGTTGCAAGGGAGATACAGGGATTTACCCCAGCTGAGGCTTCAGCTCAGTCTATGGAAATGCTGTTGATGTCAAGTGGCCAGTGGGCACTGACTGGGAAGGAAGTCAGAGCAGGGAGCCTTTGTCTCTTTGGATTTCTTCAGGAAATAATGAAGGAAACAGAATATATCTGTGAGGCCACACTGCTATCAGAGGGATGGGGTACAAGAAAAACAACTTGAGCTACACTCTTGTATTCTGGTGTTCACTCCAATGTCCTCAGAAGCTCAGCCCAAGGCCCCAAATGAACTAAAACACGTTTCTGTGCAGGAAAAAAAACACCCCTCAGAATGAGTTACGTTGGTTTTTACAAGGAGCCACACATGCCTGATTTAAAGAGAAAAACAAGGAAAAAAAAAAGCCCAATTTGTTGCTAGCAGGAATGTTTTTGCTCTCAGAAGAAAATCTATTGGTAATGTTGCATCTGCAATTAATTTGGAGTCAAACAGAAAGCTCACACACACTCACTGATCTGAACTTGGAAGAACAGACACACTTTGCAATCATTTTCATAATGGTCCCTGCTACTCCCACACCATGCATTGCAGGGTGCACCAGCTCAGCTTTCTTGGTTTGCAGGAATAGGTTTTTGTAACTGGAAAATATATGTATCATGCAAACTCTGGTTTTTAAAATATTTCTGGATTTAAAAATCTCAGTGGTTAAACTAAGAACTGTGTTAGAAATGGAAAGGAAAGGTTGAAAACTGTAAGTGAGGAAAAAAAATGGAGGAAAAATCAGGGTCACCTGGTTAAAGTCAGACAAAAGCCACATTTCAAAAAATGTACCCTGTAATTTAGTCAAAATGGAAAGGACAGGAAAAAGGTCAATATTGTTTTAAATGAGACTAACAGCTTCCTTTATGTAATGGGTGAACTCCAGTGTGTTTCCGGATGATTGGCAATTTAACTGCTCAGGGGGAAAAAAAAAGGTTAAACTTATCAGCACACAAAAGTGCCAGCAATTTATTTCTGTCACTTTCCTACAAATTAACCTATTTTAAGGCATTCTGAACCTCATCAGCAAGCCCAGGTGTGGCTGGGAATGAGGGTCAGCACCAGGCCCACATGCACAGGGAAAACGTGACAGCAGGTCTGGCAGGCAACAACCACACAAAGGAGCTCTCAAAGATGAATCCCATGAGGAGAGGGATTCTATTTTCAAAACAGGAAATAAACACTCAACACCCTCCTAAATGAGTGAGGTTTGCTCAGCCCAAACACTGATGTGGACCCTGAGGTGGGATGCTCTGCATCTGTGCACTCCGGAAAGTGTAAGGGATGGATGCTCCAGGGATGAGCTCACAGAGTTCTGCTACATCAGAAAAACATTTATGGACCTGCATCCTTCCCTGCCCAACCCTTCTGGCTTTGGAACTCAGAGAATAAGGACAAGCAGAAGAAAACACCACTCTAACCCCATTCCTTCACAGATCTTTGCTCACCCAGCTCCAAACCCTATCACAAATGTGTGTGACTGGGGTTTTTAGGCTGTAATCCCTGGAGAAGAGAACACCCTTTAATGCAGCTGCAGCATCAGTGGAATTCTGGTGGATTGAGGCTCCTGTACTATTTATGGCCAGAAGTTTCCACATTCCAGAAGTGTGGCCCTCCTTGGCCAGGTGCTCAGAGCTCTGAAATTCCAGAATTTTTTACCTGGTGCAGCCTCTCAAAGGGGACATTAATGGCTTTGGGCTGAATCACTGAACCTCACAGCTGACAATGCTTTTAGCCAAAGCAGTGACTCTCCCTTTAAAACACACTGGGTAGATAAAGCAGCATCTTTCAATATCTGGGTATTTCTTAGTGTTGATTTTAAATACAAGGATGCTTGACTGGCTGCTCTACACCGTGACAAAGCTCTTAATGATTGCTCCAGATACATCCACAGGTGAACCTGCCAGTGAGTTAATCAGCACAAGAGGCTTGACACAGTGGTATTTTGATCTTTGGGATTTCTGTGAGTGCTTATTGGCCCCTTTTTTTCCTTCTCTGACTACTGAAATCATCATCAGCAGCAGATCTCCTTCATAACCAGGCTGCTCTAGAGCTAAATACTGACCAAAAGCAAACTGCTGACCTCAAATTAACAGCAAAGACAAGACTCTTGTAAAACTTACAGGAGTGTGATATCAATTCAGGCCATTAAAATGTTTCAACTACTTCTGCTTGAACCTCAATGCTTCTTTTCTTGGATACCTAAAATACCTGGTTTAATCTGCTATAGACATCATTACCTCTGTCACTACCTCTTGTGACACACCTCTTATTCTCATGATTACTCCTATAGATGATCAAGAAAAAAAGAGAAAATATGAGTTATTTTCAAGTAGTGGAGGGAGCCTTTAAAATTTATCTTTTATATCTAATTGATACAGCTTAATTATCTTTTAATAGAAGTTGCATTCACAATTGGAATAAAATAGGATGTAAGCAGCATCAGGGGGGATAGGCTATAGATGTCCAGCAAAGTTTGCAGGGTCAGGTAGAGTCTATTGTGTAGGGAGCTGGTAAGTACCAGTTTAGGGAGAAAATTAGGAAGGCTTAATTTTCACTCGCTCTTTTCCCCCTCTGGTATGAGACAGGCAGCAGCTCATGTTACAAAAACATTAACTTCCAGAGGCCTTTAATAACAGCCTTCAGTGAACCTAGAAATGCTAAGAGGGACAATTTTGCAGTCTAGGGTATTTGAATCAGTAGCTTTTCATATCACAGTTGAGGCATAAATAGCCATTGTATCTGCTGAAATTATTTCGATCAACTTATGTATTCACCAAGTGGTGTCACTACCACCGTTCTCCATTGCAGTGCTGGAGGAGCTAAGACTGGAGGAACTTGACAGGATAATTAAGTATGAAAGCAGACTGGATTTAGCAGGACCCCAGTGAGTCAACAATCCCGATTGTTTCATCATCTCGGCTTTGTGCTGTTCATATCTTATCAGATTAGATAACAATCTGGTATAGCTACGAGTTGAATTACCATGTTGAACTGCACAGTTAGACCACATGAAAAACATCAATACACATTTAAATAATCCCATTTTCAAACTCAGATAAGAAATGGCCAACCTCTACAAATCAAAGGCATATCCTCAGGCTAAAATAAAGAGTGGTCTGATTACCTATTCAGTGATATCAAAGTGCAACAATCAAATGCTATCACCAATATAAGGCACAGGGCCTTATAGCAGAGCAGGAAAATGACGGCCTCCTGACAGCAAATATCAGAGCTGAAAATCACAGGTTGCAAATTTCAAAGGTGAGGAAAGGATGTAGCCAGGTATCTCCCACAAAATGGAAATATTCCAGTGCCTCAGAGCCTCTTCCTCCTTCTCCATGTTCCTCCTTTCAGCGTTCACAGGGCTGATGCTCTCAGCCTCCAGTGCAGAAGCTCAGGGGGTCTTTAGGCAGCAGATCCCCTCTTTTGTAACTTTTCCATCACCTGCCTGGACACAGAGTCTGTTACCAGCCCACACACACAGTTCCTCTGCCCTGTCTTCCCAAAATGACCCCTCAGAAGTCCCATTTCACAATTTTTTTCCATGGGACAATCCCTGTGATGTGGCCAGGCCATGGTCTCTGTAGGGGCTTGAAATTGTTTCTAGTTTGTCCTGGGTTGAGGAGAAAATGAGGCTTGGAGAAGTAAGTTTGAGATTAATATGTGGCCCTTTTAATTACAGTCACAGTTTCTGCCACCCTGCCAGATCCTGACACCCCATGAAAGGTGAGTGAAACTCTGCATTAAGAACTTTGTTACTGAGAATGAAAATCGAACTGACTAAAAATCAAGCAGGGATCAATTCTCTTTAAGCACCGCCAGTCATTCTCGTTCCTTCCTCCTTTCCCCACCCCTCGCACATTCTCCTCTGATCTTTTATGCAGCTATTTGCAAACTAACCATTAGTTGTCAGTCTCCAGCCATGCAGAGCCGGCAGCCGGAGGATGCTGCAGCCGGAGGATGCTGCAGCCGCCCTGGGAGAGAGCTGCACCCACGGCCCGGCCAGCACGCTGGGAACAGCACGGAGAGCACCCAGGGGACAGGTGTGACCCTCCTGAGAGGGGAAACATTGTCACTGAACGCGGAGACCTGGAAACAGCCGAGGGATGGTCCCAAACAGAGCCCCTCCGTTGGGCTGTGCTCCCGGCTGGCGTGCGGCACCAGCGGGCGAGCCCAGTCCCAGAGCTGGCACTGGAATTGTGGCACCTCCTGTGGTACAGGGACCGAGGGAATGACATGGAATGCTGGCAGAGGCTTCTGCCTTTGGAATTTTATCAGTGGAAGGCAGAAAGAGCTGGGGGAGGAGAGGGACATTAGCGTTTTTTTTTGGGTTTTTTTTTTACATTTTTGGCCGATTATTTTCAAAGTTTCCATTGCTGGAAATACTTTTGTTTGTGACATTCTCAGACAAAACAGTGAAGGAGCACATACTTCCCATAAATTCCCCAACCCTGGAAGTGTTGGGCAGGGCTTTGAACAACCTGGTCTAGTGAAAGGTGTCTCTGCCTATGACAGGGAGTTTGGAATGAGATGGGAGTTAGGTCCCTTCCAAACTATTATGGGATTCTGTGAAAATAGCCCACTGCATTTGATTTATTTTCCTAAACTGGAGAACTCTCATCTGGGTTTGCTCAGAAGCTCTTTGGCTGCAGATTAGGTCCTGCAGCAAAGAATATTTGCAAATTTCCAGAGTAAATGGAAGCTGACCTGGTGATGAGCACCATTCTCATGATGAAATGAGCAGTCTGCAAGATGCAAGTGTGGAGGGTAATAAATATGGGCTGTGGATATTCTGGGCACTCATCTTGAAAAAGAGCAGGGTGTACATTAATAGGAAAGGAAAGTGTCAGAGTAAAAATATTTTCGGTGTGCTGATGCTGGATGAAGATGTGTGAATAAACCATAACTCGATCTGTTAAACTGTTATCTGCTTGTGGTTTATATACCCTTCAGGACATGGTTCATCTGACCAGGAGTGGTCAGAGAACAATTTCCCTCAAGGGGCACAGTGTAAGCTTTGACAATAATTGATTTTTTGAATGGTGGCCAAATTGCACGGCTGTGTATACCTCTACTTCATTTTGGGTCAAACAGAGCATGTTCTGTTCAAAATGAAATGTCTGACTGCCATACCTTTCTTCAAAACAAGATTTATCCAGAGCTGAATAGAAACCATGAGTCTGACATTTTGCAAGTATATAATTTAGGAAATTTCTAACAAAAAAATCTTGTTTTAATATTTTCACCTTTGCTAGTTAAAATGTTTTATGAATTCAAGCTGTACTGAGTGGGCAGTTTTGATTAATGTTGAATGTGATTTTTAGTGACTAAACCATCCATACAGCACATTCTCTGGGACAATACTTGCAATGTGATTGAAGGAAAACCCCAGCCCAAAAGTTGCAGTTGGGGACAGTGGCATTTTGAACCCAGCAGCTTTCCAAGGACAGAGCAGGAGGAATTCAGCCATTGGCTCTGCATACCTCAGAGGATTCCCCTGCGATGCTTCCAGAGCAGATACTTGGAGCTCTGCTTGGCAGCACACGAACTCCCAGCCCTGCCTTCTCATCTCCTTTATGGGTGTTGGCAGCTTAAACCAACATTTTTCCTTGCAACTTCCCCAGAACCCTTCTGTGACGCAGGCCCAGTGTCAAGAAATCACTCAGCTCCTCAGTTCCAGTTTTTCCCCCCAACTTTTCACAGGTGCTCAGAGTCTCACAGGCTGTGTATTTGGGATGATCTGAAGGGTCTTTTCCAACACAAATGATTCCATCCTTGGGGTCTCACAGCCTGTGTGTTTGGGATGATTTGAAGGGTCTTTTCCAACACAAATTATTCCATCCTCAGAGTCTCACAGCCTTGGTATTTGGGATGGTCTGAAGGGTCTTTTCCAACACAAATTATTCCATCCTCAGAGTCACACAGCCTGGGTGTTTGGGATGATCTGAAGGGACTTTTCCAAAGCAAATGATTCCATGGTTCTAAGTGGAGGAACGTGATTGTGCAGCTCGGACTGTCACAGCTCATCACATTCCCAGGACTCCTGTGCACTGAGGTTAGAGAGACATTTCCAAAATAAGGAACAAAATACCAAGGAGATAATTATGGATGGGAAACAGAGATTTTTTTTTCATTAAAAAATGTATTGATATATACATCGATGAGCTAAACTGACAAGCTGTGCTTGAGAAAGGAGTAATTGCATCTTTAATAATATTAAACCTGACACCTGCCTTGGCTGATAACACGCAGTCCTGACACTACTTAGCTAACAATTAGGACACACGAAAAGAATGAAGGGGAAAGCAGTATTAAACTGAATCTGCATTTTAAAAACATAAAAATAAAAAGAAAGACTGTTAATTGTCTAACACTTTGCTAATTCAATCAGACATGCAATTTAAAAATAGCTTTGCTTTTACGCTGAAAGAGGAATTAATTACGATTTCTTCCTGAATTCCACATAGGAAAAAAATATTTTGGATAGGCATAGTATTCTTAGAAAGAAAACCCCAATGCTAATTTTTATCATAAGCACAATTAGAAGGGATATCCTCCATCTGAAAAAGAACAGAGAGCTACATAGCTAAAGGATATCATTGCAAAATGATAAACTGTTCAAAGGTAGAGTGAAACAGATGATCTTGTGGTAAAATGCCATGTTATCTCGTTTAAATGGCATAACTTTGCAAAAGGCGCCACAACATTTCAATCTTTTAAAATGCCATCATTAAAAAATACATATCACAAGTGGTGTCTTTATACACTTCTTTTTTTTTTTAATTTTCCCTTTCCCTCTTTTTTCTCTCTCTGTCTCTCTCTTTTTTAATGGGCTAATACAGTATTGGCAACTTCAAAGGGAAAAGGAAAGGGAACAGCAAAGATGGTTCAAGGTGATCTTGAGTACCACCAAATGTAAATAGATTTAGAAGCAACTTTGGCTTTGCAGGGTTTCTTTCCCTCTGTGTGCATGTTCATCTGTGTTTTAAATAAAAACCACATGCATCCTGCCAGCTGGGTGAATATTGTCTGTAGCACTGGGGGTTTGAGATGAGGATGATGATGGCTTTTCCCCACTCCTGATTGCAGGGAGAGCTGTGGAATGACACTGGGTACAGCTCAGACACCACTGGGATGCTGGGAGCTTGGGCTTTTTTATTTACTTCTTGGAAGGGCACCTTAATCACCACCACCATCCTGCTTACTCCTTTCTTTTTTTTCAAAAATTTTTTTTATTTGTATTTTACCTTTGCAGTCACACTTGGGTTTCTTCAGGGAAATAAATCTGTGGCTCAGTGTAACAAGAGAAAATTATTTTTTCTCAGTTTGCTGCCTGAGCACGGTGAAACATTTTATGAGCACCTGTTTTTATCAGCAACAGTGGAAAAAAAAAAACCAAAGAGAGGAAGAAATCAGACATGAGAAGTCCCTCATGCAAATGTCAGAGGCTCCCTGTTGAACCAACAGACAGATGATCATGCAGAAGTCGTCAGGGATTAACCAGAATCATGGAATCCTGGAATTGTTTGGGTTGGAAAGGTTGAAGCTCATCTCATTCCAACCCTCCCACCGTGGGAACCTTCCACTAGACCAGGTTGTTTAAACCCTTATTGAATCTGGCCTCAGAGCAGGTTGAGTCCATGGCTGGCAGTGGGATTTGCTGTTCTTTATTTCTAGATTTTACCCAGCCAAAGGATGACCAGAAATTCAAATTAATCCATTAAAATATTTTTTGTGTGTGTGTGGAAACCTTTCTTCTATTCATCCAGGAGTTTTGCAGTTGATTTCAGTGGCATCATAACTGTGCTTTGGGTAGGATTAAGGGAGATAGGGACTCACTCCCCATCCTTTGATTTCTAAAAGTTGCTGTGTATGGCTGGAGGGAAGTGTGGAACTGTGAGCTGCAGCTCTTGGTTCTGTGCTGGGTTGACTGGATAAAATCTGATTTCAGTCCAAGAAGCACAAACCAGGAATTTTGGTGTAGTTACATCTGGAATATTCTGCAAATAAACCATCAACACATGCACCTAAATGAAGTGTGTGCACACATTCATCTTCCTACAGACACATGTATATACACTCACTTATATATGTATATAAAGATACCCACTTCCCTAATTTATTCTGCATAGAAAACCCCACACTCCTCTTACACTGGCAACACAAATGACTATAACTGAACTTGATTTGTGGGGTTTTTTTTGCAGTTTTTACATTGCACCTCTGTCAAACAATCAATGACATTGTATATATGCAGCAGAAGCATATGCATTTATTTATACATATAGAATGTGTTCTATCTATACATATAAATGGATTATTTACAAAGTATTTCTCAAAATTTCATGACAGTTCATCGTATTGAAGGTGCAGTAGTTGGGTTAAAATGACACTGTTGAGCCCCTGGGGTCTTTTTTAATAAATATATTTTTGGCTTCTGCCTTCTGGAAATCTGCACCAGGCTTTGAAACTCCCGAAAAATTGATTTGCTTTTTTATTGCTGCTTAGTCCACACTATAGGCTGGACATATTTTCTTCTTTTAATTGAATCTGCCCATTACACTGCACAAGTGCCAGGACATCAATTTAATATCTAGACTTTTTTTTTTTTTT
>WEIU01024417.1:984346-1006881 GCA_013389925.1 Aegithalos caudatus
AAAAGAAAAGAAAAAGAAAAAAGAATGAGGAGACAGAGAAAGTAGTGCTGAGTTTTGCATGTTCAGGTAAAAAGACTGATCTTCCCTAGGCTTGGTGTGAAGCTTGAGGGAAGGCTACAGATAGGTTATACATGAAACTGGGAAACAGAAAGAAAAAGGGAAGGGGAAGGGGAAGAGGAAAGGAAAAGGGAAAGAGAAAGGGAAATGGAAAGGGAAAGGGAAAGAGAAAGGGAAAGGCAAGGGAAAAAGAAATAAAAGAACAATCACTGAGAGAAGGGGGAAAACCAGAATTGATTCTATGATTTTTTTTTTTCCAAAATAATTCAGTGATTCTCATTCAGCTGGTGCTTTTCTTAAAGACCAAAGAGCCTATATGATAAGCATATTTTACAAATTAGGTAGCGATTTATCCCGCTTTTGTTTTAATGATTGAAATGAATGATGTCGTGCCGCTTGCTGCTGCTGCTGCATTCAGCGCCTGCTGTTCTTGGGAGCTGAAGACACCGAGAAATTTGCATACTTAATGCCGGGAACTGGCACAGACTAAATAGCTTCTTTTCTTTCCTCTGTGTTTGTAGATTTACTGTAGTGCTGGGTTTAATCAAAGGCTTTTTAAAGCCGTCCGTGTGCCGTTTCACAATGCTGAACTTGCATGTGACAAAGGCAGCTATTTATTACTTATCAGCTTTATGGCAAGGACCACGGGCTACCCTAATTAAAGGTGTAGGGGCAGCGTGCCCCTGCAGGAAAAGGCACTGGCCAGTTAACATTTCTAATCCCTCATAGAGGCATGGCGTGGATTATTTTTCATTTTGTTTTGTTGCTGGTTAAGCATTCAGAAATAGTGTTAGGGTTAGGCAGGGAGCTGAACCAACTTTGGATGGGGTGTGAGCTTCCAAAGGTGTGAGCTCTCCATGTGGATTCCATGGGGGCTACGTTGGTTGAGGTGCTTTACATTTTTACCTGCACTAGAGCAGAACTGGCTGGGACATTCTGTGCTTCATGAGATGTTACCAAAACAGCATGAATCATTGGATGCCCCATCCCTGGAAGTGTCCAAGGCCAGGTTGGATGGGGCTTGGAGCAAGCTGGGATAGTGGAAGCTGTCCCTGCCTATGGCAGGGAGTTGGAGTGAGATGAGTTTTAACATCTCTTTTAGCCCAAAGGATTCTGTGGTTCTGTGATTTTATGATCAAGGGCAAAATGCTCTATAGAGACAAATCCACATCAACCAGCTTTCTCCTGGGCTTCCCTGCTCATTTCTCGTGTGCACATGAGAGAGCAGAAAACAGAGAGCTGTCATACCCCATCACTTGGTTTGGGGTTGAGTGGATCATCAAGAAGATGTAGAGTGAAAAGCTCTTCTTCAGAAGGACCTTTAACCTCCCATCTCTTGTGACCAGGAAAACCACCCCAGAGACCAGGTTATGCCTCAGAAGTCTCTTATTTATATTAAGATCATCCAACACTCCCAAATCTAAGAAACTTTCTTATGGTAACTAGGTTTTGATTTGAAAACTAATATGTTGAGACAATCCTATGCCTTCAAAAAAAACCACCCCAGATTCTTGGTTTTTGTTCTACCACAGATAAAGATAAATGCTGGACTTTGGTGGACATTCACAAACCAGGAAGACCTCATTGTGCAGCTCTGCATCCACATCAGCACCCGTGAAACCATTCAGGAACAGCTACACTGACTGTAGTGAAAGCAGGATTGTCCTTTATTTACTATCAGCAAACTTAGGGCTTCATTTCAAGTCAGTAAGAAATTTCCACAGGCAAATTATTATTATTTTGAACGGCAAGAAAACACGTTTTTTCCTCTCTAAATATTTTCCAACTTAAAGAGACAAAACACAGCGTAGGGGAGAGCAAAGAGCATTAATATCTTGTCAGGGCTGGCCCATACAGAGGCAACTTCATAAAAAGAAATAAATAAATGTCCCCCTCCCCCCAACATCTGCTGGGAGCACTCAGAGATAACTGGCAGCTTGAACAATAACTCCGAGGACGGGAATCCTGGAACAATGGGAGTGGGAAGAGAGCAGCCCTGGCTGTGGCATCGTTTCCAGGCCTTCTGCACACACAATTGATTCACGGGGAATAAAGATCAAGTTGGACCAATAGCACTATAATTTGGGAACAAATATATTGATTACAAGAGAGTCCCACTGGAATGAATGGGGCTCCTCGGGAAGCGCCGTTATTATTCCGCGCGCGCGGGGATTGCAGCCCGCGCTCTGCCCGAGCTCTGAATTGATCAGCATGAGATTATCACCCTGCAAATGCAATATCTGCCTGCTGCAGCACTGCCTGCACACACAGCCAGGGGATGACCCAGCCTGCAGGCCTGCTCAGGCACAGGGATTCCTCCTCACCCCTTTGCTGAGCCTGCTAATTCCTATGGATCCTTTGGAGAAACCTCCCTGGCCAGAGCCTGTAGGTCGTGTGCTCTTGAACATCACCAAGAGGGAGTTTATCTTCCTTCTAAAGTGGTTTTTAATAAAAGAAGTAAAAAACAGCTATGAAATATCTAGGAGAAAGGGTAGTATTAAAATAACAGGATTTGCCCAAACCTCTATACCTATTAATGATGCTTTAGAGAACAATAATGGGATTAGTTTTGAACTCCTAGCTCCTTTTTCACATTTAGGTTTTAGTTGGCTTTTAGTTAGGTTCAACATTTTATTTAGTGCTAGAAATTACATCATATTCCCCCAGTTTTAGTCTCAATTATTTATTTACTTAAATTTAAATTAAAATATGAGACATATTTAGGACTTTAAATTCCCTAATTCATCTTTCTTAAAGCAGAGGAGTCCCAAAATGATCATCTTGAAAGGAGGTCACCCACCCAGATCCCTCTAAAAGTCCTCCAGTTTGCATTATCTCACAACTAGCAGCAACAAGTCCCAAAATCTTGGAGACCTCATGGTCTCTGTCCTCACAATGAAAGAATAATGACCACCTCTTGTTCTGCCACTATGCTGTGATTAGTGCTTTAGAATAATTTAAAATCCTCTTTATTTTCACCTCCTTCTAACATGAGCATCACTGCTGCCTTTTCACTGGTGGTTCCTCTTCTCAGATCTGCTTTTGGCCTTGCTGCCTACGGAGTATCACAGTTACTCTATTGTACCTGGCATAATGTTTATTATTTTTAAATTTAAGGCTGAGCTGAGCTTTTCAAACAGATCATCTTTACCCACCTGCCGAGAATGGCTTTTCCAAAGGTGGGTGTTCAATATTTTCTGAAAATTGTTTTTCTTTAATGAGTCCAACTTCAGGCTCCCAAGGCAAAAGACACCCAAACTGCGAATCATTTCTTAAAACTTCATCCCTGTAGCAAAGTTAAATTGCCAGGTTGCATTTTCTTTTCTAAATCACTTTCTCTGCATTCTAATTCCTTTCAGTTTGACAGCCTTAAAGCAGACAGATCAGGCTGAAGCAAAGATTTCACCAAGTCTAAGCTAAGCCTGTTTAAAATGACTGCAACTTTAATTTCAAACTAGGAATTATAATGCAAAAAGTAATTTTTCCCTCGATGTGTATGTAACAGCCCTGGGCATGCCCTTTTGAGAAAACATATGCAACAACACAATGCTGATTGAACCAACCCCAAAAAATTAGCAGGACCACAAATTTGCAAAGAGATTTTTGCATTCACTCCACTCTGCTTGAAACCAGAGAGACTCTAATGGTCTTCTGACTAACTAGTCCTGTTGGTGCTAGTCTTGGCCTAAAGGCTACAGAGACATTTATTTTTGGTTTGTGGTGCCTGCTGCAGCTCCAGCAGCCTGAGTTCCGTGCTGCCTTGCATGTGTTCACCCACAAAAGCCGTGGACTGCTCTTTTCCACAAATCTGTAGCATGAAAGCTGCCATGGCATTGGAGCTGCTCCACATGTTTGTCTGGCACGTATCTGGGATGGGAGGTGTGTTATCAGGCCAGCCTGGAAGTGTCAGGTGCTGCCACCGACACTTGGTGATAATGCTCCATATGCAGGAAAAGATGGATGATATCATAGCTGGGATTTTTTTTTTTTTTTTTCTCCCCAGCAAAATGGGAGCTGTAATATTTCACTTCTCCTGCCAGAGAGGACACTACCAGCACATCACTTGTAGGCCCAAGCTGGTGATCTTTATGTGCTGTAGTAACTGGCTCTCCAGCACTTCTTTGATGATAACCATAATACCAATTCAGAAAATACAACCAGAAAATATTCCTTGAGCACAAAATTTGTGTTATTTATAGACCCATTTCCTAGCATCTGATATTTCTGCAAGAAATATAGATACTATCTTCATTCTAGTCACCATCCAAACCTCTGAATAAATCTACAGTTCCATGATAATTTAAAAGACAATTCAAGTCCTTGGGTAATCACAAGAGTGCCAAGTGGTACCAGAACTGTCAGGAGGATGTTTCTGATACGTGGTGAAGCACCTGCTCTCTTGATGAGGGTCATCAGACCTCAACTGGACCATTCCCAAGTCCTCATCTTGGAGTGGACAAAGCATTCAGACCCCACTGCAAGGTCCCCTCTGCCCACAGGAAGCAGCACTCACTGTGCTGGTGTTGGGCATGATAGAAACTTGGCTCTGTCATTGATTTTATTCCATTTTATTACTCTCAGCTCTTCCAGAGTATTGCAGACTCTCAAGAGACCTTTTAAGACATTTGCTGATGCTTCACTTATAAATCAAATCTCTCTTTCCTGGATATTTTGCTGTGCTCCATCCTCCTCCTGAGCTGTGGGAACAAAAATCCTGTGAAGAAATGAGCCCACCTCCACCTTCATGCTGTCCCCCCAAAAAAAGTTTTAAGGGAGATTTTTTTCCCAGTATGAGCTCAGGTTTTACTGGTCATCCTGTTTTTTTGTTGCAGCTTAACGAGATTTATCTCCCCTCTCTCCAAGTGATAATTGTAACAGGTAAAACCAGCACTTCACTGCACTTTCTGGGCCTGCAAGAGATTTTTTGAGCCTTGTGGAGTTGGGTGGAGGTGGCACCTCTTTACCTTCCTGACTGACAAGTCACACTGGGAGTGTGGACACATCTGAGACAGGAGAAGAAGATATTCTCAACCAACATCCTTCTTGAATTGAAATTAAAAGCTGAAAAGATTTATTACAGTAGCATATTCATGCTGCTATATTTAAGGTGATGTCAGTGTTCTCAACATAATCCTTCTCATGCACTGAGGATTAAAACTCAGCCATAATAAAGTAGCCCGAACTGAGACTTGTCCTCAAATGTTTCCTATTTGAAGCATTAATTTTATTTTATTACATTAGAAATAAAATCAGTTCAGGAGTTTTGTGGGTTTGGAGATGAGAACAAGGAGGGATTCTGTCTAGCCACTTGCCCCTGCTGATTGCCAGAGAAGTCAAGAGACCCAGGCAGAGACAATGCTGCAAAGGGAGAAAAATGCTGCTGCTTTTCTTCCTTTGAGCACAGGATATCAGCCTGTGGACTAAAAAAGTGCCTTTACACATAAACTGGTGATAAAAATTCAAATAAACACAAATTTCTGTCTGCACTGTGGCCCTTCCTGTGGTGCTCTCAGGACTTTTGGGTACCAGCTGAACTTTAAAAAGCCTTGGCTTCTCCCTGGAGCCTGTGTTTACTCTCGAACATGCTATAAATAATTCATAGGTTTATCTGTTAAAATGATACATAAAATGGCAACAAAGCTACTTTGCTTGTGCAGTAGGAACGAATCTCTATAATGGAATTTGCCTTTTTCCAGTGTATTGTCATTTCCAAAAATATCCAGTTTACTGACTTCTCTTTTGATGGCGGCCAGTGTTTTTATTCCCTAAGTTCAAAAAGGAACATGAATCATAGTTGTGATCATGCTAAAGAGATTTTGCAGGATTGTTTTCTCCTTTGAGCCAGGTGCAGAGCTCCAGGTCAGGATCCAGCTGGCTGTGCTGGATCAGTGGAGTGTATTCAGGACAGGGAATGCTCAACGAGTATGTGGGAGCAGGGGGAAACCAGACTAATTGTGGGATGTTCCCTACATTGGCCACGCTCAAACCACAGCCTTGGGGACCAGCTGGAAAGAAAGACTGGTGGCTGTGCTGGCCCTGGGCACAGGGAGCAAGTCTGCCTTAATGCAGCCCTTTGGTTTGAGATAAGGATGAAATGGTTCTTTGAAGCTGAGATAGTGAAAAAGGAGGGGAAAAAATGATAAAGCTGGTGAGAGAGCTTAGTGCTGCTCATAGCATCAGAAATGGCCAGAGTCAAGGGTGTCCCTTTGGGGAGTTTTAATAGGAAACTCTCCCAAGAGCTTGTTCCAGCTGGAGGAGGAGGAGGGAGGACCACGAAGATGGGGAGTTTGTCCTGGAGAAACATTATACCACTGGAAAGGAGACTGTCCTTTCTGAAGCCAAGACACTGAAATCTGGGATTCAGGGAGACTGTGGAGCATAAAGATGTTAAATATACGAGGTTTGGGTAGCTTGGAAATGTCAAATTAAATTTACCTGAACAATTTCAATTTGATTCCTTTGGGGATGTACATGGGTTTATGATCTTTAGGCTAAATATTCACATGCCTTTTTTTCCTGAAGTTACCATGTGCACAAAGTACACCTGCAAAGAGCTCCTTTAAAGAGCAACTGCTTGATATTTTAATTCCAGAAAACTGCTCAAACACTGCTCTGGAGGCAATGACTAACTTCCTCTCTAGCTTGCCTA
The DNA here is from genome assembly GCA_013389925.1 of Aegithalos caudatus. Taxonomy (NCBI): domain Eukaryota; kingdom Metazoa; phylum Chordata; class Aves; order Passeriformes; family Aegithalidae; genus Aegithalos; species Aegithalos caudatus. The sequence continues at coordinate 991,053 of WEIU01024417.1, forward strand.
TGGAATTCACAAGTTTAGAATTAATTTAGGAGGAGGGTGATATTCTTGCCACTTTACAGAGGGAAGCATTGAGTCACAAACAAGAGTTCTCCTAAGTGCAGTAATTGCAGAACTGAAATTGTGATGATGCAGGGCTGGGTATCTCATGCCCTGGGGTGTTTGCTCTGTTCCATTACCTGCATGCAGCTGGGGGAGCTCAGCACCCCTCTAAGGCCAAATTCCAGGGTTTCACCCCAAAATGGGCAGCTTGCATCTATTAATGACTCAAAAAATGTTAGAACCTCGTGTAGGAATTCTCTGAGGGAGGTAGAAGGAGATAATTAGTTAGGTCTTTGGAGACAACTGTCTTAAATCCAGGATGACCTTTGTAGTTGTTTTTATTGAGATTTTGTGGTTTGGACTGAAATTTTCTGATGGAAAATTTTGAAAAAAAAAAAAAATTATGTAATAGTGATTGCAGGTTTCTGAGGGAAAAAAAAAAAAAGAAGAAAGAATGAATAGCAATCTGCTCTGTTCAATTCTTAACTATTACAGGGGGATGTGGAAGGATTTTATGCTGGGAATATTCCTTTTGAAGTTCCCATAAAAATCTGTTCAAATTTGGCCGTGCTAAATGCATTTGTGAAATTACTATTTGCACATGCTCAGAAGAGCCTTTTTTAATTTTATATTTAGCAGCTAAAATCTCCAGAGAACCACCTGAGCAGCTTGGAGCTGTGCCATACCCAGGGGCTGATCAGACTCCAGCCCAGGACGTCAGCGTGAAATGTGGGATGGGGAGGGCTTTTCCCAGAAGAGGGAGATTTCAGCCCTATGGATGAACATGTGAATGGCACAAAATAGATGTCATTATACTCTCAAAATCCACAGATAGTATCAGTCGAGACTGAACCAGAGTCTTTGCAACTGCCTTTGCAAGTCAGCTAAAATTCAGAGGAGGTGGAGCTGTCAGATTGTTTGCAATAAATTTTGAGTGATGCTCTCTGAAAACATCCCTGCTTTAGATGAGGCTTGTTGTGTGCATTGTCTGGACAGTCACTTCTCTGATTTTCCTGCTGCAAAGAAGGAACCATCCCAGACAGAGTGGTGGCACAGAACCTTTCCTCCCACCTTCCCCACTCCTTGATTTTTGGAAAGGCAGTGGCACCTTCCTGTCAGATGTCTGTCCAAATTGGATAAATTAGTTTTAAGCAAGGAGAAAACATCCTTGCTGAGGGACAGAGAAGCCATTCTTGCTCAGGGATGGAGCAAGCAGGACCTTTCCTTTGCATGTCACAGCCCTAGAGGTGTCAACACATGGTTGGGTCAGCCAAGGGGAGTTTTACCTGACTGTGGCCACAGTGAGATAAATGCAGCAACGCTGTTAAATAGAATTAGCTATTTATTTGCATGGCATTTAATAGTGTTGAATAAAGGTCAGTGTGTTCTCACAGCCTTGCCATTTGTGTTGAGGGAAAGAGAGCAGCTGTGGCTCTTCTCCCCATCTCCAGGATTTCATACTCCCTTATTTTACAGCCAGGTATTCATAGCTACTTTTATGAACCCACTCCATAAAGAGAGGTTTCTTGCTGAAAAACCAAAAGGAACTTATTGTAAAATTCCCATCCATCATGACAACAGAGACTGGATTGCACCCAGATGCAGAAGGGCTGTGAAGGAACAGCATTTCTCCAGGAAGCAAACCAGAAAACTTTGGCTGATACATTTTTCCCTGGGTCACTGGGATTTATCCATGTTCTGTCCAGCATGTCACAGGCAGCCCTGGCCATGTTCTTCATATGTCTCTTGGTCCTGTGTCTTTTATCTTTTATATAGAGTGAGCTGCTGCACAACTACCCTTTGATAATGTTCAATTAACAGGGAGTGCTTTGAGACTCACTATTGTCATCTCACACCTCTGTGCATCCCTCACACTCTCTCCACTCCCAGCAGGTACCAATGTGTGATGGGAACTGGGACTATGGCCCAGCAAACTTCCCAAAATTCTGTTTGTTGCAGATGCAGGTTCTGCCTTCTCTCCTGTCCTGGTGCAATTGTCAGGGCACGAGGGGCTGGGGGTGGAACATCCCTCACCCCACCTTGCAGGACATGGTGGAGCTACATGGACTCAGCCCCCAGCCCACACAAATTAAAATGCAATAGCTCTCCATGCAGGTGATCTCGTTCAAGAGGATTTAATTACAGTGAGATGAGGAGCCTCCATCCAGGGGTTTCACCTGCTTTATTTTACACCTTTTCCTGATAATTTTCATGGCCTTCCCTTAGGCTCTCTAAGGCTCAGGCAGTACCACAGAAGTAGCAATATTTCCCTAAAAGAGCCATTTCCAAACATCTCCTTTGGGTTTTTCATAGCTTGGTACTGTACCAGCTCTTCTCACCGAGCTACTGTGTGGAATAATGTGCCCAGGCGAACATTGTTACACGAAAACACAAATACTGGAGATGCTGACAGATGGAGGAATCACACTGTTTTGAGGGAAGGAAGGGCAGGATAGGAGCAGGAATATCAGAATGAGTCTTGCCGTTTACATATAACAAGCTACAGCTATATTTGGATACGCTGAGGCATTCACAACCTTCCCAATTGCCAGGCTTTCAAATACACACATTACCACCAGAAGTGCTCTTGCTTAAGTGCTCCCATCTCCAGGATTTCCTTTGAAGTATCTGACTGAAGTAATGTAAAGTGCATTTCAATTGGCAGTGAATGCAGGTTAAATGGTAACAGCACAACAGATCCAGTGTTTGTTCCCTGGGCTTTTTCTTTTACCAGGCTCTCTTTTTACGAGGGTTGGTTACTTACTGTAACACTGCATTCAGGCACCTTCAGTCTATTAAGCCTCTTTCCTGACCCTCTATACAACTGCTCGAGGATGCTGTGAGCTCTATCAGCACTGCTTTAGTACACAAAAAAAGTGAGTAAATGCACTGCTGAGTGCACAGGCTGAGCAGTAAGTGGTGGGTAAACTCCCTTTAGAAATCTGTGCACTTGCATTTACCCTTGGCTACACCGCCGAGCTGGCTGGAGACTGAGCCAAGCGCCGCGGATCACTTTGGATTTGTGTGTCACCTCCCATACATGTTGATGCAGTATCAGCTATTTAACCTTTAAACAGAGTGCTTTTCTAATCCATTGGATTGGCTGAAGGATGTATATTATGCTAACAAAATAGCCAAGTCTGCACTGAGCAATGAAATATCCCCCTGCCCATGCCAGGCACTCTCTCCGCCTTCCATCGCTGAGCCAGTGCTGCAGCACTGCTCTTTGAAAAGCAACCAAAAATGCAGGAGAGGGAAAGAGGCTATCCTGAGTCACTGGTGTCCAGAGACACTTTACCCTGTCTGGACCTGAGCAGGATCTTCCTCATCAGAAAGAGGGAAGATCCAGTGCAAAAGTGGGGAATGAATGCTCCTGGTGGTGAGGCATTGGGCTGATTTATAGTGGGAAAAGGACTGATCTGGGCCATGGATGTGCTAATAAACCATCCAGGTGTGCCAGGGAGAGGGCAGGGATCAGCTGAAGTGGGACACAGAAGTTACCTCCTCCTTCCACTTCTGTAGCACAAGATCAGGTTGAGTGCCTTCTAAGGGTGACAAGAGGAGGGATCAGACCCTAAAACTGCTGTGTAGTGCAGCCAGGCTGAGCCTCTCCCACCAAACCCCTCTTTGTGCCTGTGCCTGTGAAGCAGAGATTGGAATTGAACTGCTGCAGTGAACTTGCTTGTGCTTCACACATACATGCTCAAGAGGATTTCCTTTTATTTTTTTTTTTCTCTCTTTTTAAAGCTGTGAGACTTTTCTCTTTTTTTTCCAGATTCATCTTTCTGGAGCAGAAAGGGGGAGAAAAAGGAATATTCCTTTAGGGCTTTGCTGAATTAAACCCCTTACATCTGAGCATCCTCCAGATCTGGATGTTGGCACCTCCTTACATCTTCCCCATGACTTCTCTGAAGCTGCACCCATGATAGATGTTTAACATGCTGTAATGCATATTCCTGTGTAATGACTTTGGTGGGGCCATTACCATGAGTTACACCAGTGACAGATTGATACTTAAGTCAGTATATGTTTGCATAATATCTGTCTGCGTGCCCACGTAGCCCCCCATTACCAGTGCACATAATGACAGCACCAAGAGCCACATGACTGGTGGGTTCAGCCCTAGTCCCTGTCACTTATTGCCATGGCACCCAGCACTGAATCACTGAGGGTGTTTAAATAGGCAGACATTAATTTATAGAGTAAATCATTACGAAATGGAGGAAATAAGTGACTATCATTGGCACTGATTTGATCTAATGGAGCCTCACAGTAAATTACTAATATTCTCCTTCTCTTGCTGTATTTTTTTTTTTTTAATGAGGAAAACAAATTAAAATATAAACCTTTGTTCAACTTGCCATGTACATTACCAGGTGTGTGGTTTGCTGATGATGTACAAATCCAGCTCACTTCCTCCCTGCTGCTTCTCCAGCTGGGGACAGGGTCTCCTCCTCAAGGTTTCAGTAGAGGCTCAGTAACCTGAAAATTGGAGGAAGAAGACACATTTATTGCTCTCTCCTGCTCTGCCCTTTCCCTTTCCTTTCTGGGAGAAGGCAGCTTTTGGTTCACTCGAGTGGAAGTTGGCTGTCCATTTCCTGATGGCAGCAAAGAGCAGACTCCCATCTGGTTGATGCAGATGCCACTGTTTTGACTTTATCCAGGTGGTCACCCAGCAAACCCTGTTGTGCCTAATTATTTAAGAGGGTTGTGAAACACTAGGTGATTTTATATACCATATGTGCTAGAAAACATAAGCATGAAGATGCTGTGACTTAATGATGTGGCAACTTCGGCTCCGAATCTTCCGTGTTTTACGGCTTAAATCTGACCTTTCCCTTCCCTGTAACGCACTTTGTAGCATTTAGCATGAAAGAAGAGCAAACAGAATTGGAGATGGGGAGGTTATCAGCAGCAGTTACAGAGCCATCCTCCACCCACTATCAAGATAAAGCAATTGGCTCATTTTAGAATATCCATCCTAGAGAGAAGAAGGCGGGAGGAGAGAGGGGAGAGCCTGGCCATTAAATGGAATTTCAGGATTTGGAGTTCAGAGACTTTCTTCATGGTGTTAGAGCAAATCACAGACCTCCTTCCTCAGAGCAAAACAACAACACACAGGGTCTCCTGTTCTGGTTATTAATTTATTTATTTTTAACCCATGTACTTTGTTGCTTTGACTTCTCGAACAATGGGAAGGTACAAGGAGAGAAGGATAATAAATTGCATTCCCTCCTTTTTGCCATCACAGGAAACCTTGAGGGACTGTTCAGCAAGCTGGAGCTCTTATCTGCCTTTGGGCGATCTCATTATCAAACCTTCATTTTGCTCCCCAGCAGGAGAGATGGCCTGCAATGTATGATAACCTCTACTTATGAAACTCACACTCCAGAAATCTCTGATAATAGGCCAGCTAAAATGGAAAACCAAAGAGCAGGCACCAGGTTTTTGCCACCAATAAAGACTACACACACACACACACACACACAGAGGCAGGTACCAACACATATATATGTTTTTAGTTTTTATTTATATTTCTATGCACCAGCCTCATTCTGATGAGACCTCCCAGAATATAAACCACAAATCTAATAGGAATAATATTTTACACCATACCTGAAATGGCATTTTCAAATAAGGCTGTACAATATAGGAGCCTGTATCCCATCTACAGAGAGGTCAGTGAAATCAGTGGGAATTATAACCTGTCTAACCTGCTCAGGTGTTTCTATAAATCCCATTAAACACTTATTTAAAGACAGTTGAAAATATGACCTCTAGGAACAGAAGTAGTTCCTGGGGATAGAGAGAAAAAGAGAAGAAGAGGATAAAGATGATCAAGTTCCTTAAACACTTGGGCACTTCAATTAATACATTATAATATAAAATGACAGAATATTTTTTATTATTTTCAATTACTTTCCTATCATGATGGCACTGTCCAGTTAATACTTCACCCTCCAAACCCCCCATTTCTGAATCCTGTATCTCTCCATAGGCCACTGAGGAATAAATGGGTTTGTAGCACTCCCAGTGCAACCCCTTCTGGGTATGGGCTAAAGAAGGGAAGAGACTGAAATTTGAGGAGTTCAGCTGCAAACCCCAGAATTCCTGCCCATTTTTCCTAGCTTAGGCTGTGTGACCTATAAATCTCCCTGCCCAGCAAAGAGATCCAGCTGACAGGGGGCCACGAGGGCACAGTCAGAGCCCACACCCACCCCAGGGTTGGAAAAGGTGAAGTTTTGGATGATGCAGCAAAGGTACAGAGGTTCTTTTGGGCCAGGGAAGTATCCAGAAGGACTCCCCTGGATGCACAGCCCCACTAATCCATACACTCCCACTTGCAGGGCTGCCTTTCCCAGCTCCATGAGCTCCCACCAAGAGCAGCTGCTGTGCCAGGGAGCAGCTTTGCTGCTCTCCACAGGCAGGGGATTAGGTCACAGGAATCAGCTACAGCTCAGCATCCCTTGGCCATCCCCATCCCCACCATGCTGCCATGCCAGAACTTCCCTATCACAACCTGAGAAGCAGAGCAAGCCAGGCTGTGAACTTATTTTTTATCTCCTTTTGTTCTGTACCACTGCCAGATTCTGTTCTGGAACACACAGAATGTGGTGTGAAGGTAAAACACCTGGAAGCATCAACAGTCCATCCCCTCTCTTTTTGTTTCCACTTTCCTATCTATAAAAAAGGTCACCAATAATCAGTTGGTCTCCCTCACTTGTGCAGGGAATGCAAAAATATATTTGCTCTTGTAAAACCTCCTTAGGCATTACACACTGCTGCAAATATGATAACAATTTTAATTATATTTTAATATATCATATGGATTATATTTTCAATGCCTTAAAAATAATCAGCCTGAAAAATCCCAGCTAGTGAGGAAGTAAAGGCAGAGAACAAAAATATTAAGAGATATTAAGAAATATGAAGAGATTAGGTGTCCCTAGGCTAAATAGGCCTTATTTCCAAATTTTCATGGAAACAAATAGGAGAAAATAATCGTAAAAAGCTGCACCTAGTTACCTGAACAGACCTTTTGGGGATGGGTTGTTCTTGCTGAGCAAAAGAGTAAAAATGAGAGTTCCCCACATTTTTCTGCACTGGAATTTGGGCACATGCTCATGTGGAGGTGTTTTCTCAAAAAAAGCAGAGGCAGGAAGGGAAGGGGAGTTCTCTTGATCTCAGGGCTCCCACCACAGGGAGAGCTCATCCACCCAAGCATTGGGAAGGGAATCACTGTCCATTTCCCAGCCCTGGAATTGCTCCAGCTCACGTTGCCTGGAGCAACCTGGTCCAGTGGAAGGTGTCCCTGCCCATGGCAGGGGGCTTGGAATGAGATGAGCTTTGAGGTCCTTTCCAGCCCAAACCATTCTGGGATTCTCTGATTCCTGGGGTCAGGCTGTGGATCATTACCACCACACACAGCAGGAGGGTGAACAGGAACCAGCTCACACTTGTACCAAATGATTGTTTTATTTTGTTAGACTAGAGGCTTTCATTTCCAATGCCAACAAATCCAGTGCTTCTCAGAAATGACACCTACCCTCCTAAAAGAAGTTTGGGGTTTCTTTAATGAAAAGCAGAATGACCCCTGAAGTGGCCAGGGCTGAAGGCAAATCTGTCTGGGCAGACCATGCAGGAGGCCTTGTGAAAAACAGCATTTTGATCAGTAAAGTCTACTTCAAGTGAGCACACAGAGGCCTTCCCTTTGGAAATGGGCAAGGAAAGAGTTGGAATTCAAAGCAGCCCCCTTTCCACAGAGGTATTTGAGCTCTTCTCAGCTGTTGTTTTGCAAGAGACAAAGAAATGAACCCAAAACCCCTAAAACCAAGGCAGTAGATCTCTGCTCCCAACATCTTCCAGTCAGATTCCAAGCCAAGACTGCAGTTGGATTCCTGGGAGCTGGAAGGAGATGGAGCCCATGCTCGTTCTCCTCTCCCATGCTAAGGGCAGGTAATTATCTCTGCATTCCTGGAGGAATGTTACAATAAATATGGCTGTCATTTTTCATTACTGCACAGTGAACAAAGGGAACAAAGAGAACAAAAGAAAGTGTGGTTTTGCTAACCTGGGCTAGCATGTGCCTGGATATGTGCAAGGCAGGAGCAGAGGGGAGAGTTTATTTCTGTTATTTACTGTGGATAACACAATCTGGGTGACTGTCAAAAAATTTACCAGTTTTTTTAACTAATTAAAAATTATTCTCTAGGAAAATCCTTCTTTCTTACTTGGTGTCCCACCATTAGGTTTCTTGGCTTAAAATGGAACTTATTTGAAAGGTAAGAAATGCAATCATGTCTCCCTAAGTTCTACCATGCAAAGCACAAGTATTTTCTTTCTAATTTTTTCCTTATTTAACCTCTCAGTAGTGGCCAGGTTTCTGTATTTGTCTGGAAGACCAAAGTCTTATGATGCTGGAAAATAAGGCAAAGGAATTTGTGTAAATAAAAGTACTTAGTAACTGTGTGTGTGCATGTTAGTTCCTTCCCTCCAAAGTCACCCTCGATGCTTCTCCTTCAATGCAGACAAGATAAAATGAAAAATGTTCAATACCTCTAATCACTGAGAATATCTAATCTGAGACACAGCCAGCTCAGAGTCCAGCTCTAAGCCTGTGTATTTTTTTTTTTTTCATGGCTCCCAGGTGCTTTTCCTGCCTAAATGAAGAGACACTTTGATTTGCCAAACTGTTATTAGAGAAAAAAAAATAAATTAGAAGGTTCACAGTGTTCACACTGACTGCAAAATTATCTCCTGAGTTGCAGAGAGAACAGTTTGCACTCATCTGTCTGAAGTCTAGCAGCAAATGGAAAATTACAGTGTAAGCAAAATTTCCCCTGGCAACTGTCTACGTATGAAACATCAAACTCTGGAAAGGACTAAAAACCACAGGTCACAGCATAGAAGGGTCCCAGAGAAGAGCCTCACCTCTTCCTTTCTCTGGTGAGAGACTTTGCTGAGATCTAGGAGTGACAAATTCACTTCTGCTATATGCCAAACCCCATGTTCAGTCTTCCATGGTGTTTCCCAAAACTTTTGCATATTCTGTTCTTTTGATGGACCTGGTGGTGCTGCTACTTCTCCTCCCCAGGGCTCTGGTCCCTGATGGTTTCTGTTACAGGTTTGGTACCAAGATGTGCTGATACCTGCACCCAACACACAGCTGGGGATGTCTCTCCCCACAGCAGCACTAAAGAAGCAGCCACACAAGGTCCTGCAGACTCAAACTTCCCAAACAACTCCTGCCTTTAACTCTTCTCCTGAATTGCACAGGTGACAACATGCTGCATGTTGCTGTGGAATTTCGAGTCAACTGTATAGATATATAAATATCTAAACATCTCAGAGCTATAGTGGCTCCATATGAGCCTGGAGATCACCTGGGAGAAGCTCAGCCAGCTCAGAAAATGCAGTTTTGCAGCACTGTGGACAATGTGCACCCACTGGCACGGGGAGAGCTGGGCTCTCTCCCAGTATTGCACACAAACCTTGTGCAGACACACACATGCAGTGTCATGGGGCAGATGCTCAGCTGCAAACCCTCCCTGATGGGCATTTCTGCACTGGGGGCAGGTGTAGACACATCCCAGTTAGGTCCTCAGCAGCTTTAGCTGTGGGATAAAGCATCTGCAAGCCCATCCCTGCCAGGAGAGAATAACTAGAAACTGGCAGAAAAAAAATTAAAATAAAGGACATTGATGAAAAATGAGATATTTCTGAATTGTCACTCTGCTCTTATCTGATCTCAGCCTGTTCTCTCTAACAGGCACCTTCTTGTCAGTAGCCCCAATGACATCAATTGAGTGGGAGTGCAAAGCATCAACATTACTTGTGAGAACAATCCAGTTAGGGAAGGTTGCTCTGCTGGTAATATTAGAATCAAAACATTCAAATGCACAGACAGAGAGGCTAACAATTCAATTTATGCTGTGAATGCTGAACAGCACATTAAGCAAATCAGTTCAGATGGCTCTGGGTTGTTCGTGTTTAAAGAAGATCAGAAACAAAATTTCCAATCCTGTACCACATCTAAATGCTCCAGAGGAAGCACTAAACCCTTCACTATTGATATATTTATTTTTCTGCATTTCCCTCAGCTGATTGGTCTTTTACTGCTGCCCTGTGGTCCACAGGGAACTGCTGTGGTCCTTCACAGAAGAAATATGGAGTTTTCCATGAGGTTACACCTCATATAATGGGACATTTTAGGGGTGTTAATGGTAATATTCTCCCAAATATTTTTCTGTCTTAGATCACCCACAATGCAATATGCAATAAACCTTCCAACAAGAGTTTGCCATTTTCCCTACAAGCCCAGATTTCCAAAGGACTGCGAATTTCCAAAGCTGCAAACACCCATTCCAAGGATTTATGAAGAGCTTTAAGCAAGTTTGTTATCTAACCACAGCAGGTGACATTAATGCCAAGTGACCCATGAGTGCCTGAAAGTGTTGCCTCACCTCTGACACATTGCTTTGAGCTCTTCAGCAACCTGCTTTCCATGATGGACCTGATCTGGGATGAAAGTCCCAAAATATTCCTGGATTCAGTATGGAACCCTGGCTCATACATTACAGGGGTCTCCAGATATTGCAGGGGGGAATGAATGCATATGGGTGCCTTCCAAGTCAGGATAATCAGTGATTTTATATTTATATATCTATATAAAACCCTGGACACAACCAGACAGCTGGATACATGGGTGAGAACAACCCCTCCAGCAACAGACCTGGGTGACTGCAATTTCACAGCTGAAAACATCTCTTCCCAAAAACTTGAGGAGATGGAAGAAAGGGCCCAAAGCAGAGCCGTGGAGCCAGCAGGGCTGGAGGCAGCTGAGCCATCCCCCGAGCTGGCAGTGCCACCGTGTCCCCCGGTGCTCTGTGCTCCCAGGTAGGGCTAATTAGCTCTCGTTGAGCAGCACATTAGCACAGCAATGCAGACTTCCCCGAGTACCCCGGCTTGCTTGGAGCTACACCGTGCCACTTACAAATGTTTTAAGATTCATTAACCTCCCTCTGCACTCCCCAGCTACAGAGACAATATATCAGGAGAGGAAACCTGCAGCAGTGGTGAGACAGACAGGATGATAATTTCTCACCCGTTCTCCTCTCCTCTGCTCTAACACACTCCAGATAATCACACCCGGAGCTAGATCAGACAGGAGCAAAATTAACTGGAGCTGGAACTGGGGCCTCACACATTTCTTGCTTGTATCTACACGAGGCAGGGCGACCCTTCCCCATCTGTCACCTTGTCCCCTGTCAGCCCCACTCTCTGACAGCCCAGCTCCAGCAGCCTGGGGTGCTGCAGGCTGAAAGGACATCGAGGCACTAATGGCTCTGTGCTGTTCTCCAGGGCTGTGTGTGTGAGCCTGCAGCAGGGCACATGAGCTACTCCAATCCCATTTATCCAGCTTCTGTTTGTATTCCCATACTGGCATGGAAATTCAAGTGTTCCCTCTGTGTCTCCTTCTCTTTCCAAAATTCTAAAGAATCAGTCCCTACACTTTAACCATCTCTGCAGCGCTGCTATTCAGTAATTTATGTTTTAAGTTTATGGAGAGTATTACTGGAAAAAATAAGCCTGGTAATGAATTCTGTATTTTTTTTTTTCCCCCACAAAAAAATCTTTGAGAAACAAGTTCTCTTTGGTCAAAACGCAATCCCCACAATTTTGTGAAGGTTACTGAGAATTATACAGGTCTACTATGCTGTTCTGGACCTGAATTAATAGTGACTCATTTGACACATACTACTTAGTTAACCTAGGTAGGGTATTACTTTCTTATCTAACTACATTAATTGATTCTACATCACTTAATAGCTCAATAGCTTATCAGGTTACTTCACTCACTAGACAAGCTAAATGTCTGGAGGCAATTAGAGTGTCATTCTCTGTAATAACAAGTTTCTTTGAGAAGTTGCTGATGAGGTTCTTTATTACACAGATTATAAAACGTATCTTCATACTGTTATAAATATAGGTACAAATTGAAATGACTTACCAGGAGTCCCACTTCCCTAGCAACCAGGCAGATTTTAGGCTCGTTTTAGGAATGGTTGCTTTCTCCCCTTCCTCCCCCCTCCCCAAAGCTCTCTCCTGCCTTCCTTGTGATGTGTGTCCAATTTCCTGTCACTCAGAGGTGATGTGTGACCACGGAGAACCTGCCAGCAGATCCCTTGCAGTTTGCCATGCTCAGTGCTCAGTTCATCCCCAGGATGTCACCCCTGGGACCCCGGGCTCAGTGCTGGGGTTTAATTATGGTTGCTGCTCTGCCACAGACACGAGGAGTGCAAAGCCAGAGAGGAGCTCTGTCCTCTCTCAGCTCTGAACCCCAACAGCTGGGCCCTACAGCAGCAGGGGCACAAATTCCCAGCCTTGCCCCCACTGAAGGTCTGCTCTGTTTTCCACCCCAGCCCTCCCACTTCAGCTTTGTTACCTGGTTCATTTCTCACCTTTGTGCACAAAAAAACATTGAACAGGGATGGAGAGACCTCTCTCTGCATTCCCAGATACACTCCAGTGCTCAACAGAAATGTGAAAGCATTTACTCTTGCATGCATTCAAACAGTAAAAAATGCTTCTTTCCATGGATTAAATTAATAGCATTTAAAATTAAGTGAAAGATCATTGAACTCATTTGTTAAACTGTTGACAAAGCTGAACAGTATGGGAGAAAGAGCCAAAACCCAGCACCTTTTGTGCTATCCCTCCACAAAACCTGGATTAATATTTTCTTATCCCAAATCAATGCCAAATTTGGGAAGCAAAGAAAGGGGGCAGAGGGGGAAGTGGGGTTGTAAGAGATGAGCTCTGGGCTCTGGTGATGTCAGCATTGTGCAAAAGGGACATACAAGGCTCTGGTGATCATTCTCCAGGAATGGGGAAGAAGCATGATTTCAAACAGCAAAGGAAAAACTTCATTGTGTTTTTTCTTCTTGCCATTCTAAATCTTGCTATTTCTCAACCATCTCCTGTAGCCAGGCAGGTGGATGAAACTGCTTTAATTGTGCTTTTTTTCTGGTTCTTTAGGAATGTCTTTTAGGTCACTGCTGGAAAAGCTGCAGGAGCTATGGGAAGATGGAAAAACTGGTGCAAGTGAGGGAGAGTGCGTAAGTATTTCTTGTGATCCTGGTTTAAAGGAGGGGAAACACTGTGTCCCTCCACAGAGGAACACATCATGATCTTGTCTGGGTTCCTGATGGTTATCCAGTGGAGTGTTGACTTTTCCATCCCACATGGAGGCTCTGCATGTAAGGAAAACCAGCAGCCCACGACTCTGGGATGGGCAGAAGAGGAAGGCAATGCCAGGTCACATTCTGAACATTCATCTTCTCCACTGACATCAGCACCTTTCCACCACAGACCCACATCTCCTTTCAAAAAGCAGTTCCTGTAGGTTCAGAGTTTGATTGGGAAAACTGTGTTTCGCTTTTAAGCCCCTGACTCTCATCACTTTCCATAGAAACACCCTGCTGAGTTGGAAGATAAAGGCAGGGCATCATTAAGAGATGTCCTGAGCCAGCAGCTCCTTTGCCCAGCAGCGCCCGTTGTTCTGGAAGCACCTGGGCTCGGAGCCTTCAGGAAGGAGCCTGCAAGGCACAAAATCAGCTTCCAAATAATCCTACAGGAGCTACAGCTGCCCTGCTCAGCCCAGCACATTTGTTTTCTGTGTCTCCTATCTCTGGCATTTGAGATGTTCAGTAATTTTCAGAGGACAAACAAACAAAACCCTCGTGGTTCCCTTTAAACAGCCGGCAGCACCCACGGCTCGTTGATATTCACCAGCCAGAGATGTCTGCTAACTCCGAACAATTAGTCTAAAATATTTATCAGAAATAAGTGTTGGGGTTTTTTGTCCAAGTTTTTGAAGTTATGAGGCCTCAGATGGGATTAATGGAAATTTTAATTAAGATATGGAAATAAGCTGCTTTCTCCCTGTCTCTCTGAGACTGCAGGGAGTTCACATTATCCTCAACAGCGTGTCTCAACCTGCTGGGGGAACCATTTGCAAGATGACTTTGTTTTTAAGTTCACCTTAGACAGGATGTTTAGCTGGGAATTTGATGTGAACCCCAAGTCCAGGTCTGCAAAGAGCTGCTCTGCCCCTGAGTACGCATCCCCCTGCTCCCTTCCACAGTCAGAACCATGAACCCTTTTCCCACTACAGGGAAAAGCTTTCCTGAAGGAGGGAGAGGGATTTAAATCCTTTTAGATGTTTTCTGACAGGCATCCTGGCCATCAGGCTGATTAGCTGGGCTCCATTCATAAAGAGAAGATAAACAAAAAGGAGAATTGAAGGGGCAGCAGCTGAGCAGAGGAGCCCAGGCTGCCATGGGGCTGTTGGGAAGAGCATCCCAGAGGAGCAGAGGCTCTGCTCCAGCCCTCTCCAGGCCTGTGCTGCTGCACACAGGACCCTGGTGAGGCTGATGCTGAAGCATTTTTGATGCAGCAATGGTTTTAGGCCTGATTTTAGTCTCTGACTTCATTCACCTTTCAGAGTGCAAATGCCCAACACCAACAGAGTGAGTACCCTCCACTCAGACACTACAGTTACCCTTGGGAAAACATATATTTATGGATGTTCACCTCCTTACACTGCAGCATTGCTAAGAGTGTGAACTGAGCTCTTTTATTTGGAGGCAAAGGATTTTAATTTGAGACTTGGAGCAATTTTGGCCTCTGGCGTTTGAAGATTTCCCTGGAAATCAGGAAGCCAAGTAGGCTGAAGAGTCAGATTTTTGAACAGAACAGAAATTGTGTCTTGCATGGAGAGGCTGTCTCAAAATATTGAGGAAAGCTGTCTGCAAGAACTGTCTGGAAGTTTTCTGCTTCCCTTCCTCCTTTAGTCTCTATAGAAAAGCCTCACTTTTCCCAGTGTAAAGATGAGTGAAACTGAAGCACATAAGCACCTATATTTCATTAATGGAACTGTATTTTTGGATGTTTTGGCTTCAGGATGCACGAAACATTGTATTTCTAGCTGATCCCAGTATGAGAAGAAGATTTAAGAGAAGGGCATTTTAAATCTGTTTCAAAAGGTAATGAAAAATATCTGATAGAAGTATTTCAAGTCATTAATATAACTTTGCACTCTGTGGGATCGCACTTAGATACCTATTGATATGGATAAAGGTATCTTGTTTATGGGAAACAAATCTCATTCTCAAAGCTGTTAAAGCAGTGGAAGCACATCTGAATGTGCTGTGAATAACTTATTTCATGTGAGCATCACAAAATAACTCATGAGCCTTAATTAATCAAATACTGAGACCTAAGCATGAGCTATCTGGGCATTTCTATACCAAATCCATCTTACTGACAAGGGGGAGCCAAAAGGCATGGAATGACTTGACCAGGGTCTCCTACAAGTCCACAACAAGGCTAAAACTGAAATCTGGCCATTCTTTTTCTCTTTCTTCCAAACTAGGGACTCTCCTCCTGCTGTGGGAACAAAGGAAAAAGGAAAAAAGGAAAAGAAATAGATGCATTAAGGATGCCCAGATGTTCTGGACACAGAGGGCATAGGTCAAATCTGAGATCCTATTTCAAAATCTAGAGAAAATTACCTTTCCAATGACATGTGGCATGACCTTCAACTCCTAATAGTGTAGGAGCAGTCCATTTCTGAACGTTTGCATCATGCATTTTACATTCCGGATCTCTAAATCATCTCTTATCATTTACTTACTTCTCCCCGATAATGAACACTATTTTTCTGCTGTATCTCTCTCTCTCACTCTTTTTTTTTTTTTTTTTTTTTTTTTTTTTTTTTTTTTTTTTT
>WEIU01024418.1:1399-11499 GCA_013389925.1 Aegithalos caudatus
TGGGAGAATGTGACTTCATTAGCTGAAGCTGTAATTGGACAATTAACCCCCAATATGCAAATGGACCAAACTTATAAAAGTGTGAAAACTCATGACCTGTTGTCAATATTGGGTGTAGTCTCTGCGAGACTCCTGTACTACCCAAGGTACACCCTTTGAAGGCCTTTCAGTAAATACCAAATTGTATTTTTCAACTCTGTCTAGCCTCTGTTCTAGGTAGCCTCTCCAGGCATCATGGCCAGTGAAAAAGGCAGATGGGAGTTGGTGCCTAACAATTGATTATCGAAGGCTCAATGCTAATACAGGGCCAGTAACCGCAGCCATCCCAAATGTTACAAATCTCACTGCCACCCTGCAAGCATCAGCGCACAAATGAATGGCAGTTTTGGATATAAAGGATGTGTTTTTTTATGGTCCCAATTCAGGACGAAGATAAAGCCAAATTTACATTCACTTGGAAAGGAACACAAAACACATTCAATTACCTGCCCGAAGGGTATAAACATTCACCCACCATAGCACATAATGCCTGAGCTGAACTCCTCCAGCAAATAAAAATCCAGGAAGGAGTGCAAATTTACCAGTACATTGATGATGTATTAGTAGGGGGTTAGGAAGAAAATACAGTAAGGATTGAAGCACAAGACACATGGAATAAATTGAGTGAAGACGGACTAGAAGTACCTCCAACCAAATGCCAGGGGCCCTCTAAAGAAGTCAAATGCTTAGGCACTTGCTGGGTAGCAGGCCAGGCTGTAATTCCAGATGAAACCATTACAAAACTAAACACTATATCTACCCCCATGTCCTTGTTTAGGGCAAATTTGGGAGAAAACCTCTGAACAGGGTCCCTCCAGAATAGGAAATTCAAGTGGCCCTTCCCCCAACTGGTTCAGGAAAAGATTTCCTTGGAGAAAAGTGGAAAAATATTTTAATTTAACAATCAAAGTATTCACAAGCACAAAAAATGGATAATATGAAACAATAAAACCTCTTGCTGTCCAAAGAGATGGCAAACCTAGAAAGTTCTTGGCGTGGAGTATATCTAAGCTCGCTCAGTCTTTTATTAGTCCCTCCAGCGCTGGAAAATGCCGTCCTGGGCCCCAGTGGGTTGCAGGTGTGAGCTCCGGGTGTTTTCTGGGTTTTCAAGTCCAGAGCAGGTTTAAACAGTTCCAAGAAAAAGGAAAGAAAAAGGAAAACAGTCCAGGGAACTTCTCTGCCTCAGCTAGCTAAAAGCTAACTAAAAGCAAAGGAGATCTCTGTCCTGCTGTCTGTCCATGCTGCAGACAACACAGTCCAGGAGCGGAATGTGGAGGAGTGAGTGCAGTTTCTGAAAATAAACTTGGTGTTTCTCTTTTCTCCCCGCTTTGCTTGCGGAACCAGTCTTAAAGGTACAGAACAATATCCAACATAAACAGAACAGACAATTGGGGATACAAGCACCATAAAGTTACCCTTGGACATCCTACTACCAAAAAGGAGCTTCAAAAAATCATGAGTACTCTGGGGTACTGGAGAAGCCATGTCCCCGGATTCTCTATAATATCAAGACCCTTGTACACATTAATGAGAAAGAACCAAAATTGGGTGTGTCTTGATAGTCAGAGACAGGCTTTGCAAACACTAGTAGAGAAATTGAAAATGTATCAGTCACTTGGGCCAGTTCACCCCAATGATCCTATAATAGCCAAATGGGGTTTTGCTGAGCACGGAACTTACTGTAATTTGTTTCAGAAAGGATCACATGGACCAAAACTACCATTAGGATTCAGTTCCACAGCATTAAAAGATACTGAAAAAAGATACACTGATTGGGAGAAGGGATTATTATGTCTGACCCAAGCTCTCAAACAAGTAGAGAAAACTCAACAGCAGCAGCCTGTAAAAATCCAAGGACACTTCAATCTGCTAACCAGTGTTAGGAAAGATGCTGCTCCCCCTGAGGGCATAGCACAAGGATCCACAGTTCACAAATGGTACGCATATATTTCAGGAGTCACAGACCAAATGGATGCTACTGAAGGGCCAACAAAGCCTACAAAATTACAGATAACTGTAACGCCAGACATGTTAGCTTTACAGTATCTGTACAAACCTAGCCCTATACTGGATGTGCTGGCATTCACTTCAGACTCAGAAGTCAAGGGTTTGCTGATGCGTCCATGAAATGCATTGATAATAAATGGAAGTACAAGGCAGTGTCTCTGAATATTGAAACAGGAGTGGAAGTGGTAGAAGAAGGACTGGGAAGTGCACAGGTAGGAGAATTGAAAGCTGTATTACTGGCAGTAAAGGAAAAGGCAAAGACTGTATGTTGATTCATATGCACTTTGGGCTGGTGCCACACAGTGGTTGTGTCAGTGGGAAGCATTAGATTGGCAAGTGAATGGGAAAACAGTTTGGCAGAAAGAAGATTGGAAATGGTTGTTATTACAGGCTCAGTCCTGACAAATCCAGATAGGATGGGTTAAAGCCCAGGCAAATGACCAAGCCATGCAAACCTATTGGAACAACAAGGTGGATCAGCTAACAAAAATGAAGAAAATAGAAATTGATCAGTTAGAGAACCCAAAACATTGGTCCCGACTGGGTGAATGGTTGCACTGTAAATTAAGACATACTGGACAGGAAGCCCTAATTTTTGCAGCACAAAGCAGAGGCTGGGCAATAACCAGGAAGATGTGTAAAGACATTCTCACACAGTATCCACAGTGCCAGCTGAGACTTGAACAAAATCACCCAGTCCTGGCACCACCTTTACACATCAAAAGCAACAAAGCACTCTGGCCAACTTGGCAAATAGGTTATATTGGATCTCTGAAAACATCTAATGGCTACAAGTACATACTAACAGGTGTAGAAGTCATGTCTGGGCTATTCATGGCCACTAAGAGCAGGCATGCTGATGCAAAAACTACTGTCTCAGGACTCAGACACTCAGTGGCCTGGGTGGCTATAGATTCTAATGGCCACCGACACAAAATCAGTTCTTGATGGATATTCCCTACATTTAACCTGTTCTTGTCCCTGTACAAGTATGGCTTTGCTCTGAACAAAACCAAACTTTCACTATGAAGCCCCACAAGCTGTTCCTACACTGCCCTTGTGTGGCAGTAGTAAGTACAGAGATGTGTTTGCAACTAGAGGCTAAAGGTGGGACTACTGCATAACCCTCTAAGGAAACTATTATTACTTAAATTCTACTGTTTTAGTTTATGTTCAAGTATATTTTCACCAGACAGAAAACTAGGTGCATATCTCTTTCATGGGGTCGAAGGTTGGAGCCAGAAATCATGACTCGAGTCCTCTTTTATTGTTCGGAACCTTCTTATATAGGGAGTTCAAAACTCCCGGATCTAGACACTGATTGGTCTGAGTCTTAAAACCGCCCAGCTCCCTGGCCAGTGATACATCTGCATTTAGGGCTGGAAAGGATTGGTTGAGGTCTGTGTTTGAGTTTAAATCTATCCTATGAAGTTCACCTAGGGACTTGTTTATTGAGCTAGAAGAACCAAATTGGATTTCTTATTATAGCCAGATTTATCTGTCTAGCTACAGACTATATGTACTATGACACATATCCAGACGAAACAAAAAACCACTCAAACAACAGTGGGAAGAACTGCTGACTGCCTATTGACATGGCTGTGAAACCCACTGATGAAAAACTCCTGGACTCCTACAAGCAGATAAAGCCAGTTCCAAACACAAAGATAAGCCACACTGGACTGCACAGTAACTAGTGAATCTATTGTACCCAAAAATGGAAATTGTGGTGTTTCTTATATTTTTATGCTTACAGGTCAATATTTTCAATAGTGCAGCATGGCTAGTCAGCCACCCCAACCAAACCTTGCAGTTAACAATTGTAAAAGGGAAAAAAGACATTATCACCTTTCCCAAGGGTCACTCCAACATAAACCACATTAAAAAATGCTACCTGACCCATGGAAAGAAACTCACACATAAAACTGATGCAATCTGTGACACTAATAATAAACCATACTAATTGTTGGATTTGCTCTCAATTTCCTACACATTCAGATAAGTATATGAATGATGGGAATTCCGATGCCAAACATATTTTCCAGTGGTGTTCCTCCAGTAAGAATAATGTTCCCTCTAGATAAAAAACCAACCCAAACTTCCAGAGATCAACAAATCAATAGATACAATAGCCATTGAAACCTCCTGTGTTCACAGATGCCTAGAGGGACCAGGACAAACCTCATACCAAAAAATGAAATTACCTGAATGTAACCAAGGAAGAGTCTATCCCAAATGTCACTCATATTTGGATGAAACTGGAAGAAGCAGTCTTAACATACATTGGTGGCCTATTACAGAAAACATGGAATACTATTGGCTTTGTGGAAATCAAGGTAGAAAAGCTCTACCCCCTAAATGGCAAGGAATATGCACTATTGGAACTGTAGTCCCAGAAATAGACATCATTGATAAATTGGAATTCCCCAGAGGATGCCTACAATTTTTTATAACAATGATAGTATTCCAGCCCGCTGGTCTGGGGTCCGCCGTTCGAACCCAGGGGGCTGAAGCCACTCCAAAAGGGTATCTCACCAGAGACAGCCTTCTAGGGGCCAGAGCACCCCCTCAGCGGGCCGGAGGCTTCACTCAGCAGAGACAGGGCAGCTTAGTGATTTCTCAGCTCTTATGTGATTTCAGCTCTGTCTGCCCTGTCCTGCGAGGCAGCCTCTATTGCTCGCCCGGGAGGAAGAGAGGAGGGTCCCGTATAGCGATTCCGCAGGAGTCAGCTTTATTGTAGTGCACCAGCGAAGGGGAGCCAGTGACGGGTATCCTGACAAGCGGGGCAATCTAGGGGGTTTTTATGGGCAAACCAAGGTGGGAGTGGAGGAGCACGAGCCAATGGGTTACAGCAAATTACATTCAAACTTCTGGGGGCTTACAGGACCTTTCTTGGTCGCTGTAGCTGAAAAGTTACTTTCTTATCTTGGGGGTCTGGCAGGGGGTTGTGCACTCCCTTTCTTGTCTCCTCAGCAGGCCTCTCTCCAAGGCAGGGCCGCTGGGGCCCTCTCCATCCCCACATGATAGTATAGGGTTAAATTTTAGTAGCATAGGAATAAAATGTTTCTAAAATCATGAGAATAGATTCAGGGGGGTGGAAAGAAAGGTTTGGCCTAGGGAGGCCTGGGAAAGGAAACTAGGCCATGAGAACAAATGTTTAGCTTTGTTTTAGTAGATCATGCGAAACTGTACCTGCGTAATCATCATATGATAAATGATATGATTGTTAAATGTAATAATTGAATATAATTATAATTTAATCATAGTAAGAATCATGAGAAAGGATGTTTTGGGGGTCTAGTGAATTCATGGTTGATGTATACAATAGAAAAATATTTGGTTTAATAATTAATGTATAGTCATGCAATGGATAGGGTATAAAACATTGTACACTTTGAAGGTAATGTCCGAGTCAGATTTGGGTCTGTATCCCTGATTCCCAGAGCTCTTCAATAAAGCACCTGCATATAATCATTTCATGATTATGTGTTTCTACGCTAACAACAAGACACAAAATTTAAACCCCTTAGTGGAAAGATCCTCTGGATTCCACCAATGTGTAAGAGGATTCTTACCATGGTTAGGAGTATCTGAATTAGAAAAAGCAATAGTAAACATATCCAGAGTTATTGAACAAATAGAAAATGGAACAAATTATGCAATCAGTGCCCTACAACAAGAAGTTAAAAGCCTCTCAAAAGTAGTCAAACAAAATCAAATTACCTTAGATCTACTTTAGGCCTCCAAAGGTGGTGTATGCACAGTTATAAATACCAGCTTCTGTGTATACCTAGACCAAACTTTGAGAATACAAACTGATCTAGAAGAAATTAGGAAAAACACTGGAGTCTTGCATGAGATACATAAGTGTGCGAGACAAGAAAAGTCTTATTGAATAAGTACAGGGCCTTTGCTCACTTTTGCTCACTGATGGTTCACAAAAAGCATTTTGGGAAATGTACAGCCAACATGTAGACAAGAACAAGTTATATAAGCTTTGTGTGAACAATGCCTGATCAAAGTGCTAATTGGTCAAAGGAATGCATGAATAGAAGCACAGGAGGTGGCATATGGTCAGTGTGTATTTTGGGAAGAATGCTAACAAAAATATTTTTAGCACAGTATAAAAAGCCTTGCATAGTTGTATTAAACGTCACTGCTGGAATCAATGAGAGTCCGTGCCTCATTCACTACACAAAAGGACCAATTAAGGGATGTATTCAATTGGTTAACCTCATGGACACCTAACTTAAATGCAACATTAAGAAAACTGATTTGCATAATTACCATAGTTCTAACATTAATTTTCAGCACACAGATTCTATTCCAAATTTGCAAAATTGGATTTAATAAAATGTGTAAATCTAACAAAAACAACTTCCTCTAAAAAACCTCAAAAGAATTGCCAACTATTCTACTTGAGTTTATTTACATAGTATTAAGATCTCAATTAATATTGCTAAGACACTAAATGACCTAATAACATTTAGTTCTTTTAATTAATGATTGTACATGTTTGTAGTTTTTTGCAAGTATTACTTTAGAATATTTGTGTCTTCACCTTGATTGATATGGCAGGTAAAAGAAAAAGCTTTTCCTTAAATATAACTTTAATTTACCTACCTCTTCTTACCTTCTCAGGGTAAAAGAAATAATGAGCAAGTGAAAACAATTGAGTTTCACTACATTTTTGATCCCCCTGTGACAATCTGACTACTTTATAGTGCATGTATATTGGTTTTGATTATTGTAGAATTGTCTAACACTTGATATGTTAAGCAAGGATATGCAAAATACTGAACTTCACTAAGAAGCATGAATTGAAATGGAAGTCACTGACCACTGATCAAACTCCTCCAGTCACTACAACCAAGAAGCTACCTCCACCAACTCTTCTTTGTTGCTGATTTACATCTCATCCTCCTATGATTCTAAGACTCAAGCAGTGAGAAGCAACCTATCCTACACGGTCTGATGACAACACAAGTAAAATGACTTATTGGATTGTCCCCAGTTACCATGAACACTGAATTTTATGCTATATCTTGTGATGTCTTGATTTATTACGAATCATTCTTTATATATATATGTATTACATTATCTGATGCATAAATACATAAGCAGAAGCAACAAACAGGTACTACTTCCTATCAAAATCAATAACATATTTAGCACCTTTAGGGGAAATAGTAGAACTTAGGAGATTAATATTCACTAAAAACACTCAACAGTAGTGTGCACATGCATAGTGGATGCTTTTATAGCATGGAGGCAAGAGCTACCTGTACTAACACTCCATGAGGTAAAAGTCAGTGTCTGCAGTCAAGGGGTGGATTGTGACAGGACCTTTCACCCCTGACACAGAAAACGTTTATCTACTTCCCTCACGGCTAAACTAGGCTGGAATGGTTTGCCTTCTGGTGAGTTCTCTTGGCTGAAAACACCCTTAGCCAGCAATAAACATCCTGCCTTGAATGCATAGGAAAGAATGAGCAAAAATCAGTCACTGACAGACAAGCACTTTTACAACTATAAAAAACCACTATGCTTTTCATGAAATCAGAAATCTCTTATATACTCTCTGAGTGTGTAGAGAGTTCTCAGTGCTGAGACATTGGTATCAAGATACTCCCCTGGGATTTAGAGAAATTAGGAGACTTCTGCACACCACTATCATTTGTTGATAAGTGACATTGGATCCTAATCTATACTATTTATTTGCTAGCTGTAACGTAGGTACCTTTATTATCGTGCATTGTCTTACGAACCTATTAGTAGTGTTCCTTTTTCTTTATCCTGTGTAGTAAGTAAGCCTGTTTAAGTCTCATGTCTGTCTTCACCTTGTGTCTATTCAATAAGTAATTCATGTTATAATAGACCTGATTGGTCATTTTTAAGGACTTGTGAGCAAGAGTGGGTTTGGGGGTGCTGGCTGCCTCAATAAAGTGGCTGTTTACTGCCAGAAACCTGAGCAAAGGCAGGGATTTCTCTCTAAGCTTTCCCCTCTTATTTGTAACAACAACATTACCCATTCTGTGAAGAAAAGACAAAAGTTGGGAGAAAAGGTTAAAATGATGCTTATACAGGCTCACCATTCCCCTAGCATCATAGAGATTAGGAAACTAATAGTATGCTCTGAAGATTGAGATGGAGATATCTGGGGTGATCCAAATGATAGGAAACCAGAAGACAATGATCCTTTGTTCCCTATGGTAGAGGCCCAGAGAAGCTGACGTTACAGGATGAATTGCAATGGTGCATCACTGTGGGAATACAGCTTGGAAGCATGACTCAAAGTACTGCTGAACTCATTACAGAAGTAGATGTGCTAGAGGGCTACAAGCCCTGGCAAGTCAAGGCAAGACCCTGAAGAAGGAAGAGATCAAGGTGTATGTGTGTGTGTTTGTGTGCAAGACAGTACAGGCCTGTAAATATCTGTACTAGCTCATAGTTAAGCAATGTTACTAAGAAACACAGATATGGTTGTTATGCTCGAAAGGTATATAAACCAGCAGTGTGTTCAATAAAATTGGTTTCATGATGCAAACCATGGAGACCCTGTCTCTTCAATTGCCTGACACATTATCCCTCTCCAGGCTGCAGTATGATCTGAGAAATGCTTGTTAGGCCTTGACCTTGAGGAACTGCACCTGGACTAAGCCCCTCTTGAGCTTATCAGAAACATTTCCTATTCCCAGGAACTTTGGATGCCTAATAAGCACCTGTTTTTTAACAAACAACCTTGGAAACTTATTTTTCTTGACTGAAGAACAACCCTAATAGAATAATGTTATTGGACCTTCCAAGAAAGTTACCAACTCAAGTTGCAGCCAGGATGGAAATTTACTACTACTAAAACCCACTCTCTAATGACCCTATAAACAGTGGTCCAAAGTGAGATTCTCTTGAACTCCTAGTTACCAGAAGATATGGAGCTAATGTGCATGTCTTGAATGAGGACTGGTGATCTCTTTTCTCCTCCTTTTCTTTCTTTTAATTCTCTTTT
Organism: Aegithalos caudatus; assembly: GCA_013389925.1. NCBI lineage: Eukaryota > Metazoa > Chordata > Aves > Passeriformes > Aegithalidae > Aegithalos > Aegithalos caudatus. The sequence continues at coordinate 10,452 of WEIU01024418.1, forward strand.
TCTCACTCTTTTTTCCTTTCTTTCTTTAATTCATCTTTAACTCTTTAGTTTTCTTTTTTAATCTTTCTTTTCCTTTCTCTTTTTAATTCATCTATTCCTCTTTAATTCCTCTCTTCCCTTTCACCTTCCCTTTCATCATTGTTCCTCTCAACCAATGAGCATTTATCAATCTTAGGTGCTTCCTTCCCCTTAAGGGTGGGTTGTTATACCCAAAAATCCTCTTGAATATGAAGGCAGACCCACTGCTAAAATAGAAAAAAAGGTGGGACATTGGAGTGATCATCCACAACATACTATGTGAACCAAACCGTGGTATCCATTGAAACTGACAATTTCGCAAGAGAAATATAGGAGAAACCAAGTTGAAAATGAATACCTGTGGCAAGTATATCTAAGTGACAGTGACCAAATCATGTTAAGTGACAATGAAACAAACCATGATTGTGGTACAGGAGTTTTCTTAAATTTAGGACACACCCTGACAAATACACTCCATTCTGTTGTTGAGAACTGGCATGCAGAAAGCTGATCCACATGCAGAGTTGAGATATTTGTTTATTTCATGTCTGTACAGATGGGTGCTAAGTGATAAATCCACAAAGCCAACATCCCCTCAGTATGCCAGGACCTCATTTTTATACACATTGGAAAAAAAATAAAATTGGCATGTCCCATATACATAACTGTGAGCCTGATTTTCTGAGTCTGAAGGATTTTAGCCTGCTAGTGGCTGTGGATTTCTTCCCAAGGGAAGATTTCTCAGGAGAGCTTTTTCTGTAAACAATCTTGGGAAACAATTGTCCTTTCTCAAAACAATTTTCTGAAGCTGTGTTTGTGTTTCTCTAGTTCCACCAATGGGACTAGAAAGGCGTCATTCCTATTCACTAATCATGATAAGTCAGTATCGGAACACGTTATAAAAAGTAGTAAGAATTAGACAATAAAGCCTTCTTTATGCTATTTGCCTTCTGAAATATTTGGAGTCTCTCGTGTCCAGCAGCGACATCTGGTGACCTCTGACTGAACTGCAGCTGCGGGACAAGGTACC
>WEIU01024419.1:1808-13434 GCA_013389925.1 Aegithalos caudatus
TGAATGGATTTACTGGAACTGGTACATTCAGATTCACAGGAACTCGATGTGGAGGCCAGATTAGTATCAGTTGTTAACTACCAAGTCCTCTGTGAGTTGGGTGTAGCTTCTCCGCCATTGTTCTCCTCTGTTACTGTGACAATCACTTTGGCTCCTCTGTCCTTGGTTTCAGCATCCTGTGTTGCAACCAGGTAACTGGGTTTTCTCTTTGGGGAAAAAAACCTGCTCTCTGCTTTATTTTTACTGATATGTTGGAAATCACGGATCATACATTATATTTAAGGCACAGTACAATAAAAACACAAATTATATACAGCGTTTATAACACTATGAATGGGACTTGATGTAACAGGTGCTTTGGTGGTCTGATGGGATAAGGAAGGTGAGAATAACGTGATTAATTCTACTTCTAGAAGCAGCATACCACTTAGTTTTACTGACAGTTTTCAGTGATCAAACTACATTGTCATGTATTCTGTCAATAATTTAAAGGCTTAATTTCTAGGTAGTTATGAAGATAATACATGTAAGTAGCTTTGAGTGAAGAAGTGTTTAGGATTAAACAGGAGTTTGGCTCATAGAATAAGATATATTTGAAGAGAAGAGAGTAAAAAGATGAGTTTATAGATGACAGGTTAGGAAAAGAAATAGGCACGTTGTGATGCCTAAGATAAGATAGAGGTCAAAGGGCTCAGTAGATCCCTGAGGAGATGTATTTAAGGAGACTAGTCTGAATGACTGCCCCCTTTACATGGCCTGCTTTCAATGGGTATTAGTGAAGGCATTGAAGCCGATTGTTTCATTTTGTAGGAAAGAATTTAAGCTTTCAGAATGGAAAGAAGGTTGCCAAACTGTAATTTAGCTGTCCTGTAGCTTTTGAAATTGTAAAATACATTTAAAGTTATGAAGTTGGTGTTTTCTTGCTTGCTTTTTTTAACCTTACACCCCGATTTAAATTTTAGAAATATTTCCTTTGTGTGTCAGATACACCTTGTTTCTCTGAAAACACTGACTTTCTATGTAATTGAAGGGTGTTTCTCTATGTAATTGAAGGGTGTTTCTTGATCTTTACTTTATCAGAAGCAGAAGCTTTTTGTGTTGGGTCATGGTGGAGACTCCATCATTACAGTGGTAGAACAGCTAGTGACTTCATTTTGTACAACTGTTTGAAACAGTTTTATTCATAAAGTTAAGTGTGCATTGATAAGATCATAGAATATAACAGAATTTCATTATAAGGTATAGTCATATTGTGTTTTAATTCTCATCAACAGGCAATAAATGGCTTAATTTTAAAAAGACCAGGTATCTGTTTTCTATCTCCCCTCTCCCCCTTCATAGTAGTGAATATCTGTGATACCCAGACCCGAGAAAAACTTTTTTTTTTTTTTTCCCAATGTCTTTTCCTNTTCCCAAAGGCTTTAAGTTGTGCTGATCAGGAAATAGGAATGGGGAATGCAATGTTAGCCTGGATAAGAGGAAAGAGGTGTGAATCATGAGCATGGACTTCAGTGAATCATGCCTGTTATGACGTCCATCTCCTCCCTCCTTGAATAACAAAATGAAGTTGAGATGAAGTGTTGAGAAGCATTTACTGAAAGGAGAAAATGTAGGAGGATGGGCAATGAGACACTGAGCTGTGATTGTTAAGAAGTAAAAGGAGAGTCACAAAAAACAGTAAAGGTCAAATGTTCTGGGAGAGGAATTTATAGAAGCACTGAAAGGTAAAGGAATATCAATCCTGAAGTATTCCCAGAAAAGCTTTCCACCAGGGACCTTGGCAAGAACCATCCCAGTGTGATGCACTGCACTAGAACCAGCAAAGGCTCAATGGTAGAATAGCATTCCAGGCAAGGACCTCAGTGTACTCAATTATTTGGCAAAGTGAGTGAGAAAATGAGGTGGGGCAGATGATATGATGTAACACAAACACCTCAGGCAGAAGTTATATGTGTGAATGAGATGGAGGAATCAGCAGCATGAGTGTAAAAACAAGTCTGTATATTAGCCTTGTAAGCATGTAGTTTTATTGGTGGGTGGGGTGTTGTCTGTAGCTGTGTTTTGGGCCAGGTAGCTTGGAAGGGATAGCATTGAATGTGACCTTGGTAAGGAAATGATTGTTCTGAACCTGGGAATGGGGGAGTGTGATATAATGGAATAAACAAATATACCTATAATGCAGTTCATGCCATCTGATGCTGGTTTGAAGTGCAGTGGAAAGGGTATGTTTGCAGTGTGGACTAGTGGTGGGACTGCTGCTGAGGTAGCCTGCAATTTAATCTTCCATCAGTAACTGGGTACAAGTGCTGTAAGTTGCCAGCAACATGTTCAGCATAGGTTGGAGGGACTTTTGACAAGCTCATCCCCCACAGAACTCAGTACCATTACACCCTGCTCTCAGCACTGAGTAGCTCTTATATGGGCAAAAGCACTACCAGGCCTTTGTTCAGTTTGCTTTCCTGTGAAAATGAATATACTTGTGAGCAGAAGGCTGTTGTAAGGTTTGGTAGCAATATGTGGTCTAGATGTCTAATTGCAGTGTCCAGTGTGATGATTACAGCTCATTAGCCCTGACATGGGCATGCTGGTGCAGTGATACAGGTACTAGGAGTTGGTGTTATGAAAGGGCCTCCATTAACTTGAGCTCTGTGTGTCAGCTCTTCAGAGACTGTTGTGCTGGCCTACAAAGCCTGGATTGTGTCATAAAGGTAGTGTGCTGATCAAAGGCTGAGACCAATAGTCTATGGTCTTTGTAAATACAAGTTTAAAGCTAAAATATAAGCCTGATCTTCTTTCTAAGGCTGGTAACCTTAGGTTGCCTGACAATGATTATAAATTACAAAAGCCATAAACCTTTAATTTGAGAGAAGTTGAAATTGTATTTCCAGTTATAATTTAGCAGTGTTATCACTCTTCCTCCTCTGTTTTTTAGGAAGTGGTTTATTGTCCCCCCCCTCAAAAAAAAAAAAAATGCTACTGTTGATTCAAGGGAGAGTAGATTACAAGAGGTCACTGAGAAGTGCAGGACTCATTTCTCTGTCAGTCACACTTAAACTAGCTTAAAGTGATCATGAAGCTCTGACTGATGCTTGGGGAAAGGAGACCAAGCTGCTGTGCTTGGAAGTTCACTATTGGCAAAAGGTGTTGGCCTAATTGTTCCAGAGATGGCAGCATGGGCCTTTATTGAGCTGTGATGTGTGTTGGGTCTGCTTGAGTGAGCCATTTTCCACATTTCTTCATCCATAGTGTTTTTTCTTATAACACATTGACCAAGGGACGAGTTCCCCTACCATGCTTCCCTTTATGCTGAAGAGACATTTAACAGAGTTTTATGTGGGCCTGTCTGGGATAGAATGCTTTGGCTTTCTCAACTGCTTGTACTGGGGGAGATTAAAGCTTATTAACAAGGCTTTCAACAGTAGCCTTTTTTGATGTGGAAGGATTGATTTGGGTTGCTCACTTCCTAGAATCCTCCTACAGGTCTGCCTAGAGGATTTTAGCTGTCAGACTTTCAAGATATGCATGAGTGAGAGACTGAGTCCTTCATCTGTACATAGAAGGGTACTTTACCTCTTGGTTGTCTCCTGCTAGAAAGGATCCTGCATGACCTCCAACACTAATTAAAACATCTAGTTTCTTTCCTAACTTCTGCTGGTAGTATTTATTGTACATGTTTATCCAGGCTTTTAAACTAAATACTTCACCTTCCTGAAATGAGGAAATTTCTTAATCTGTTGTCTTTCCTGCTCCATTGCTGTGCTGCTAAGTCTTCTAAAATTAAATGCCTCCTTTCTGTCAAATTATATTTTAGGCTGATCACAGGTGTTTAATGTGATACTTTTGTGAACTGACCATGATTTCTGCAAGCTAGATTTATTAAAGAAGTACCAGCTTGAAATTGTCCCCTTAGTGAATGAAGAACAGTCAGGTATATCAGTCCTTCAGTTTTTATACCAGTTTTTCATGGCTGTCTTCCTTTTAACCCCTTCACTTCTACCCCTACTTCCTCTTAGCTATTTTGAAGGCATACAATTAGAGAAACTGGCTGTTTACAGCAGCATACTGAGCTATATGCAGTTTTGTTGCTCACATGAAGCTAACAACTAGGAAAAAGAACAATCCCCATGAGTAATGCAAGAGATTCTTTAAACACAGTCAAATAAAACAAAAGCATTTTGTTTTGAAGCTTGGCTAAGCTATATTCAGTGTAAGAAGTACTATCCCAGGAAGGCTGAAGGCTAATAGGACCTGAGTAAAGGGAGAGTAGCAGTACTTGTAAGCTTCTTTTTTCTTAATGAAATTCTTAAATTATTTCATTTACTATTGGTGAATGCATGTACTTTATGTATTATGCTTACACAAATCCAAGATTGTGACACAGATTCATGTTAGTCTAAAAAAGTATTTTCAGTTACATTTTATTTGTAACCAAGTATATTTTGTCTTTAATCTGGGGAAAACTTTTTTTTGCTTGTGTCAAAAACCATTTTTATCGGAAAGGCATTTAAGAGCCTGGGTATTTTGTGTCCTACAGTTGAGCAAGCTTCCTCAAACCTGCTAAACAAAATGCAGTGGGATTGATGTGTTTTAGTGGAACAGACAGCTCACAGTGGATGTTCTCATCGTAACCCTGGGGTTGAGTGAAAAACAGTCTATCACCATAAAACAGAATTTACCTATTTCTTTGCTTACCCACTTGCTCACAAGTTCAGAATTTTGCAGAACTGGTTAAGGAATCCTGACTTGTACTTGCCATCCTTCCCAAAGTCCTCCAGAAGCATTATGTATATACCTTCACACCAGCTTAAGGTGAGAATGCTGTTTCTGGGTGCATGGCCAGAAACTGCTTGCTGTAATTTCCTCTTTGGACCTTCAACTCACACCTTCCCAAAAGACAGCAGATAAAGTCCTATGGTTTACTTTCCAGTCTCTGTTGGGAGACAATTTTGTTGTTGGAGCAATTTTTGTAGTGATAAATGTGCCACTAGCTGTGCCTTTGCATAGTTTTTGTTGCTGCAATAGGTGTGAAGTTATACAAAGTTGTTTGACCTAGTTGAGAAGTCTTAAGACGATGCTCACATTTTTAATTTTGAAGATTATGAGGAAGAGGTCATAATGGGTTCAGATAACTATACTACTATTATAATTGTTTAGTTTTATCCACCTTGGTGTTATTTGAATTATCTTAAAATACCATACCTCACCAACCTCTTTTTCCCATGCTCATCTTCACTCCCAAGTTCTCTACCTCTTTCTTCTGAGCAGCACAGAGGGATGGGGATTGTGGTCAGTTAACCACACACTGTCCCTGCTGTTCCTTTCTTCTCATGCTCTTTCCCTACTCCAGAATGTGGTTCCTCCCATGGGAGACAATCCTTCACAAACTTCTCCAGCATGGGTCTTCTCTATGGAGTGCAGTCCTTCAGGAACAGACTGTTCCAGTTTGGGTCCCCCATGGGGGGGTCACAGGTCCTGCCAGGAGCCTGCTCCAGCATGGGCTCTCCCATGGAGTCACAGGTTCCTTCAGGGCAAATCTACCTGCTCTGGCATGGGGCCCTCCATGGGCTGCAGAGTGGATCTCTGCTCCACCATGGGCTGCAGGGGACATCCTGCCTAACCACAGTCCTCACCATGGGCTTCAGGGGAATCTGTTCTAGCACCTGGAGTACCTCCTACCCCTCCTTCTCCACTGACCCTGGTGTCTGCAGAGTTGTTCCTCTCATATATTCACTCCTCTCTCCCAGCTGTTGTTGTGCAGCAGTTTTTCCCCCTTAAATATATTATCACAGAGGTGCTACCACCATTGCTGATTGGCTTGGCTCTGGCCAGCAGTGGGCCTGTCTAGGAGCTGGTTGGCACTAGCTCTGTTGCATATGGGTGAAGCTTCTGGCATCTTCTCACAGAAGCCACCCTTGTAGCCCTCTATTTTACCAAAACCTTGCCACAAAAATCCAAATACAGAGTTATGCTGTGCAGGTGGCAGATTTAGATCATCCAACAGTATCTTTAAATGTATCCATCTTATAAAGATAAAATTGTGTGCAGACTAGGAGATATGGCTCATGAAATTACTTTCACCACACATTTTCTGTTAAATGCACCCCAGAAAATCTTAAAGTACATCAAGTGCTTTGGTAGACTTCCATCAAGTTGAATCTGTTATAGAGTTAGAATGTGAATATTGGGTCTGTTTTAGCACAGAGTAGTTGGGCAGAAACAACAGGCACAAAACTGACTAGTCTGAGTCTTTAAGAGATACCCTTTAGTAGTATCTTCCCATGAATAACACTGTTACCAGGTTGTCGTGGTTTGACACTGGCCAAACGCCAGGTACCCACAAAAGCCATTCGCTCACCCTCTCTTGCTGGGCAAAGGAGAAGGAAAAAAAATTAACAAAGGGCTCATAAACTGAGATGAGGACTAGGAGAAAACACTCTAAGGGCAAAACACATTCAAATTTAAAGGTATAAAATAAATTTATTATTAACAGAGTCAGAAGAGGATAATGAGAAGTAAAAGAAGCCTTTAAAACAGCTTTTTTCCCCCCCAGCCCTTCCCTCTTTCCCACCACAGCACAGGGAGACAGAGTGTGGGGGGGTTGGTCACTTCATCATTCAAGATCTTTTTCTGTTCACTCAGGGAGAGGAGTCTTTTCTCTGTTATTCTGTGGGGTCCCTCCCACAGGAGACAGTTCTCTGTGAACTTCTCTAGCGTGGCTCCAATCTCACAAGCAGCAGTTTCATCAAAACTGCTGCAATGTGACTACTCCTCTCTCGGGATTGTCTCTGTGTTGAAAATGACTCCCAAGATGTTAGAAAATGCCTTTTTCCCAAGCCCCGTTCTAAAGAAGAAGTCCAGGAATCNTTTAAACCAATCTAAAAATGCTACCGTCACAGCAGAAGATGGAGGGGAAGAAGAAGAAGAAGAACTCAGGGCACTGCCCCAAATCGTCCATCTTGTCCAATTCACCTCCATTCTAAAAACCCAAATCTACAGAAATTTCACCCGGTGATAACTACACTACTGTTTTTCCCACCTTGGTGGCTTGCAATTCCTCTCTCAGTGTTGAAAGCCTTTCCCATGGACTGAAGTCAAAGCCAGTCTCTTCCTGGGCTCTGTGCCAGGGTTTCCACCCCCCTGTACAGATTCCAGACCCCCCCTGTACAGGTATCAAACTTTCTTGCTCAGGTCTCAGACATCTCTGCTGAGGTCCCTGACCTTGGACTCTGACACCCCTCCCATGGGCAAACAGTCTTTCTGAAACTGCTGTGGTGTGTGTCACTCATCTACGGGTGCAGTCCTCTAAGGATAGGCTGCTCTAGTTTGGAAGTCTCTGAAAGCAGGGGCCCCCTCTCTCCATTTGGGTCTTCCACTGGATCACAGCTTTCTCTGGCATCCACCCACTTCGGTGTGTGTACTTCTCTCATGGGCTGCAAGTGGATCTCTGCATGCCCCATGTACCTCATGGGCTGGAGCACCTCGCTTATGAGGAAAGCCTGAGGGACCTGGGTCTGTTATCCTGGGGCAACAAAGGTAAAAGCAAAACTGAACCCTGTGCTGTTTATTATGAAGATGCCACAGACAGTTGAGATTTAGACCTTATATTTGTAAGCAAAATGTGACATTCACCTCATTAGATGCAGTGGTTATGAACTTTTTGAAATCCTTCAACTTTTAATTGCTATAAACTTGAAATACATTCCTGATGATTGTAAGATTTTTAATATCTTTTTGCATTCTGGTTATTCTGAATATAATTTGGTGCATCCTGATTAAGCCTGCTTTAATTTGATGCATCTGGTGAGAGTGAAAGGAACTCAAAGGTGAAAAAGGCATCTGAAAGTTGTAATAACTTCAGTTAACTTGGTCCTTTAGGAAAAAATGTGTTTCCTCAGAAAATGGAATATAAGTATGCATGTGCTATATCTTGGTCATCATTTGAAATTTGCTATACCTGAAATAAAATATGAAACTTGGAATTGTACCATAATTGGCAGGGTTTTTTAGAGTGAAAAATATAGCTGGTGAAGAGAATATGTGGCTTTTAATCAGTCCAGTGAAAGTTATGCTGTTCTCGAGCTGTTGACAGCATTTAAAATTGATATACATTTACCCTGTTTATACTTATATCAGCCTACTTAGTGTATCACTTAAAGCAGGAACAGGATCAAGAAAACCTTAATTAACCCTATGTGCTAGTAGTGATTTTGCTGCTCCTCTTGCTAATGCTCTTGCATTTCACAATAGCACTTAGCAGGAGGAAGGCGGGACATGGCCAGCCCAGCAGGGCAGGAGGAGGCGAGCTCAGAGTTCTGGGGCACATGAGCAGATGATGGTAGATTTTCTCAGGACTGGACCCGGTGGTGACAGCGAACTCTTCCCGCAGCAAGCAGCAGCCTGGCAGTCCTCTCTCCGATGCTGAGAGCAAGAGAGAGAAACTGCCCCCAGCCCTGTCCTTTACCTGCTCTAAAACTCGTGTTATCTCCCCTTCCGAGAGAAACTCAGAGACCCAAAGAAGTGTAGCCAGGTGCTACAACTCCTCTCCTTTGGCCCCTTTGTTCTGCTTGAGTACTTATAAGTACCCAGTAGTTAGTTTCCTAGCAATTTATGGGAAAAATTCTATAAGTAAAAAGGCAACAAATCCAACCCCCAACAGCTTGTTAACAGAGAGGGACCCATGGGTGAAGTGGCTATTGGCAGCTATCCTGGTCACAGCAACTATGAAACGATGGTGTCTAAAATGTCTGGTGACAGAAGGAAAAATGCCAGCAAAACATCAACCCTGGACATGAGGAGAGCAGACTTCAGGCTGCTCAGGGAACTAGCTAGCAAGGTCTCCTGGAGAAATGCTGTTGAAGGTGCTGGGGTCCATCAGGGCTGGTCACTTTTTAAGCATCACCTCCTAAGAGCACAGGAGCAGGCAATTCTCAAATGTCAGAAGTCAAGCAGGTGAGGTAGAAGGCCGGCTTGGCTGAGCAGAGATCTTTTTTTGGAGCTAAGGCCAAAAAAGAAGGTGTGTGCCCAGTGGAAGCAAGTCCAGCTGACATGGAAGAAATACAGGGATGCTTATCACCACTGTAGGGAAAAAATTCATGCAGCCAAAGCTCAATTGGAGTTGAAGCTGCCAGAACTGTGGGGGACAATAAAAAGAGCTTTTTAAAGTATGTCAATAGCAAAAGGAAGTTCAGAAATAACATCAGCCTGTTACAGGATGAGGATGGTCATCTCACAAACAGGGACATGGACAATGCAGAGGTGTTTAATGCATTCTTTGCTTCTATCTTCAACACGGATGATGGACCAAGAGGGTCCCAGTGCCCTGAGCTGGAGGACCATGGTTGTGAGAATGATAAACTCCCACTTGAACTTGTGCAGGATCTTCTGCTCCAGCTGGATCCCTAATCCGAGAATACTAAAATGCTACCTGATGTCACCATTAGTCCTCTTTTAATGATTTTTGAGCCGTCTTGGGAATCTAGAAAGGTCACAGTTGAATGAAAGCTGGCAAGTGTTGTCCCAATTTTCAAGGATGACCCTGGAAACTACAGGCCTGTCAGTCTCATTTTAGTGACTGATAAAATTGTGAAGATTATTCTTGGACTGTTCATAGCTTCATGAGGGCAAAGTCCTGCTTGTCAAACTTAATTTCCTTTTGCAACAAGGTTACCCACCTAGTGGATCAAGGGATGCCAATTGATGTACATCTTCTTGTATTTCAGTAAAGCTTTTGATGCTGTTTCATAGTATCTTGCTAGACAAACTGTCTAGCCCACAACTGGATAACCACATCATACTGTACCCTGTGGGAAGAACTCACATTGGAGAAGTTCACGCAGAACTGCCTCCCACGGGAAGAACCCAACATTGGAGCAGGGGAAGGAGTCCTCTCCCCGGAGAGGAAGCAGTGGTAGAAATGTGATTAATTGACTACAACCCCCATTTCTTGTCCTACTGTGCTGCATCAGGAAGGAGGTAAAAAATCGTGAATAAAGTTAAGCCCTGGAATGAGAAAGGGGTGGGGGAAAAGGTGTTTTAAGATTTGTTTTTATTTCTTATTACCCTGCTCTGATTTTATTGGTAATAAATTAATTTTCCCAAGTTGAGTCTATTTTGGTAATCAGTGAGTGCTCTCTCCCTGTCCTTACCTCAACTCATGAGCCTTTTGTTACATTTTCTTATCCAGTTAGTTGAGCGGGGGGAATAATAGATTTGCTTTGGTATGCACCTGACATCCAGACAAGGTCAACCCACTTCACTTGGGAAGGTGCACAAAGAATAATAGGAAGGGCTTCTACAGGTATTTCAGCCAGAAAAAGAATATCAAAAGTTGTATCCCCCAGTAAGCAAGATTAGCAAACTGGTAGCAACAGATGAGTAGAAGGCTGAAGTATTCAGCAACTTCTTTGCCTCAGCCGTTACCAGCAGTCTTTCTTCCCACACCTCTTGAGTGGATGGACTACAAGGCAAGGACTAGGGGAGCAAATTCCCATTTGCTAAGGTTTGTGACCACCTTAGCAACTTGAATGTACAAAAATACATGGGACCAGACAAGATGCATCCCAGAGTCCAGAGAGAATTGGCTGATGCAGTTGCCAAGCCACTCTACATGATATTTGAAAAGTCATGGCAGTCACACAAAGTCCTGGGTGACTGGAAAAAGGGAAATATTGTACCCATCTTTAAGAATGGTGGAAAGGAGACACCTGGGAACTACTGCCCTGTCAGCCTCATCTCTGTGCCTGAAGATCATGGAGCAGATCTTCCTGAAGCTGTGCTAAAGCACATGGAGGATGGGGAGGTAATTCGAGACAACCAGCACAGCTTCACCAGGGGCAAGTCTCGCCTCACCAACCCAGTGGCCTTCTCCAATGGAGCGGCTCCAGTGGAGAAGGGAAGGGCTACAGATGTCATTTATCTGGACTTCTGTAAGGCCTTTGACATGGTCCCCCACAACACCCTTTTCTCTAAATTGGAGAGAGATGGATTCAATGGGTGGACTGTTTGATGGATGAGGAAGTAGTTGGACAGTCGCATTCAGAAGGTAATGGTCAATAGCTCAGAGTCCCAATGGACATCGGTGACTGTCCTGGTTCCATCCAGGACAGGGTTAATTTTTGCAGTGGCGAAGAGAGGGCATGGCTAGAACCATTTTATACCACCTTATGTCATTTTCCGGGGATGGGGGGAGGGGTCCCTTCCAGGTCGGGGTTGCCTGGCGGTGATCCACATATTGCCAGTTTCCACGTGGTGAGCAGCTGTATGATCATTCACCTCTCTTGTACCCTCTGTTATTAATATTGTTTCTGTTACTATTTGTTTTCTTATTTCATTACTCTTTCCAGTAATTCTTATCTCAACCAATGATCTTTACCTTTTGTGCCTCTAATTCTTCTCTCCAGCCTACTGCAGAGGGGATGGGGAGGGAGCGAGCGGTGTATAGTTTGGAGTGTTTCGGGGGAGCACTTAATTGGGGAATACCATTTCTAAACCAAGACAGTGACAAATTGTGTACTTTAGGGGTCCGTATTGGGACCAGTACTGTTTAATGTCTTCATCAATGACATAGAGAGTGAGATTGAGTACACCCTCAGCAAGTTTGCAGATGACACTCCTGAAAGACAGGATG
>WEIU01024419.1:13492-25331 GCA_013389925.1 Aegithalos caudatus
GGTCTTGGACAAGCTTCAGAAGTGGATCCATGAGAATCTCATGAGGTTCAACAAGTCGAAATGCAAGGTGTTGAACATGGGTCAGAGCAATCCCAGACATGAGTACAGACTGGGGTATGAACTTATTGAGAGTGGCACTGTGGAGAAGGACTTGGGAGTTCTAGTGGATGAAAAACTGGGCAAGAGCCAACAGTGTGAGCTTACAGCCCAGATGGGCAACTACATCTTTGGCTGTATAAAGAGAAGTGTGGCCAGCAGGTCAAAGGAGGTAATTGTCCCCCTCTACTCTGCCCTCATAAGACCACCCCTGGAGTACTGCATCCAGCTCTGGGGTCCTCAGCACAAGAAAGATGTGGACCTGTTAGAGCAGGTCTACAGGAGGGCCATGGAGATGATGAAAGGGCTGGAGGACCTCTCCTACAAAGACAGGCTGAGAGGCATGGGGTTGTTCAGCCTGGAGAAAAGACTCCAGGGAGACCTCATTGCAGCCTTCCAGTACTTGAAGGGAGCTTATAAAAAAGAGGGAGATCAAAATCAACATGGGCAGATAGTGATAGGACAAGGGGCAACATTTTTAAACTAAAAGATTTACATTAGATATCAGGAAGAAATTCTTTACTGTGAAGGGGGTGAGGCACTGGCACAGGTTGCCCAGGGAAGTTGTGGAATCCCCATCCCTGGAAGTGTTCAAGGCCAGGTTGGATGGGGCCTTGAACAACCTGGTCTAGTGGAAGGTGTCCCTGCCCATGACAAGGAGGTTGGAACTACCACAGACAGGTGGTCTTACATAAGCAATAATGGAACAGTTTATCTTTATTCTAATCATTGCTTGTGCTAAGGCTGGAAATTTCTCTTTGAGCAGGAGGGGCAGAGTCCCCTTTTTATGTGGCTCGTGATTTTTCCTAGCCAGTTCTTAGATTACATTTTAGACCTGGCTGCTGAATATTTTCAGAAAAACAAGATGGAAGGGGAAAGCAATAACCATTCTCTGCCACCCAAAACTAAGAGGAGGAAGAAAATTACCTGACAAAAATGTCCTTTCCTTCAGGTGGCTCTTTTAAGGATTTGGTTTATCTGATGTAGTTCTACATGTATAAAAATCCACATAATTTAGCCTCATTTGACAAGTTTCTTCATACTTCTGTCTATGCTGGTTGGAAAAGCAAAGTCTGCTTCCCTAAATGTATTTAGGTTGGCTATAAAAATGGAGAGTTTTTCCTTCTGCAGCATTTGTTGTTCCTTAGGTCTTTGCTGTTCATGAAATAGCCTGATAACACTTCATCTTTAGCTGTGAGAAAGCAGGAGATATACTGCAATGCAACACAGTAACAGCTGCTTGAAAATACTTGGTATTTGTGCACTTAACTGTTTGCTACAGTACAAACTGTAAAGTTAGGTGTAGTGGGTTGACCCTGGCTTGATGCCAGTCACCCAGCAGAGCCGGTCTGTCACTCCCCTCTGCAACTGGACATGGGAGAGAAAATATAACAGAGGGTTCATCAGTTAAGGACAGAGAGAGATCACTCACCAAATACAGTCACGGGCAAAACAGACTCAAGTTAGGGATATTTGAATTTATTACTAACAAAATCAGAGCAGGATAATGAGAAGTAAAATAAATCTTAAAACACCTTCCCCCCACCCATCATCACATGGGTCTGCACCATGGGCTTTAGGAGCATCGCTGCTCTGGCACCTCAAGCACCTCCTCCTCCTGCACTGACCTTGGTGTCTGTAGAATTGTTCCTCTCACATATTCTCACCCCACTCTTCTCTGGCCACAATTACATCTGTGCAATAACTATTTTTCCTTCTTAAATATGTTATCACAGAGGCATTACCACCATTTGTACTTGGCCCAGCCTTGGCCAGCAGCCCATCTGTCCTGAAGCCACCAGGGATTGGCTCTGCCAGATATGGAGGAAGCTTCTAGCAGCTTCTCTCAGAAGCCACCCCTGTAGCCTCTCCATTTCCAAAACCTGGCCATGCAAACCAAATATATTAGGTAAGGGACAAGTTATGGTCATTTGAAAATATGGGTTTTAGGTGTCATGAATGAAATATGGCTTTGTAGAGATGACCAAGAATGATGTCACAGGTGAAAACCATGTCTTAGCCTGCATAAATGAAATATAAAAGTTCAGTTTGTTCTTAAATAGAACTTTTGAAGTGATGCCACCTTTAAAAGTTGCAGTTTAGCACTGTAGTTTGTCTTTAGGAATAGTTGCAAAGCTAGTAATTTATATTTAACTGTAATAAAAATAAAGATACTTATAGGTTATAAGAACCACCATAGCTTTTCTCTTGAAAGGGAAATTTTAACTGTGATTTTATGCTGAATTGTCCTTTTGGTTCCCTTCCCTCATTTCTCTAACAAGGATTTCGTCTCTTTTTTTTCCATTTGGTTAATTTGATAGATATATCCATAGATGACTGAAGGATTTCTTCAGAGCTTGTGTACACTGTCACTCCAGTATTTCCCCATCACTTCTGCCCTTATCCACCTGTACTCATTAATTTATTCTGTTAGTGCTAGATTCTGTGCAAATTCATGTTACCAGTGAGTCCTTGCTCTGAAAAGATTATTTTTAAAATTATTATGCAAAAGGATGTAGCAAAAAAAACCTGAAGAGGAAGGGTGAATGACAGCAAAGATGTGAATGTGTGATTTTACAGGCTAAAGAGATATGTAGACTCCAAGGCAAACTGCATGGAGAGAGGTGCTCTGGAGCTGAGAATCACACTGAGGGCAAGCTTTCCTATCTGGCAAAACCTCCATACCAGAGCAGAGAGAGGCGCCCCAACCCCCTCTCCTGATCAGGAAGCCATGAGGTTATGACTCAGAGGCAACTCTGACTCAGCATGGGTGGTGCCAGAAGGGACAGTGCCTACCTCCATCTGTTGATAAACCACTCCCAGGGAGCACAAGTAACCATGGCAAGGTAGTTCAGGCAGGCAGGGCACTGAGGCACTGCCAGCCCAAGCAGTGTCGTGGTTTAAGCCCAAGGGGCAACTAAACACCACACAGCTGCTTTCTCACCACCTCCACGCCGGAGGAATGGGGAGGAGAATCAAAAGAAGAAAATGAACTCTGTCCCAAATGAAACCACAGCTCTTAGGCTTGTATGGATGAATCTGACTAGTGGCACTTTCAGGATTCATGTTTAAAAACCACATATACAAATTTGATTAAAATCAGAGCTGCTGAAAATGCAGTATCTTCATCCAACTGTCTGTCAACATATATACTCATGCAGAACCAGAGGAAATTAGAGTAATTTTTTGTCTGTGACTGTTACTGCTGAATTTGTATCTACTTTGCAGTACTTCAGGTTAGTTCTTCTTTTTCCAACACAGTTTTAAGTAAATGTGACAGTAACTTCCCTGGTTGCTGCAGTCTATGAGTTTGTTTCTGGTGTTTCTAATGGAGAGTTACCAGCCCAGCACCGTGGGAGTGGGTAACAAGAAAGTCCTGCACCTGTAAGCCAAATTTCAAGGTGTGCATGGGGGTGTGTGTGACTAAAGGGTTAAAGGTAGAAGGGGCTGAGGCATTATGCAAGCTGCTAAGTAAAAAGGAAGTGCATTACAGTCTGGCTTCTGGCCAAGCCTTTACTTTCTTCACTACATCTGAAGGCTTTCTAATTTTCCCACCAGTCAGTTTGTCTGAACTGTTCAGGAATGCTGCTTCTGCTGCTAGCTGACATCAAGGTGAGTGATTCAGGTGAGGGCCAGGCAAGCAGGCTGCCTTGAAATACTCTCTTCTCCCCACACCCCCCACCCTGCCGAGGTCCTGTATCCTCCCTGCCTCTTCCATCCCCTTCTTCATCTTCATCCATCATACCAGGGCCTACAGTATAAAGGCAAAGCTGTCATTTAACTGAAAAATAATGTCTCCCTGCAACAGTGCAAAATCTGCTTTTGTATTTTGTTTTCAGTACTGTGAATGAGCTGGTGAAGAGGGTGCAAAAAAGTAGCCTTTAGATTTTATGTTTTGAGTTTGGAGGATTTTGGGGAGTGGTGCATCTTCCACCATCAGAGCTCCTGCACACCCTGCTTATCTTAAGCCCAGTCAGATTCTGAAGAAGACTGTGACTTGTCTGCCCCATATGGAGATGACATGCAGGTATCAGGTACAGCCAGAAGCACCAGAGCTGTAAGGATACCATGATGCCATCACAGATCCTTTAAATAATTTTTCTTTAAAATGGGAAAACTTCCATAGAAATGACTTTGAAAGTGAGAAGTTATTAATCTTTTGTTCCTAAGTGAATAAAATGAGCCTCTTTTAAAATTTAATTGCTTTCTGGGTTATATTCTCTTCAGGGTCAGTATGAATTTATGGTTTTGGGATATACGTCTTTGCCAATAGAATGGCCAACCTGATAAGGCAAGTGTTAAACTAGAAAAGGTGGGGGAAGGGGAGCATTATAGCGACTACCCAAGTAGCAAAAGGAGGCTTGAGGGAATACCTTCAGCAAGCATAAGCAGCCAAAGACATAACCACAAGACAGGACTATGGGGCATCCCCTTGAACTCCCACCAGGATATTAATATACACTAAAATACCTCTGATGTGCCTGTATACCACTGCACACAGGATGGGGAGCAAACGGGAAGAACTAGAGATCTGTGTGCAGTCACAGGGCTTTGATTTCATTGTAATTACAGAGACATGGTGGAATAGCTCTCGTGACTGAAATGTCATGAAGGGCTACACACTGTTCAGGAGAGACAGATCAGGAAGTTGCGGAGGTGAAGTTGCCCTCTCTGCAAGGCTACACTTGGAATGTATGGAGCTCTGTCTTGGGGTGGATGACAAGCAGGTCAAGAGCTTATGGGTTAGGATAAAAGGGCAGACTAGTAAGGGTGATGTTGTGGGTGTGTGCTACAGGCTGCCTGAGCAGGAGGAGGAAGTGGATGAGGCGTCTAGAGGCAACTAGAAGCAGCCTCACCGTTTCAGGCCCTGGTTCTTGTGGGGGACTTGAACTACCCTGACATCTGCTGGAGAAGCAACACAGCAAAGCACAAACAGTCCAGGAGGTTCCTGGAAAGCATTGATGACAACTTCCTGTCACAGGTAGTGGAGGATCCCACAAGGAATGGTGTGCTGCTTGACCTTAAACTAACAAACAGGGAAGGCCTTATTGGAGATGTGAAGATTGGGGGCAGCCTTGGCTCTAGTGACCATGAGATTGTGGAATTCACTATCGGGCAAGGAAGAAGCAGGACAGCAAGTAAGATTACAACCCTGGGCTTCTTGAGAGATAACTTTAGCCTCTTCAGGGATCTTCTTGGAAGAATCCCATGGGAAAAGACCCCACAGGGAAGAGGGATCCAAGAGCTGGGGTTGATATTCAAGGATCACTTCCTCCAGGCTTCAGAACAATGCATCCCGAGGATGAGCAAGAAATTGGGCACAGGGGGCAAGAGACCTGCATGGATGAATAAAGAACTCCTGTCATTACTCAAGCACAAGTAGGAAACACACGGGAGGTAGAAGCAGGGTCAGGTCACTTTGAATGAATATAGAGGTTATCAAAGAAGAAATGAGATGAGAAAGGCAAAGGCACATCTAGAATTAAACCTGGCCAAGGATGTCAAGGACAAGAAAGAGGGCTGTTTCAAATACATCAATAACAAAAGGAAAACAGGATAATGTGGGCCCATTAGTAAATGGAGGGGAGACCCTGGTGTAACCCTGGAGGACGCAGAGAAGGCAGAGTTACTGAATGCCTTCTTTACGTTGGTCATCACCGATAAGACCAGTCCTCGGGGGGATCTCTGACCCAGGAGAACAGGGTACAGATATGTTAGAATGAAAATTTTACCTTGGTCAAGGACGATTGGGTCAGAGAATACCTAGGCAAACTTGACATCCACAAGTCTGTTGGCCCTGACAGGATGTTCACAATCATCTTTGAATGGTTGTGGTGGCCATAAGAGGTCTCCAAGGACTGGAAGAAAGAAAATGTCATCCCATTCTTTGAACAGGACAGAAAGGAGGACCCACAGACCTACTGACCAGTCAGCCTCACCTCAGTCCCTGGAAAGGTGATGGAACACCTCATTCTGAAGGCCATCTCTATCCACATGGAGGACAAGAAGGTGATCAAGAGTAGTCAGCATGAATTCACTAAAGGGAAATCATTCTTGACCAACCTGATTGCCTTCTATGATGAAACAACTACCTGGATGGATGAGGGGAGAGCAGTGGATATTGTCTACCTGGACTTCAGCAAAGCTTTCAACACTTTTTCATAACACACTCATAGGCAAACTCAGTAAATGTGGGTTGGATGAGTGGACAGTGAGGTGGATTGAGAACTGACTTGCTGGCCTGAGGGCTACTGCATGAACTTCTTCCTGCTTGATTTGTTCAAAGCTCAGGGCCCCATTTGAAATCATTCTTTTTCCAGGTCACTTGATAGCAAGGGCTGATAATCAGACTATAATTTGGAATGTGCACTCTCCAAAATCCCACAACACCTAAGAAACTTTGTGGTTCTTTATTACCAGTTGATGGAGACAACACTGTTATCTTATTAATCACATCCATTGGTATCTGACAATGTCCATCTTGTTTTTTTATTCTTAAAAACTGTATCTCCTATGCAGATCCATTTACCTTACTTTGTTTTATGGGAAAGAAAGGACTTTCCGAAGGATTTGGACTATTTTCTTCCCTCTCTCAAAAAGTTCTTCTGCTTTATTTCCACACACAATGATGTCATCAATGTATTGCAGGTTTTCTGGGGCTTCACCCTGTTCNGGAAGAAGAGAGATGGTCCCGTGTAGCGATTCTGCATAAGGTAGTTTTATTGCATAGTACCGGCGAAGGGAGCCAGGGATGGGTACCCCTGATAACCAGGGTGGACCAGGGGGGTTTTATGGGAAAACCAGGGTGGGAGTGGAAGGGGACAGGCCAGTGGTTTACAACAGATCTACTTAAAATCTCCTGGAGGCTTGTGGGACCTTTTTGTGGTCGCCGTAACTGAAAAGTTACTTTCTTATCTTGGGGGTCTGGCAGAGGGTTGTGCAACCCTTTCTTATCTCCCTCAGGAAGGCTCTCTCCAAGGCAGAGCCGGGGCTCTGCCCACCCCCACAACACAAACCTGGCGGAGTGGCCAATATCCATGAGGGCTGTGCAGACATTCAGAAGGACCTTGACAGGTTGGTGAGACAGGCAGAGTGGGACCGTCTGAAATTATACAAGGTCAAATGCAGAGTCCTGCACCTAGGGAATAAGCCTGGGCACCAGTACAGGCTGGGTGATGACCTTCTGGAAAGTAGCTGTGAAGAGAAGGACCATGGATTCCTGGTGGACAACAACCTGTCTATGAAACAGCTGTGCCCTTGTTGCCAAGAAGGTCATGGGTATCCTTGGGTGCATTAGGAAGAGCATTGCCAGAAGGTTAAGGGAGGTGATCCTGCCCCTCTACTCACCCCTAGTGAGGCCTCACCTGGAGTGCTGTGCCCAGTTCTCGGCTCCTCAGTAAAAGAGAGAAGGAGCTCCTGGTGCAGGTCCATTGGAGCGCAAAAAAGACGATTAAGGGACTGGAGCACCTTTCTTATTAGGATAGGCTGGTAGAGTTTGGCCTGTTCAGCCTTGAGAAGACAGAGGGGATCTTAACAATGTATATAGAGTCTGTGAAGGGAGGGTGCCAAAAGGATGGAGCCAGGCTCTTCTATGTGGTGCCAAGCAATAGGACAAGAGGCAATGGGCAAGAACGTGCGTACAAGGTTCCACCTGAACATGAGGAAGTGTGAGGTGAGGGTCCAAGTGATGCAGGGTCCCCAGACAGCTGCAAAGGAGAGCCCTTTATTGTTAAAACCTGGTATTTTAAAGCAGCTGGTTATCAGTTGCATACTTTTAAATCATAACAAACATAATTCAACCAACCACCACCACCACAATGTGAATATGCAATGGTTATAATAACTTGTTTTTCTACCTCTAATTCAGCTGAGTCATTTTCCCGTAGTCCTTTTCTGCTTAGCCGAAGTAGCAGGCCTGAGCCATGATTTTATAAGGCCTTCCCTTTGTAAGGTTTTACCTATATGCAACAAGGAAGAACTTCTGTACTGTGCAGGTGACCGAGGACAGGAGCAAATTGCCCAGATAGGGTGTGGAGTCTCCCTGACTGGAGATATTCAAGAACCATCTATATGCAATTTGTGCAATGTGCTCTAGGATGAACCTGCTTGAGCAGGGAGATTTGACCAGATGACCCACTGTAGTCCCTTCCAACCTTACCCATTCTGTGATTCTGTGATTATGGAGCAAATACAAAATATAGTATCTGGAAAATATGCAGGCTGTGGGAGAGTGACAAAGCATGTTTCAACATCAGCCTTACTGGCAATATAGATAAATGGAGCTTTTCTTAAATGTTTCTTTTTTAAGGATTGGGACAGGAGTATAGGTGGTGTTCTACTCAATTCATTCAGTAGCAGGGATGAATAATTAAAGGAACAGGAAAACCCATGTTATCAATGAATGGCTTAAGGGCTGGTGCCATCAGTGCAATTTTGGGGTTTTTGATCATAGGGCAACTTTTACAGCACCAGGCCTCCTAGAGTCAGATAGGCTTTATCTAACAAGGGCAAAAAGATTCTAGCCTATGAGTTGGCAGGGCTGATTGTGACAGCTTTAAACTAGGTTTGAAGGGGGAAAGGGATGAGACTAGGCTCTCCAGAGATGAGCCTAAGGGTGGTAAACCACAGTCAGGGGGTAAAATCAGCAGCCCAGCTGAAGTGCATGTATACTACTGCATGCAGCATGGATATCAAACATGAGGAGCTAAAGGCCATTGTGCATCAGGAAAGCTATGACATAGTCACCATCATGGAAATCTGGTGGGATGACTCACATGACTGGAGTGCTGCAATGGATGACTACAAGCTCATCCGAAGAGACAGGTGGGGTAGGAGAGGTAGAGGAGTGGCTCTGTATATTAGGGAGTCTCTTGACGCTATAAAACTTGAGGTTAATGACAATAAGGTCGAGTTCCTATGGTTAAGAATTGGGTAAGGCCAAGTCTGACATCCTGGTGGGAGTCTGTTATAGACCACCCAACCAGGATCAAGAGGTGGACAACTTATTCTAGATGCAGCTGGAGCTTGTTTCAAAATTGCCAGCTCTTGTTCTTGNGACATTCAGAAGGACCTTGACAGGTTGGTGAGACAGGCAGAGTGGGACCGTCTGAAATTATACAAGGTCAAATGCAGAGTCCTGCACCTAGGGAATAAGCCTGGGCACCAGTACAGGCTGGGGGATGACCTTCTGGAAAGTAGCTGTGAAGAGAAGGACCATGGATTTCTGGTGGACAACAACCTGTCTATGAAACAGCTGTGCCCTTGTTGCCAAGAAGGTCATGGGTATCCTTGGGTGCATTAGGAAGAGCATTGCCAGAAGGTTAAGGGAGGTGATCCTGCCCCTCTACTCACCCCTAGTGAGGCCTCACCTGGAGTGCTGTGCCCAGTTCTGGGCTCCTCAGTAAAAGAGAGAAGGAGCTCCTGGTGCAGGTCCATTGGAGCGCAAAAAAGACGATTAAGGGACTGGAGCACCTTTCTTATTAGGATAGGCTGGTAGAGTTTGGCCTGTTCAGCCTTGAGAAGACAGAGGGGATCTTAACAATGTATATAGAGTCTGTGAAGGGAGGGTGCCAAAAGGATGGAGCCAGGCTCTTCTATGTGGTGCCAAGCAATAGGACAAGAGGCAATGGGCAAGAACGTGCGTACAAGGTTCCACCTGAACATGAGGAAGTGTGAGGTGAGGGTCCAAGTGATGCAGGGTCCCCAGACAGCTGCAAAGGAGAGCCCTTTATTGTTAAAACCTGGTATTTTAAAGCAGCTGGTTATCAGTTGCATACTTTTAAATCATAACAAACATAATTCAACCAACCACCACCACCACAATGTGAATATGCAATGGTTATAATAACTTGTTTTTCTACCTCTAATTCAGCTGAGTCATTTTCCCGTAGTCCTTTTCTGCTTAGCCGAAGTAGCAGGCCTGAGCCATGATTTTATAAGGCCTTCCCTTTGTAAGGTTTTACCTATATGCAACAAGGAAGAACTTCTGTACTGTGCAGGTGACCGAGGACAGGAGCAAATTGCCCAGATAGGGTGTGGAGTCTCCCTGACTGGAGATATTCAAGAACCATCTATATGCAATTTGTGCAATGTGCTCTAGGATGAACCTGCTTGAGCAGGGAGATTTGACCAGATGACCCACTGTAGTCCCTTCCAACCTTACCCATTCTGTGATTCTGTGATTATGGAGCAAATACAAAATATAGTATCTGGAAAATATGCAGGCTGTGGGAGAGTGACAAAGCATGTTTCAACATCAGCCTTACTGGCAATATAGATAAATGGAGCTTTTCTTAAATGTTTCTTTTTTAAGGATTGGGACAGGAGTATAGGTGGTGTTCTACTCAATTCATTCAGTAGCAGGGATGAATAATTAAAGGAACAGGAAAACCCATGTTATCAATGAATGGCTTAAGGGCTGGTGCCATCAGTGCAATTTTGGGGTTTTTGATCATAGGGCAACTTTTACAGCACCAGGCCTCCTAGAGTCAGATAGGCTTTATCTAACAAGGGCAAAAAGATTCTAGCCTATGAGTTGGCAGGGCTGATTGTGACAGCTTTAAACTAGGTTTGAAGGGGGAAAGGGATGAGACTAGGCTCTCCAGAGATGAGCCTAAGGGTGGTAAACCACAGTCAGGGGGTAAAATCAGCAGCCCAGCTGAAGTGCATGTATACTACTGCATGCAGCATGGATATCAAACATGAGGAGCTAAAGGCCATTGTGCATCAGGAAAGCTATGACATAGTCACCATCATGGAAATCTGGTGGGATGACTCACATGACTGGAGTGCTGCAATGGATGACTACAAGCTCATCCGAAGAGACAGGTGGGGTAGGAGAGGTAGAGGAGTGGCTCTGTATATTAGGGAGTCTCTTGACGCTATAAAACTTGAGGTTAATGACAATAAGGTCGAGTTCCTATGGTTAAGAATTGGGTAAGGCCAAGTCTGACATCCTGGTGGGAGTCTGTTATAGACCACCCAACCAGGATCAAGAGGTGGACAACTTATTCTAGATGCAGCTGGAGCTTGTTTCAAAATTGCCAGCTCTTGTTCTTGTGGGAGACTTTACCCTGCCAGATGTCTGCTGGGAACACAGTGAAAAGACGGTCTAGGAGGTTCTTAGAGTGTATGGAGGATAGCTTATTGTCACAGCTTGTGAGCAAGCCTACCAGAGGTGGGGCTCTGCTAGACCTGCTATTTAGAAATGGAGAAGGGCTGGTGGGAGATGTGGTGGTCAGAGACTGTCTGGGGTATAGTGACCATGACATAATAGACTTTTTGATATTTGGTGAAACAAGGAGGGGCATCAACAAAACTTCTACACAGGACTTCCGGAGGACAAGCTTCAGCCTATTCTGGAGACTGATGCAGAAACTTCCTTGGGAAACAGCCTTTTTAAACAAAGGGGTCCAGGAAGGATGGACATATTTCAAAAATGAAATCTTAAAGGTGCAGAAGCAGGATTTCCCTGTGTGCCTAAAGAAGAGCTGACAGGGAAGGTGACCAACTGTCACAATCCACAAATGCAAGTGGGGGTCATGATGGTTCGTTTAGTGATCCCAGAGTACAAAAGACACAGCAGGGGGACAACAAGAATTTACTCTTAACAGCCGTACACTTATTAGTGCACACATCTCAATATGCGATAGAGGGAGACAGAGAGAGAGAGAGAGACAGGGGAATAGCTACTTACAGAGACGAATCCTCGTGGCCATCCTCCAATAGATCCATCTTCTTCCAT
>WEIU01024421.1:5306-78251 GCA_013389925.1 Aegithalos caudatus
CGGAGCCCGGCAGCGCTAAGGGGGCGGCGTGGGGAGGGTCGGGCTGGAAGCGCCCCGGGAGCCTCGGGATGCGGGGGGCAAGGCGCGGGCATGTGTGGTTAATGTAACGCTTGCTCTTTTCAGTTACCGTTTTAATTCCGAATTAACCGCTGCTATCAGAGAAGTTCGAAAGGACTCTAGAGTTGTAAAACTTGATGAACTTCGTATTGTGTACAGCGTAATTTTTGGATAGCTAGGATTCGCCTGAATAAATATTTCTGCTTAAAAAAATAAAACTTCTTTTGATGCTAAAAACAATGCAAAACGTAAACGTAGTGGTAACGTAATGCTATGCAACGTCTTCTATAGTTAAATTGTGTTTAACATTAAATACAAAAGAACCTGAAGGAGTGTAGTCTGAGGAATGCAGCACACAGTTGGAGGGTAAGAAGGCTTCATTGCTAACCACAGTTTTTCTGGTACTGAGCCTTAGGTTGCTTTGCTGCTTTGTTGTTCTGTAGAGCTAAATTGGTGTGCAGTGGGGCATCTTGAGGATTAGCAGGAGTACTTGTAGGTTATTTTAATAATTTGAAGCTCTGTTTAAATATTAAATACAAATACAGTACAGTGTGCTTAAACCAGGTGTCTTGTGTATAGGTTTATCTTAGCCAATGGAAAAGCAATGAATATACAACTCAGTTGTCCCAGCTGAGTTGAGTTGCACCTGTTGTATATTTACAGTTGAGCTGTTTTTGCTCCTGGATTCACTTTCTAGGAGAGTGGACTGAGAGTTTGAGGGAGCTCTTTGTGTCAGCAGTTGTGACTCCAGCTAATGGTGCTTCTCCTCAGACTGGTCCTTCTGTGCTGTGGGTCATGAGGAGATTCCTATATTAAAAAAGATAGTTAAGGCCTTGGCCATAGGCATAATTAAATTTCACATAATTAATGCAGGTTCAGTGGCAGCTCAATAGTGGATTTCTTCAGACCACCCTGGTTTTTCTCTGTCTTGCTTTAAAAGTTATTCAAAGCGTGCTTTTTGTGTTTGTCCTCCTAGCAGGTGGGAAGAATGAAAGGAAGGGGGGATGAAAGGATGTTGAACCTTTTTGTTTGGCTGTATGATGGAAGGAAACAGGACGGAGAACCTCTGCAATAGATCGTTGGGATGGCTTCAGAGACAAGAGAATGATGCTAAGCCATGGCTCTGGAAGCTTTCTAATTGCTTTTCTGCTGCTGAGAAGGCTTTGCCCTGCAGTGCAAAAACGGTAATTTCTGCATTCCCTGGGGGGTGGGTGCCTGGCTTGGGTGGGGTTACTGACCAAAGAGGGTGGGGAGGGAAGGAAGGGGAGGCAGCAGCTACCGAGGTAAGCACAGAACCTGCCTGGGGATTTGGGGCCTTTGTTTGTGCTCACAGCACTCACACCTGTGCTTGTCAGGCTTCACCCTCCACAGCTGGTTGGGGTAATGCAGCTGGCTGCCTGAAAGGTGTGCAGGGAGCTTCTGGAGAGCTCTGCCAAGAGCAGAGTAAGGAGGTCATGCTTCCAATTTATCTGTTTAGTTTGGAGGTAAATTTGGTTCTCTGAATTATTATTATTATGTAGTAGCTACCACAATTGTGGATAGTATTCTTCACATTGTGTTACTCTTTCCTTGTTTCTATTTCTTTAAGTGTTCCTTTTCTGTAATGTACATAATTCTATACATTTAAGAAGCAAAGGGCTAAGGATTAGAGGAATAGTCCAACACAATTAGGTACTTGAGCAGGTGAGCTCCAGCTGTTAAGTAACACTCATTCAGACACATTTAATCTGATTAAGTAACGACATAAGAGAAATGGATGAGCATGTTGCTGTTTCCATGTGTTGAGGGTTAGGAAGGAAGCTGCCATAAAATCTGGAATTCAGTATATAAATCAGTTCCAGACAGATTTTTGGCAGAGTTTATCTTCATGAGATGTAGCACCAAGTACAGAGGAATGAGTAATTAATTATTCATGTGTAGTAGGAAATGCATTCAATTCAATTGGGAAAATAAAAGTTGTTCAGAAGTTTTGTGGCAGTGTTCTGTGCAGGTTACCTCTACTGACCTTGACTTGGTTTTCACTGCTGGTACTTTAAAAAACTTTCTCTCTGTGCCTTTGTCTGTATGCCTTGATATCTTAAATGAGAGTAGACAAAAACCACTTAGTTGTTGTGAAACTTCAGCCTTCTTTGCTCTCTGCTATATTACCTGCTTGATGTAATTTCTAATTTTTTTTAAGTCATACCCTTTTAATACATTGCTTTCACAATTTTAGTAGAATTTTTAAATCTTTATTCAAACTAAAATATGATTACCTACGTATCTGCAAGTTGTGAAGCTTTGTCATATCAGTATGTGTTCTTACAAGAAATGAGCATCTCTCAGCCTTAGCCTAACAGTTTTCTGCTTTTCAGATTCTGTTTTATAGACTCATTGCTATTTGGCTTATAGCTCTTTGGGTTTGTTGCCTCCAAATTCCATTGATACCAGTATACCTAGGGCTCATAACATGGTTCTCTTAATATTTTACATGTTCAGTCAGTAAGGTAATAGTAGTCATAAAGATAGCACTTTAAGTGTGAAATTGTAATAGTCTAAAAATATGTGCTTTTCACTCTATACAATTATTGTTTTATTTGTGTAACTGAGCTTTCGTTTTCCAGAAAGATTACATGGAGAACAAGAAAGCTGCTGTAGAATTGAAGGATGCTTCATCTCCTCATGCTGGCTCTAAATTGTTTCCAGCGGTGCCGCTTCCCGATGTTCATCCTCTTCAGCAACAGCAATTACAGCTTTCCCCTGGCCCCAAAGTAAGCTGCTGTGCTCATGGCTCTGACTCTTCCTGTACTCCACAAATGCATTGTGGTGGTGGTGGTGGTGGGAACCTGATTCACCCTGGCACACTATTAGACTCAAAAAGCACCGGGACGATAACTTGTCAAGTGGGGTCAGGATTTGCTTATCAGTCTGCATCCTCACTGAAGAACCCTCCAGCCAGAAGCAATTTGGCAGGAATTTCCAGCGAGTTCTCTGGCATGTGCGTAGAGAACAGCGTATCTCCCTGTCAGCATCTGGCCTGTTGTGGGAAGCTCCATTTCCAGCCCTGTAATGTGCACAAACTGCACCAGTTCCCAGGCCTGCCCAGCTGCCCCTCCTCTGGCTATTTCCCCTGCCCCGAGTTCAGCGCGGGGGCCGCGGGGCGCTTGGACGAGCACGGAGCCCAGCCGGAGCTGCCGCCGCGCGCCTGCACCAACCCTCTGCACCTCAGCCTGGTGCCCCCCGTGTGTCTGAAGGGCTCTCACTACTGCACTGACTGCTTGAGCAAGGTTGGTATCCCCCACCTTTCTCCTTCCTCTCTGTGGTGCGTGGTTCCTGTGGAAATGGTGTAACGTGAGGGAAACACCGGCTCCTGTGGGTGCAGCTTGCGTCCCCCCCAGCTGGTGATGCGCTGTCCTAATGTGCAGCCTTTTGGGAGCTGAGCTCTGTTCTGAGGTAACATTCAGTGTGCAATGGGAAGACAAAAGAGCTCTCTCAGTGTTCAGCCTACAGGGGATCTGTAATGTACTCCAGTGGAGTTTTAACTTCTTTCAAATCTAGTCATCTCTTCTTTACAGCTCCAATTAAATGTTCCATGGTAGGGACTCTGAGAAAAGGCTAACAGCAGTTAAGATGTACCCTTGGGCAGCTGATCAGTAAAGAGCCATTTGTAAGTCAGGCGATATGTCTTATGCTACAAAGGTATTCTAAGTTTTGGTTTGGTTTGATAGGTCTTAGTTCAGTCTTCCCAAACTTGTAATTTATGCTTTAGTACCAATTTAGTAAAATTCAGAACTTGTTAGAACTATGTTTGAATATTGCTAGGAACTTCTAGTGAAATAATATATTTGCAAGATCTGTTACGTAAACGTCTAAGTTTAAATTTCCAGTATGAAAGTGGAATGTCACTTTAGTGATCTAAACAGTGAATTCCATGTATTTGGAGTTATCACACCTTATTTTCTTCATGTGCAGGTTTTGTATACTAGGTCTCTGATTTTTGTTGTTTTTTTTGTTTGTTTGTTTTTTTTTTTTTTTGAGGATACATGTTAGTACTAGTTAAAGGTGGCATGTCTTGGTATGTTGAGTTTAGTGGAATCTTTCCTTGCGTTTGGAAACCTAAAGCTGAGTATGCTGGGATAGGAGGATAGAAGTTTCCTTCATGCCATCATACTGTTGTTAATTAGATTTGAAAAGCACATCTGAACTGGCATTTGTTGCAGAAGTGAGACCAAGTGTTTCTAGCATGGAATGGCATGTGTTAATGTTGTATACTAAATGAACATGTATTCTGAAAAATTGTCCCCACAGCCAACCAGAAACAGCCTAGTTGATGCTGCTAAAATCTGGCCAAATATTCCTCCTCCAAGTGCACAGACTGCACCTATTCCTATCCCAATCTGTAATGGCTGTGGAACCAAAGGAACGGGAAATGAGAAGAGTTTGATACTGGCAAGCAGCCTTGGCAAATCACCACAGAAATATGGTAAACCACATTTGTTTGAAACTTCCATTTAGTGGATGCTCTCCTTTTAGATACTGTTGCACAGAAAGGGTTCTCTTAAATTGCACTGTTATCTGCAAACTTCTATAAAATCATTGAAAACTAAACAGTATAATAATACTTTGTCTCTGGTTTGAAAATTTGTTACTTGGTTTTAGATGTTTTGACTACTTAGCTAATTTACTATATTGTTTACATAGAGTTTTGATTTTACTATTATTGTTTTTACTGTTTTAAGAACTAGAAAAAGAAATTCTGCAGACTTGAAAGCTATTTTGTTCTGGTGATGTATAAAGAAATTATCTTCAGCCAGATATGAAAAGCAGTTTCATAGTCTAGTGTCCATTATCACTCCATATGCAGTAAAAGTGTAACATTTATAATTACAGTAGAGCTTTCTCAAGTGTTCTTAAGAGGAAAATCCTGTGTGAAATAATTGCATGGTCTTTCTACAGTGTTAGTACTGCTTCAACTACAAAATCATAGCATAAAAGTTATTTACTTTAAAGTCACAGAATATTAAGAGATGGATAGCTTTACTGCTACTTTAAAACTACATCCATATTAAGGATTTTAAGGTGAGACACCCCAATCAAGTGTCTTACCAAGTGCAATTCCAGTGAATCTTTTGGGTAACTGACCAACATACACACAAACAAGTATGATTGTCAGGTGTGCCTTACTTTAAATTCTCAGGTGCCATTAAAGCTTGATTTTGTAACTCTGAGGTTTGTGTCATTCCTCATGTTTCATTTCAAGTTGTTTTGTGGGTATGGAATGATTGTATAATATTAGTTGAAATTTAAATAGATTTTCAGATTGCTGAAATACCAGTTTAGCCTGCAATAGCAAAAACTCTACAGCTCACTCTCCTGAGCTGTAGGATACTTTGTGTTAGTTCTATATTGCCTGTAATCACCATCATGGTACTGGCCATCTTATCCAGTTTTGTTTAGATTTCTTATCTAATCCACAGTGTAAATTTGAACAGCTTCCATGTTTTGCTTCTGTTACTGACACAGCACCAAGTGTTACACAACTTCACACATTATTTTTCTGGCATTTGGTGTTTTTTTAAAAATACATTACTTGATTGTTTGAGAGTTTAAAAGTCAAAGTTGTGTTGTATCTTTATCCTAATGTGATAGTGACTAAATTTTTGTTTACAGCTGATGGCTTGTTGGATTTCTTAAAGTAAAACTGAACTTGCATTCCTGGGCATGTTGTTCATAAGGCTTCCCACGTGCAAAGATTGTGCTATGCTAAGTTTAACATTTTTGGTGTTTGGAGATAAAAATGAGCTGTGTTCTTCCACCTGCACAGGATCCCCAGAAGTTGCAGTAACAGGCCAAGTTCTGGAAAACCTGCCCCCCATTGGAGTCTTCTGGGATATTGAAAACTGCTCAGTTCCCACTGGCCGTTCTGCCATAGCAGTTGTGCAGAGGATTCGGGAGAAGTTCTTTAAAGGTCACAGAGAGGCAGAATTCATCTGTGTGTGTGACATCAGTAAAGAAAATAAGGAAGTTATTCAGGAGCTAAACAATTGCCAGGTATCCAACCAGCACCAGCCTGGTGTTCTTGCTTGAGAATTTGTGTACTTTAGTGTGCTAAAATGGATTTGCATTCTTCAAAGCTTTGTTTGCTTCTGTGGGTTTAGTGCATCTTTAGTTTATGGGTGGGGTCCCTAATGCTGATTTCTTTTATTTTTGCTGCTGTGATAGTTTTTAAAAGTGAATCTATTATCTGTTATACATTCTATTATCTGTAGGCCACTGGTTTAGCTTTAGTTTTAGTGTTCACAAGAGTGTTTTTATCTCATTCAGTAAAATATGGTGATAGAGTTTTTGTTATCCTTCAAATCTGTGACCATATGATTAACCTAAAAGAACTGTGATTCTGTCAAGTTAGCTTTTTAACTTTGCTAGTGAATACTGTGCTGGTTGGTAAGGACACCTGTAGATTAGTGGTATTTTTTGGAGCACCTTTAACACTACATATATTTTCCATTGATACCTTCTGTTTCTTGGTGGTTATTTTATAGCTTTTTGTGCTGGTTTCTATGTCAGAAATTTCCACTCTCTAAATTTCAGATATGGTAACAAGTTGACAGTTTCTTGGAATGTTTTTGAAGTATATAAATTGTGATCCTTAACACAGAACAGCAGAAGTCACCCCAAAGACGTTGGTGAACAGCTAGGGTTGTAGTTTAGTGCTCACAGAACAGTTTTTGATCCCTATGTGTTCCATTCTGTGGCTGTGTGCATTAATTTACCTAAATTAGAAGTGCATGTGAGAGCTTGTATTTTAGTTTTTTTTAATTCCATTGAAGTAAGCACAGTTCACATTGAAGCTCTTCAGAGTGTATCTATGTATTTCCACAGGTGACTGTTGCACACATCAATGCTACAGCCAAGAATGCTGCTGATGATAAACTCAGACAGAGTCTGAGGAGATTTGCTGACACACACACTGCACCTGCCACTGTGGTTCTTGTGTCAAGTAAGTGTTTGTGGTACTCAGCTACAGTGCTGGCTTCAGTTCCTCTCTTCCATGGTATTTTTACATATGGCACTATTTTCATTTCCAAGGATGGTGTTTAGAACCAGCTTTAACTGAACTGCTGAAGTGTTCTTAATGTGAGTGGCAGCAAAGGAAAAGCAGGGACAGTAAGATGAGAACTTGGCTCAGTTCAGTCACTATGATCATGTGATGCCTTTTTGGGTGTCAGTAGTTGTGTGTGACTACTGTCTAAAGTTACCTTCAGCAGGAAGCTCATAAATTAAAACTCATGGAGTTGTATTTGTGTTCTGAGCAAAATTTATGTTTTCATTGCAGCATATTATATAGTTAAATCTGCAATCCACTCAGCTATTGAATTGCCATGTGTTGGCCTTGGGTTTCTCCCTAAAGCTAAACAAATGTTTGCTATAGAAATACCCAGTACCAGTCCAATGCCCTGCTGATGAATTGCTACAAGCTGCTGTTGAAAGGAAGCCCTTGTCTTGAGACTGAATGTGAACTGCTGATTTAAATAATGTCTGAGAAGCCTTGTGGCTGTTGGTGCTTTTTCACTGGAAATTTCCAATGAGAAGTAGAACTTGTTGAGTGAGATTTGTGGGATTTTTCCTTCAATCATATTTTTCAAGTGCTTCCTTGCCTGTTTCATTTTTCCCCCTCCAGCGGATGTGAACTTTGCTTTGGAACTGAGTGACCTGAGACACCGACATGGTTTCCGAATCATTTTGGTACATAAAAACCAAGCTTCAGAAGCACTCTTACATCATGCCCATGAACTTATTTGTT
This sequence comes from Aegithalos caudatus, assembly GCA_013389925.1. NCBI lineage: Eukaryota > Metazoa > Chordata > Aves > Passeriformes > Aegithalidae > Aegithalos > Aegithalos caudatus. Next base: position 13,147 of record WEIU01024421.1, read on the forward strand.
TTGAAGAATTTATTTCAGACTTGCCACCAAGGTTACCACTGAAAATGCCGGTAAAGATTTTAATTCTTGATGCAACAGACATCTCCAAGTGTCAAATTGAAGTTTTTGTTGTAATTTAGGAGGAGAGCAGGCTGAAATTGTGTGTGTTAATTATGATGGGGAGTGATGTCTGCTGTGTATTTGGCCACTGTCTGTATTTCAGTTACTACCATGTAAATATTTGCTTTTTACTTTCAGGCAGGAAGAATGAAATACTAAATGGGAAAGTAGTTAATTAAAAAGTGAAATAGTAAAGGCACATCCTTACCACTAAATATTTTATCAGATACTATATCTTACATGCTTTTCTTTCCCTTGCAGAAAGTTTGGGTAAGAACTTAGTTGTACATTAAGACACATCTTAGTGATGCATTCTTAACTTTTGAGTGATTGTGCATTCTCTTGGGTTTTTGCCTTTCTTGGTGATTCCCTCTGGATATGTTGTGGTGTCTTTCTACAGCACTAATTGCTTTTTCTTTCTTGAAACAACTTCCTGACCTACGCTTTCACATGTATGTGTAGAATAAATAGGTTATTTAATAGTTAAAAATGGTGCTTTCTCATCTGGAGAATTGATCTGGTATTGATCCATTGATCAGGGACTCCGTAGTCTGCTATGACTTTAAGTTATATTGGAGATGGAAGTTTGAGGATTTACCTTGGTATGAGAGTTTTACAAACAAACAGGGTGCTGTGAAAGGAATGACTGGGTGATGGGATGGGGGTGGTGGGAGGAGGGCATGGTCACCAGAACAGCATTAGAACTACTGGTTTTGAAGCAGAGGGTGTTGTGGCATAGTCAAATGAAACTCTTCCTCCCTTTTAACAGGCTTGTCATACACTGTTATATGTCTATAATCTGCCAACAAACAGAGACAGCAAAAGTGTCAGCAATCGCCTGAGGCGTTTGTCAGACAACTGCGGAGGGAAGGTGCTGAGCATTTCTGGAAGCAGTGCAATTCTCCGCTTCCTGAACCAGGAGAGCGCGGAACGGGCGCGCAAGCGCATGGAAAATGAAGACGTTTTTGGTAACAGGATTGTAGTGTCTTTCACTCCCAAAAACAAAGAACTCAATGAAGCAAAAAGCTCCAGCTTTGTGGGAACTGACAAGGTCAAGTCTCCCAAAAAAGTTAACAAGAACACGAAGCTGTGCCTCCTCAACAAAGACTCGAATGATCAGTCTGCTGGTACCAAAGGCTCTGCTGGGAGAGGATTCCAGGTTCATGGATCTGTCATCAAACCCACAAATGTCAAAAGTTTACAGGTATTGTTGTTTTACCTTGTTCTGTATTCTTGCTTTTCCTTGTGTTCTGGGGATTGCTTCTGTTACTGCTTTAACTTGTCAGTCCTAATAAATAACTGTAGTGTGTGATGACATTCCTGAATGAGAGCTGTGTTCATCTGCTTGGGAAGCAGACAATTAATGTGAGGGTGGTTGTTGTTCCCCCTCCCTGCCACGTTTTTGTCAGTTTGGGAATACTGCTGGTACTTGCTCTCAAATTCTAGCCACTTTTGACTTTTGCACTAGTGAAGAGTAACATCTAGAGTGATCCATTTTGCTTATTTTAAGGAAAAGTAGGGTTAGACCTACAGTGTAGCAAAACATTTCAACTAATTAACAGTCTGTCTTCTGCCACAGAAAATCAAAATTTCCTTGTTAGGAAATACCAATGAAAACACTATGATAGAAGAAATGGTCAGTCATGTAGCCTTCCATCAGAAAGAAGGCCTCTGGCAAGGGACATCTGGTGCTTTTATGCTGACCTTTTATCTGTTTCATGTAGGAGCTGTGCCGTCTTGAATCAAAGAACATCAGTAGAAATACTGAAAACCAGCAAGAACGTTTAAGAGAACAAATTCCTTCTCCTCAGAGTAACTCTAATGCAGCAATTTCCGTGTCTCTGGCAACCAAAAAAATGGGAGCAGGAGAATCATCCTCCAAAAATAGTCAGAAGTATGTTTAAAAATTAAAAAAAAGATGTTGATGTTAGTTACATATTTTTAATGTAAATTCTGCAACATAATGTTTTTTCTTTTTCTTACATCTATTTGTAAATAGAAAAGAGACCTCTGCTTCCAGGAGCATTACCAATTCCCCTGTAGATAAAAAAGATAAAGATGAAACTGTATTTCAGGTCAGCTATCCCTCTGCTTTCAGTAAGCTGACGGCCTCAAGACAACTCAGCCCACTACTCATGTCTCAGAGTTGCTGGTCATCTCGGTAAGTGTGTGTCTGTCTGTCTTGGGAGGGAAAGTGAGACTTGACCAGTACATACATTGATTATTTACAGCTGAATTGCTTGTGCTGGAATTTGTTTTGCCTGCACACATGTACTGGCAAAATCCTTTAAAGTGTTGTATTTATACACTTGACTGTGTCTATCTGATTTTGAGATGTATATATTGGAACTGTGTAGTTGCTTCAGCTGATAAATGTTTTTATTTTACCTAGGAGTATGTCTCCCAACCTTTCAAATAGATCATCTCCACTCACATTCAATGTAGTAAATCATACCAGTGGTACAGACTGCCCTGATCCCTTTGCAAATGGTGCAGACATTCAGATCAGCAACATAGATTACAGATTGTCCAGAAAAGAGTTGCAGCAAAACTTACAAGAAATCTTCTCAAGACATGGCAAGGTAAAGGCTTAAATTCTGTTTTTTAATAGTTCCTGTTTATGTATTGAGGGGTATGTTTGTGGTTTAAGTACAGGCGAGCAGAAAGAAAGGTATTGGAGCAGGTCATTTAAACCTCGTTAAAAGGATGGGGTTGTTTTGTTTTGTTTATTTTAAAGGCCAGATAACCATTTGTATTAGGTTGTTAATTTGTGTGTGGTCTTCATAGATCTGGCATTCTGAAGTTTGGTGTATAAAATTCTTACTAAGTGGCTCATTAGTATGTAGGGATGAGACTTAAGCTTTAACAGGATAACCTTTTTAAGCTGTAAAGCTGCATTCCTAATGTCAGCTTAAAAATCACAGTAAAAACTGTTTTGAATCAGAAGTGATCAAAAGCAGGGGAAGTGTGAATTGGTAAAAAGCAATTATGGAAGCTGAGGTCAGTGGTCCTATTTCTGTCTGATCTGTGGATGACATTTTTCTGGCATAATCTTTACATGAGAGGCTGATGCTTGTGTTAATGAAATACCGTGGGCTTGCCTTAGTCCAGGATCACTGTGCTCTGCCCTTGTTTGCATTGCCCTGATGGCTGTGGTTCATCACACTCCCTTTCCTTTTGTTGTATTTGGCTCTTGGCCAAAGCAAGACTGCTCTAGTGGTGACTTGCCTTGGGTTATTGTTTTGGTGTAACTGTATGAGGTGTTTTCTTCCTCTCAGGTAAAAAGTGTGGAGCTCAGTCCCCACACAGACTACCAGCTGAAGGCTATGGTTCAGATGGAAAATCTGCAAGAAGCCATCAGTGCTGTCAACAGTCTGCACAGATACAAAATTGGCAGTAAGAGGATCCAGGTCTCATTAGCAACAGGAGCTGCTAGTAAATCACTCTCTCTACTTAGGTAATAAGCACTTTGGCATCTTCTTAGTTGTTCTAGCATGTATTAGTAGCTGAGAGATTATTTAAAACACTGCTTAAAGGGATAATAGGGAAGTAAAGTAAAATCTGTTGTATGACCTGATGCATGTGTTAAATACAATTAGGCTGGTTTTTAGTGTAGCACTTCTGCACTGCTTATATTCTAAGTTGCATCTGATGACTCTGGGTGTGTGTTTAAGAGGGCTTAATAGCTGCACTACTACTCTTGCATAATACTGATATACCTTGAACTTAATTTGTGAGCAAAGATTACTCTGGGCATCTTTATTTCTTTGTTCCTCCAAGAAAGTTGGTACAAATTTAGTTTCTGAGGGTGAGTACACAGTTGGGAACACCAGCATTTCGTTTGCTACATGGAACATGATACAACTTAGAGTGCTAGTGAGATTACAAGTATTTATTTGTTTTCTTATAGAAAAAAAGCATTAGGAAAAAAGTTGCCATCATTTATTCATGGAATGAAACTAGTGCTTGGACTGTAGAGTATTCTACAATTAACTACTGCTCACCATTGTATAATTTACAGCTTTATTTCATTATTGCCTGTTCAAAGTTTGTAATGTAATGACCAGGCTGGTGACTTCTAATGCTGCAGCTTTGATATGTTGCATTTTATAGATGCTCAGATTTTAGCACCACCTGTGAAAGATGTGACTCCTTCAGAGACATGACCTGCTGAATTAGTAAAAATGTTACTACTTGCACTCCCTTATCTAAAATGACAACAAGTGCTGGAATGGAAGAGAACACACTTTGTCCTGTTTTATTTATAGTTCATAAACTGCATCTGTAAATATCTCACTAATTTAGACTGGAGTCTAATAACAGCAGATTAATCTTGTGCTAATGCTGCAAAACTTCTCTTACAGCTCAGAAGCCATGTCCATTCTGCAGGATGCACCTGCTTGTTGCTTGCCTGTGTTCAAATTCACAGAAATCTATGAAAAAAAGTAAGTTCCTGGTGGTTTCCTCTCCAGTGCTTCTAAAAAAAAATCTGATCATGTATGATTGTTTGCAGTGATTTAGAGTGGAGAATTAAGAGTTTTTGTTCTTAGATGCTGCAGCACATTTTGTACCCAGAGGCAATGATGGCAAAACTGGCCTTTTTGAGAGGGTTCTGTTTTCAGTATGTTGCTCAGTTCTTCTGCATTGGTTCAGTAGATTAGTTACCTTAACACTTTGCACTGAGCAGTTTCTAGCATATTCCTGTTTATGAAACAAGCTGCAGATGACAGCATTGCCCTGCCTGTGTTTGTGACGTGCCTTCATTTCCATCTCCTCCAGGTTTGGCCGTAAGTTAATTGTCTCGGACTTGTACAAGCTCACGGACACCGTGGCCATCCGGGACCAGGGCAGTGGGAGGCTCGTGTGCCTCCTGCCCAGCAGCCAGGCCAGGCAGAGCCCCTTGGGCTCCTCACAGTCACACGATGGCTCCTCAGCAAACTGCAGCCCAATCATATTTGAAGAGTTGGAATATCACGAGCCTGTTTGTAAGCAGCATTGCCTGAATAAAGACTTTATGTAAGCTGTGTATAAAATCCTATAAATCTTACAATTATTTGAAGAGCATTTGTAGTGTACCAGTGTATTAAAATTGAGGTGTGTGTTCTCATAATGTGTGCTCTAGACACTCCTCATGTTTACAAGTGTAAGACAGGAAATGGTGACTAGGATTTTCTAGGCTGTTCTCATGGGTTGATGTGTCCAGGTCAGATTGTTCTAGCACAGCTGCCAGGATTGAACACCTCTCTAATGGAAGCTGGAAGGTTCCCTGCATTCCTTTGGTTATGTAGGAAGGTTATATATGCCATATATATTACCTGAATTTCATTATGTAACTGTTGCTGATCATTCTTCTTTGTCCTCCAGCTATATTTAGTAAGTGATTCATAGTGAGTTGCAGGTTTCTTGAAGCAATGCATTTAGTTTTTTGTTTAATTCAACAGCTGCCAGGTTTTGCTAGTAGAGCAGTTATTAGGTGTTCATTGTTAACTGCCTGTTAACTGTCTGTGCTGCTAAAATTTTATTTAAAAGTTTTAATAGGTAATAAAAATATGGTCTTCTAAACATTACTTCTGGAAATTTGCTGTAGCTGCATTACTTTGGGGGAAAAATTATGCAAGTTGCTTGTACTGTACTACAACTACAAGTGCTATTGTCACTAGTAGCAGTATATTATGTGCATATAATATAATGCTTACTATCTATCTGATACAGATACTATGTTAAAGCTGTGTGTAGAGTAAGCATAAAAACCTGAACCTCTTATTTTTGCAGTGAGCATGAGTTTGATCCAGATTCTTATAGAATTCCTTTTGTGGTTTTGTCTCTGAAGACATTTGCTCCCCAAGTTCACAGTCTTCTACAGACACACGAGGGTACTGTGCCTTTGCTAAGGTAAAGTATTTTAATTTCTGGTTTTAGTAAGGTCTGATAGGTTGAAGACTTTTAAAACTCTGGGAATTATGTGTTGTATGTAAACTCAGCTTTTACATAAAATAGTATCCTTTATAGCAAATGAATATACTATGAAGTGATCACTTTTAAAATTCTCTTTTAGCAAAAACAGCACATTTATTTAAAATACGCATTTTATGAAGATTTCTGTAATGTGTCAGTAAGTTGTTGAAATATCTTACTCATGAAGTATCTCAAAATAATGTTTTTAGGACAATTACTTTTATTTTAGTGTATAATGGAAGTGTTTTTTTCTCTCCATAGTTTTCCTGATTGTTACATGTCAGAATTCAATGATCTTGAAGTGGTGCCAGAAGGCCAAGGTGGTGTTCCCTTAGAACATCTGATTACCTGTGTTCCTGGAGTTAACATTGCCACTGCCCAAAATGGCATTAAAGTTATCAAATGGATACATAACAAACCACCACCTCCTACTGCAGGTGAGTATTTCTGCTTGAAACCTTCTCTCTTAACTCACTGATTTTATGCTAAAAAATTACCCTAATAAGTTCTGCTAATAAAATAAATGTGTGATTGTTAAACTTTTTATAAGGAGAAATTTTGAGCTTGAATGTTCATACTTGTTTTCTCCTATGCTGTAACTTCAATCCATAAGCAAAGTGCAGTGTTTAGTGCAAGAATACTTGTGGAAGGTACAGTAATGTGACTTTTTTGTTTGTAGATCCTTGGCTTCTGCGTTCCAAGAGCCCTGTAGGTAACCCCCAGCTCATCCAGTTCAGTCGAGAAGTGATCGATCTGCTCAAGAGCCAGCCATCCTGTGTCATCCCTGTCAGCAAATTCATCCCAACCTACCATCACCACTTTGCAAAGCAATGCAGAGTGTCTGACTATGGCTATTCCAAATTAATGGAGCTGCTGGAAGCAGTGCCTCATGTACTGCAGGTGAGTGAGGTGGTACTGGCTGCTCTGACCTGGGGAATTGCAGCTGCAGCCAGTGGAATTCTGGCTGCTGTTGTAGAATAGATGCTGGGCAGTTAGTGCCCCTTGAAAGAGCTGGTTGTCTGAACCTTGGTGGGTGTGTTCTTTTTTGAGATGCTGTTTCTGTGCCCACCCTTTCAGAACAACTTCTGGGGAAACCTCAGGAATAAAGTTTGAAGCTGCTTTTAACCTATGGCTGGTGATTGGGTAAAAGTTTTCAGTTGTGCCGTGAGCAGCATGAGAACACTGAAAATGCTGAATGCTCATGAGTTGGGCTGAGATGTGTAGTCTGTGGCTTGAAGGGATTTCTGTGAGAAATAAGTCATATTGTGACCTTATTACAAACCACCTGTGGTCACATTTACCTGCAACTTTGAACTGCAGTTGTTTGTAGGATTTTTAAATAACCAAATGTGCAGAAGTTGCAGTAGCACTCAGGGATGAAGCATTGAATTTCTCAAGGGCATAGTTCTTAGTACAGAAAGTGGGTGGCCATTCCAGAGGCTTTCTCTATTATATTCTTTTTCTAGCCTACCTATACTAATACTGGCTTTTAAATGCCTTTTCCTGAGGGTGCTGGATGTGTGTGACCAAGCCTGGTTTCCTTTCAGATTCTTGGCATGGGTTCCAAACGCTTGTTAACGCTAACGCACAGAGCTCAGGTGAAGCGCTTCACTCAAGATCTACTGAAGCTGCTCAAATCCCAGGCCAGTAAGCAAGTGATTGTGAGGGAATTCTTGCAGGCCTATCACTGGTAAGTTACCCTGATGAAACAAGAACAATTGTGCAGGGCATGTCTGTTAATGGTGACTTTAATACCTCATGCAAGAGGAGTCAGCACTGAAAATCTTAATATATAACTGTGGCAGCCACATTGCCTTTTCATTGCAATTTGGAAGTTCACACTTCCAATGAAGACAAAAATTAAAAGATATCTTATATTATTCCTTCCTTTAGTACTTGAGGTTCATTTAACTTCACTGGGGTTGGAAGTGGGTTCTTGTATTTCATAGTTCTCTTTGAAGCCATAACTGCAGCATTGCATTTAAGGAAATAGGTCATAGCACATTAATATGAACAGTAAAGGGGGAAAACATAGTGTTAGGCTTTATTCAGAAGGAAATACACAATAGGAGGAAATTCAGAAAGAAATACACCTGCCAGGAGTTACTTTGACTACTTCAACTGGATCTAGCAGTGGCAAAAATGAGGAGTAATACCTGTCTGGAACATACTGTGCTAGTGTTCTAAGAAGTAGGGGTTTATTTGGTGTTTTTTGAGATTGATGCTTTCTTTAATAGGAAGATAGAAAGTAATTAATAGTTATGTGCTTTAAACAAACCATGATATCTCAGAGCTATCAGTGAATCTATCTTTGCATGTGTGCTGTTGTAAATCTTTTGCCAGCAGCTCCTTCTTGGGAGTGCACTTTCCTATTTTCACCCTTGGCAAAAACGCATTATTGGCTGTTTATAAATCTACTTAATGTAGAGTCAGCACTGGCCACTTGTTGAATAAGGGTGTTTGTAAATTGCTCTTACTTCTGAGAGGTTTTGGTTGGAGAAGTGGGAAGAATAAAATACATTTTAATATATTACACAGTATTGGGAAGCTTAGTATGATGTTTTCCAGGAGATGATCTCTGCCTTCTCTTGAGACCTGCTCTTGTTTAAAAGAGAGCATGGCTGTAACTATTAAGCAAATGGAGACTATTAGAAGTGTAGCCAGCTGGAGCTGTATACACAAGACAATTACACTTGTTCTAAAGCACTTAAAACCACTGGTTGATATATATATATAGCTCTTTGTTACACTGGTTGTTCACATGACAGTAAATTTTACTTCTCTGGCTAGAATGGGTTTCTAGTTTCCCTTTGTTTCTCAGTATAGTATTATTCCAATGTGGAAATTGTCCTTATGTTTTTTAGGATTTGAGGCTTACTTTCTCAACTCTTCAAAAAGTGTATTTTTTGCTTACATAGCATGTGTTAATATTTGTATTAAATACAATTTTTTAAAACTTTCAGGTGTTTCTCTAAGGACTGGGATGTTACTGAGTATGGAGTGTGTGAACTGTCTGATATTATATCAGAAATTCCAGATACAACCATCTGTTTGTCACAGCAAGACAATGAAATGGTGATTTGTATTCCTAAAAGAGGTATGTCCATGAAACTTCCTTGTGCTGTTTCTAAATAGATTGTTCTTTGACTGTTCTAAAGCTTTAGTAACTCAAATGTGTAGGAGTGACTTGGATTTTTTTATAATTGTGTTTCTGCCTTCATAATGAAGTTGCAAAGTTCTAGAAAATCAGGTTGTAATTCTCTGAACATTTATGATAGAACAGACAGGAAAACAGGTGGCAGAAAATATAAAAGCATGTTACAACTTCTACATCTAGTTTTCCTTTCTGTGGAATGATTGGACAATGGCTTGTTTCCATGCAGGAGAAAATAATGACATACTTGGCTATTTAAAAACCTTCTAAAGGCCTGATAACCTGACTCTTTTGGACCTTTGAACATGTAAGCCTAGTAAAGGCCTCAGTGGTAGGAGAAAAGACTGACTTGGCATAATACATGATCATGCTGAAAACCAGACACTGTTTGCTAATTGTATTCTATTGCATTTCATAAGCCTGTTGGGATGTAGCTCTTGCTTTATTTTTCATTTTAGAACGTACCCAGGAGGAAATTGAAAGAACCAAGCAGTTCTCCAAGGAGGTGGTGGATCTGCTGCGGCACCAGCCCCATTTTCGAATGCCCTTCAATAAATTTATTCCTTGTTACCACCACCACTTTGGGCGCCAGTGCAAACTCGCTTACTATGGGTTTACAAAACTACTTGAACTCTTTGAAGCCATACCAGATGTCTTACTTGTAAGTTCCAAAATCATAGGCTGGACTAAGCATTTTTCTGGAAGGTATACAGCTGTTTCAGCAGAGGTTATATTTCTCAAACTTTAGTATGAGTTATAAACTCTGCACCTGTAATGTTTAGACAGGTATATTTAGGAAAATGTTAATGTTATTTTGGTGAAATGGTCTGTGCTTTTGAGCACATTCAGGAGGCTGTTTGTTAACAAATTGAAACAAAATTCAGTGTCTCAAAATTGGAGCTAAGTTTTACTATAATTGTGCTTAATTTACTTTAAGAAGTTAACTGTTTCACTGCTTGTTTTGTTGTATTTCAGAAGTTACACGGTTTTGCTTGCTTTACAAACAGCTTTGTAGTTGGCTGGGCCCTGGTACACAGGCACTGCCTTGCTTGCGGGCCCCGAGTTGGAGCTGCAGCTTTCCCTTTGTTCCTGCAGCCTGCACCAATGACCTCAGCAAAGTGTCCCTTGTGTTGTGTAGGTGCTGGAGTGTGGGGAGGAGAAGATCCTGACGCTGACAGAGGTGGAGCAGGTGAAGGCAGTGGCTGCCCAGCTGGTGAAGCTGCTGCGGGCGCAGAAGGACAACGCGCTGCCGCTGGCCGATCTGCTGCCCGAGTACAGCAAAACCTTCGGCTACGCCCTGCGCCTGCACGACTTCGACGTCAGCTCCGTGCCAGCCCTCATGCAGAAGCTCTGCCACGTTGTGAAGGTAACCTCCTGGCCTGGCAGGTGTCTTCTCCCTCTGGAGTGTGTGGAGGGGTGTGTTAAGGAGTTTTCTGGCTCGCGGGACACAGTACGTGTAATGTTTCTGGAGTACAGCGTTAAGTCAGCGAGGGGAGAGTCCAAAAGGGTTTTAAATGTAGTTTCTATATTCCTGTGATGTTTTCTGTTTTTGTAACCTTGCAGCATTCTCTGGGAATGCTCATGTTTATTTTAGCAAGTAATAAGTAATTGATTCTATTCTAGTACTTACTTTAACAGTACAAATTTTTTTTTCCCTTGCCTCTCTTCTGTGAAAAACAGTTTTCTGATAACTGTAGTGGTTTTCAGTCCTCTAATGCTTTCAATCCTTTACTTTTTTTCTTTTTTAGCTATGGCTTGAGACTTTGACTCTGAATGTACATATATAGCTGGTCTTCCATGCCAGTGGAAAAGAGAGGTTGCAGTTATCTGGATGTGGGCACAATGGTTTAGTTCCTCCAGTTCTGTTTACTTAGCAGCTGGTGTTAGGCTGGAGTTCAGTCAGGACCAACTGGCTTGTAACAAAGAGGAAGATTATACCTACGAGAGGAGAGAAAGTGCTGCACAGCTGTACAGGTCTTAGATATTTAAAGTAAATATTTCCTTTAATAAGGTACTTCATTTTGTGTGCTTTTGGCTAGGGGGATACCAGATACAGCTATACTTGAATAAAGCCCAGGTATACATCTGATTCATAAATCAGTCTCTTCTATGTCTCTAACTTCTTTCCCAATTAATTTTTCTAGGTGGTTGACACAGAATCTGGCAAGCAAATTCAGCTGATAAATAGGAAATCTCTGCGGACTCTGACTGCCCAGTTGCTGGTCTTGCTGATGTCCTGGGATGGAACATCCTTGCTTTCAGTTGAGCAGCTGAAGCAACATTATGAAACAGTCCACAGTACTTCACTTAATCCATGTGAATATGGATTTATGACGTTAACTGAACTCCTGAAGAGCCTGCCTTACTTGGTTGAGGTGTGTAAGCTCTTGCCTTCCTGATGTGTTTGAAAAGCCATTTTATCTAGAGACTATGGAAGTGAATGCTCTAATTCTTTCTCCTTTTTTCCTTCTGCTAGGTTTTTACCAATGGTACAGCAGAAGAATATGTCAAGCTTACCAATCTGTATGTTTTTGCAAAGAATGTGAGGTCCTTACTTCACACCTACCATTATCAGCAAATTTTTCTTCATGAGTTCCCAGTAGCATACAGCAAATACACAGGAGAAGTGCTGCAGCCTAAAGCATATGGATGCAATAATTTAGAAGAGCTCTTGGGAGCAATTCCACAGGTGTGTGAAGAACTCAGTTTTGAACTCAGTTTTACATTGAGATTTCTGCATGTATTAAAAGTAGTTACACAACCAGTTTCTCTTAGTTGGGGTGAATTACTGGAATAATTACCTTCTTCAGGGAAGTTTATACCAGTTGTGTTTTTAATATACTTCTGAGAAATCTGAAAAAGAAAAAAAACCAGCACACATGCTTTGGTGAAATTTTGCTTAAGAACTGTTCCTAGTAAGGCTGTAAACATCCCTGGCATCTCTGAATGAGAGAATTGATTTTCTGTCAGTCTGAATGAATGGTTGTACAGTACTGAACCCTCACTTTGATCAGAGTGTATTATTGGGTTTGGGAGTGAAGAATTCTGGGACCTTGTCAGAAGTGCCCTGTTCTTGTCATCCACATATCCTAAGTGCTCTGGGATAATTTTGTGACCTAGTTTCTGGCTATAATTATTGCCTTTAAATAAACCAATCTTTCTGAAGCGTGACAAAAAGGAATTTTTCAGCTCCATGTTGAAACATTTAGTTTCATTAATGTATATTTGGTATACTTTCTGGCACTATGGTTTGCCTTTGGTGTCAATTACTTTGAGCCCTCACATGGATAGTGTGTAGTACAAATTAACAATGTGATTTAGTTTACTGTTGGAAATCATACCAGTGCAAAGCTGGATGGAAGGCAGTGAGCAAATGCTTTTAGCTTAGCATGTGCTGATGTTCAATTCTGCTTCCTTCTTAATAGGTGGTCTGGATTAAAGGACATGGCCATAAGAGAATTGTAGTCCTGAAGAATGATATGAAAAGTAAGCCATTTCAATTTTAAGCAGTACCTTGATTTTCTTTTATATTTTTTTTAAGAGGCAGCTTGAGTTAACCGACCAATTTACTTGCCTTTTTGTAGCTCGTTTTAGCTCACCTAGTTTTCCCCCTGCTGATCATGTAGATGATCATGGAAATCAACTTGCTGACAATAATGGACATATTATGGAGACCCAAGGATCCACTTCATCAATGGAACTAAATCTAGGAAGGCCTAGCAATGGTAATGCAAAATTGATTTATGTAAGAAATTTACTGTCATAGGGGAAATAAGCACAGTAATTGAAGCAGCATGGGGAAAGGTGAGTTAGTAAAGCTGAACTTATGTGAATATGCATTTTGGCTTGAAAGCTTGAATTTCTGAGTTTGGGATTGTGTCCTGAGCTGCTAGTCTATAAATGTGTGCGTGCATATATACACACATATATATGTGTGTGCATGCATACACATAGAGAGAGAGAACCTCTGGGTTCTGCTTCCCAGGGATTTGGTGGAAATTTAAGTCTGTAGACATGAAGCTAACGAGAGAGGAGGGTCAGCAACAGCTTCTGCTAGCAGTGTCCCCTATATTCTGATGAGAATTTATTTAGATGCTCCTGATGCAGCAAATGATGAATCTGAGATTAATTAGCATTAATTAAATTAGTTTGATGTTAGTATTTCAACTGGAGCATAGTTCTCAAATCCTCAGATTTGCATGTGGAGACTACATTTACCTGTGACACTAGTGACACCCTCCCAGTCTACAGATGCTCTGAAAGATGTTCCCTTGTTTTTGCAGTTTCTAATCAAACAGAGCAAGAACTTCTTTGCCTCACAAACACATCTCCTGTTGATCTCCTGTGTGAGCCAGTACCTTCCTGCCTGCCATCACCCCAGCTGAGACCTGACCCCGTGGTTCTTGAGTCTGCAGACCTCATTCAGTTTGAGGAACGCCCTGCACCCCTCCCAGGTAAGAGTTTGCCTCCCTTTGTTGCTTCAAATCGGCCTGATGAGTTCTGTTTAAGTATTCTATTTCCTAACAGCAGAGAAATACTCTTTTTCTACAAAAAGAACATCAGTAAATTGAGTTATCTTATTTATTTTAGAGATAATGATTTTAACAGAAGAAGAAAAAGAGAGAATTGTTACCACAGCTCAAGAGAAGCTGATCTCTGGTTCTGTGGTGTCTGACACCACAGAGAATGCTTCAGTGCCTCTGTGTCAGTCCTCTGAAACCCAAGTAAACAAAGAAGCAACAGACAGCCCAGCCAAAAAGCAACACAAAAACAAGGTCAAATTGGCAGCAAACTTCTCACTTGCACCTGTAACCAAGCTTTAACTCTTTCTTTTTAGTGTGAAAGACAAATACGTATGGACTGTGCACAAAGTAAAGCTGTTTGCTAGCCCATGTGTATTTTAATGGAAAACCTAGAGGAATTAATTTGTATTAAATGTATTCTGTGAAGATTTTGTTTCTTTTTCACTGAACACAGCTGTTAGCAGAGCAGATTTTTTTCTATTATTTTGAAAAAAAATCTGGCATTTGTTAAATTATTCTTAAATTTTACAGTTTTTCATAAATGTGTTCAGGAAGAGCAAAATATTAATTCAACAAACATGGAACAGATTTTATTTTCTTTAAGCCTTGTTGGTGATGTAATCATACATGTAGCATATTGTATTCTATAGGCTGTTGCTTACTGGTATTGTTTCAGACAGTATTAATGAAATGCATGATTTGTCTTTCAAAAGCCTGTTGAGAAATTTTAACTTGCTGACCTGGGGTGACAAGAGCAAGGGGAGCTGATTGTCCTCCAGAGGGGAAACTTGTTCTCTGACCTTTCAGGTGACTTGTAACTGCATTGGAAATACCTGTGTTAAGATGTCTGTAGAAGATGATGTGGGTCTTGTGTAAAACTCATTTTAAATGTTGGTTTTTTTTCGCTGTAGCTTTCAGTTCCATTTAGGAGCTTTCTAGGACACTGCTGCTTTAAGCTTCCCTCAAATTTAGTTTGTCTGGCATGGATTTGGTTAAGGAAAAGACTGTCTTGATGTCATGAGTGTAAGATACAGACACACATATTTTCATTGTGTCTAGGAATGAACTTAGGAAGATTCTGATATTTCTGAAATATGCATCTAATGCATAAACTACAGATATGGAGCAGGTCTTGTTAAAGTGGTTGGTGATGGAAGGTATTGATGCTATTTCCACCTGTAAGGAAAGTTCTAGCTACATGTGGAAATGCTAAGGTTCTTCTGCTTAACCTTGTTTCCTCTTTTTAAGCATGTTCAGTAAATGGGAAGCTTGTTCTTTGATATTCTGTCTTTTAGCTGTGTCTGTTTTTATTCTAAGACTTACTCCTAGTGTTGGCAGCTTTTTGAATTTGTGGCATCTTGTGTTGGCTTTTGCCAGGGCCAGCTTTGGGAGAGAGGCTAAGTCAGTGGATGACCTTAACTCTAGTTAGCAGAACTGTCCAGTGTGTGAGACTTTCTACCCATTCTGGGTAACCATGGCATTTACAATGGGTTGTATTTGCCAGGCAGCAAATAAATGCTTGTAGTATTGAAAGAACCTATACTAGAAGTTTTCCACTGGCCAACTGAGTTGGTTTTTTTTTTTTAGATGGATTCTATTGTAATATGCAGGAGATGGAACACAGGCTCTAATTTTTCAGCCAGCAGCAAGAAATGCCACTGAACAATGGCTATGGACAGAATTTTACTAGTCAGATTTTGTTATAAAATCTTTTATATTTAGACAAGTATTACCAGTAGAGAGTTTATAGCCATTGTGAGTGCAGAGAAACACTGGGAAGTTTTTCTGAGCATTATGGCACAGTATTTTGAGTCCACAGTAAACCTCTACAGACATACTGCTATAGAAGAAATTTAAAAGTAAGTTTTCTCGGGATGTTTTTAGTGAGTTAAATGCAAAAAAAAAAAAATCTGCTTTCACCTTAACTTTTGGTAAGGTTGACAGTGACCAGTTTAGATCTTTGTTTCAGAAGAGCATGCATCGGAGAAGAGACCAGTCTGAAATTTTATTTTCATGAGATGCAGCTACAAGTCATTTGAAGTACTAAAGAAAACCAGGTTTTTGCTTGAGAGGAAGCTATGGTGTTTATCCAAGTAATGTGGTGGTTATACCACATATGGAGGTCAGCCTATCTTATCTGGATTCATGTGTGATTCTGCTGAAATTGCTGTTTGAAAGTAATAGAATAATACTTTTGAGAAGTTGTGTTCATAGTGTAACAAAATAGCTAATTGAATTGCAATATATTTTTTTATCCAAAGGGTTAAATGAATGATGTGACTTACAGATTTAAAAGCATTGCAACCATGAAATTCTTTAATTGAGCAAATAAATGTACTACTTCAGATTCATGTTTGTTTAAAAGAAAAATGTCACTGAAGCCCTCAATTTATGCACTATTTTTTTTTTCTTGGAATGGGAGAGAGAAGAAAGACTTCTTTTCTTAGCTGTCTACTTTGTTTGGACACTTTCTTTTGTGGCTCAAGTGCTGTTTTGTGTGTTGGGACCAAACAGTTGTCAATAAAATTTTCAAGCAAGCATAACTCTTGTCCTTGTCTCAAGACCTGTAGGGGGGGAAAAAACCAAAACAAACCAAGAATACTTAATTTGCTGTGTCATGTTAAATTTAATTATTGAGACATAACAGAGCTGGGCTTTAGTGAAGACTTAAGCAACACCATAAATTCTGGATATTGAGGCTTTTCCCAATTTTTGCAGTTGACCTGTTTGCAGATGCAGTCAGTGTCTTACTCCTCTTCATGCAATGTCATGTGTAGGGTTTATTTTGAAAAGCTGTCCTATTTATCAGCCTAAAGAGAAAAAAAATGGAGAAAGGGGTGTAAACTCAGCAGGTGATGTCAGGTGTTCCTCCTTAGTGAGTCTGCCTTTGAGATGGTAAAATTGTTGCAAAAAAGGTCCTGAACATTAATAAAGTTAAGGAGTCACTTGTGAGTTATAATAGCTTTTTGCAGCTTGAAGATGGTAATTATTCAGGGACTACAACTACAGCCAATTTTTTTCATTGGAGTGTTTTGAAATTCAAAATAAAAACCACAACTGAACTGAACAATTTTGTCATCTTGCAGCTTCATGGACAAAAGTAAAGACCTGGATAAGCTGCTCTTGATTTTCTTTTTTTGGAGGGAAGTTTGAGGTTGTGGGGGTTTTTTTAGTTTGTTTTGTGACATTCTCACTCAACAGAACTGTTAAGTGGTGTCTGCTGGAGCAATTGTCAGATCTGCTGCAGATAAGCAATCACTTGTCCTTACAGAGTACAGTAAACAATTTTAAAGTAACTACCTAAAAAACTTAGTGGGAAGATCTTCATAAACAGTGTAATAAATATCCCTCTTGAAAATAATGAATATTCCTCTTTGAAAGGAGGATGGGGTGCTTTATAAAAACTTCCTACAGCAGCACCACAGACCCTATAATCACCACTCTGTAATTTCATTTTTGAGTAGTTGTGAATGTTTTTAAGTAAATGAATGAGTAAAATCCTTCAGCACCTGCTATGTGATTACCTTCAAAAGAGGAGTTTGATTTTAAATACTGCTTTGGTTTTGTACTGCAAACATTCCCACTTCTTTCGTTCTCATTTTAATGTTAAGCCATCTGTTTTAGGTTAGTAAAAAAGTTGCAATGGAAATAGCTTTCATTTTTTTCTGAAATTAATGTGCCTTATTTTGCTTGCCATAATGTAGCAGGACAGACTAGTTTAATGGTGAGCTATGGTTTAACTCCTATTAATAGCATTTTTTAGCAAGCATTACTTTTAATGCTGTATTCCTTCCTGTATGACTTTTTGTTTAGTATTACTTAGGTGGATAAAGACAGAAAAAATCCTAATTCAGGAGATTATTAACATGGCTTGTAGTGCTGCTATATGTATGCTACAGAAAGCAGATTGATCTAACTAGAGAATGCCATTTTACAAGAAATTTCTGAAATGCCACTTCAGTATGTTGTTTGAGCATTTTTTGACATGGCTGTCAAAGCACTATTATATGTCATGCCATGGCTCAAGTTTCAAGTCAGTCTTCCAGTTATTGAATTCAAGTGAAGAATTGCATCCTGCCAGATGAAGGAGAAAAACAACAAACTCTTTAGTTGGTGTAGATGGGATGAGGTAATTGGCTGCAAGAAACTTGATACTAGCTGTAGTAATCTCTGGTTTTGTGATCCAGCCTGTTAAAATCCACTGATCTCTGTAACTGGTGAGATTTACTTTTTAGGTATCACTTTAAACCTGTCTTTGTGTCTTACCACAATCCTTTCAATCTCCCATGAAGTGTTGTTGCAGAAAACTGCATCTCAATAAGAAGCAAAGGCTGTAAAGAAAGCAAACTTAAATATGAGGAGATGTGTGAGACACCTCCTTACCCATCTCTGAGAACAAGTTGCTGCTGAGGCTGTCAGGATCCAGGCTCAGCTGCTGAGGTGGTCTCAGGGTCCCATGTGAAGTGTTTGTGCACATGGAAGGGAGAGGAGGTTTTGGCCTTTAAGCAATATTTTTGGTATGATCCTGTTTGAAAGCAGCCTGCTTGCCTGGCTTAGGATGGATGGGATCACGTGAAACAAGAGATGCACTTTCATAACAATAGCAGTATTTATGCTGGGGTAGAGGAGGATTTTTTTGTTCATTTCAATAACACCAGGGTCCTTTGGGCTTGGCAATTCTTTTGATACTCAGATGTGTTGGGACCTTATGTTCTCAGTGTAGGGCTGGGAACTGTCTCTAACCTGTGCAGGCTCTGGGCTGTAGTGAGGTTCCAACATCATCTAGGAGCATAATGAGATTGGCTTTTTTGGTGGGTTTTCTTTATTCAGTGAGAAAATCCTTTATTTCAGTAGCATCTCTAACTTACCCCTAAGCATTACTCCTTTTGTGCAGAATAGCCACCTTATTCTTTTTGAAAAGTGTAGCAGCAGAGGAAGTGCATCCCATCCCACCCCACACCACCTTTTCCCTCACTAACAGGAAGAAACAAAGGCTTAGTATAACACAGCAGCTTAGTTTATTTGGAAATGTTTCACTTGGAAGAGATTCAGTAGGCCATGGGGAAGGTACAAGAGAACCATTTGCTGGTGGAATTGGTGATTTGTACAAATAGCACTTCAGCACTTTTGTTTTTCTCAGCAGACCAAGATCCTTTCCTGAGCAGAGTCATGTTTGTGTGTCAAGTCCACCTTAAACGTTCTTCCACACATTCTTCCTTTTCCAATGCCTTGCCTTCTTTCTGAAGTGATAAATAGCCAGGATTTCCAGAAGAGGTATCAGGTGCTTCAGTCAATGTCCCTCTCTGCTGACAGTGACCGATATCTGGAAATCAACTCTGAAATGATGCCAGTTACTCCATATAGTCACCTAAAGATACTTGTCTGACACTGCTTTTATATATGGGGATTGTATGTGTTGTGCTCACAGGATCATGGAAGTTAAGCCAGTTAAGTTAGTTAAAGCCCCTGATTCTTGGGATATTGAGTGATTTAGTCTGTTTTTTTTTTTTTAAATAAGGGTCAAGATTTTTACACTTAATTACTTCCTAAGTTTAATTTGTTTAATTGCAGCCATTAGCTTTGACATCAGCCATAAGGGCTCTGCTGTGTTCTAGATAGACAACACTAAACCAGTGTTGAACACAGTTGAGAATCTGACCTTAGAGTCAAAAAATCCAGGACTTTATTGCTAAGCAGCATCACTGACCCACTTCTGAAGGAACCACTCGTGCACTGCAGGTAAGCTGTTCAACCCACCCAAATAAACACAGAAATTAACTGTTTGCTAATTAAAAACAAAAACTGGCACAGAAAACCTTCCAGCTGAGCCAAGCCAGAACTTCTGAAAATGAAGTTCACTCTCATTAACACTGCTGGAGTTCAAGTCCCTTTGGGGCGCTGGCTGCCAGTGCTCAACTGTAAGAATATTGCAAATTCCTACTTGCTGTGTTTCTTCTGGGTTTTAATTAAAGGAGATGGCTCTGTAGCCTGGTTATGAGTGTTGCTTCCCAGGAATGTCTAACTCTGTCTCTTGCTAATGATATTTTTTCATGGAAGCCTATATTGTACTCACTTCATTTTATTCCCAAGTGCCTGTGGATTCTGTGCAGCCTGTAGGGATCACCCCAATCATCAGCACAGCCCAGGTTAAACACTGATGTGCAGAACTCACATCAGGCCTTAAAAGCCATGTGCAAAGTCC
The DNA here is from genome assembly GCA_013389925.1 of Aegithalos caudatus. Taxonomy (NCBI): domain Eukaryota; kingdom Metazoa; phylum Chordata; class Aves; order Passeriformes; family Aegithalidae; genus Aegithalos; species Aegithalos caudatus. The sequence goes on from WEIU01024421.1 coordinate 33,080, forward strand.
TTGTGAACCCTCAGTGGCATTCACAGCTGATCCTCCTAAGGTTTAAAGTTTGGTGCTTCACTACAACTTTTTCCCTGACTTCCATTAATGACACTGAACATCTGCCTTTTGTCTTTAGAGACTGACAATTCCTAATGTCTTGACTGGGTACCAGTCAAGAGGCTGTGGAATTTTACAGAAGCCAAGGGGAGTTTCTTTCTCTCCAGTGTGTATTCTCTCCCCTGAAAGCAGTTTTCCCCATAGCTGTGCTGATGTACACAGGTGCCATGCAGAGTCCAGCCCACAGCAGGTACAGATTTTAACAGCTACAGAGCTCAGTGTTGTATGCCTCAACAAGGATGCAATAACCCTACGTGAGAGTCAGCCTTTGTTCTGTTTCCTGCATCTTTGGTAAAGGTAAGTAAAGTGCTTCATGTCTTAGTGGAAACCTTTTGTCTTTTTTCCTCTTTGATCCTTAAAATGTAAGGTACTTAGTGACGTTGGTTCTTTGTCTCAAGTGGGTCTGCAATACTGAAATTATTCTGGAAATGCAAGTGTTTTTCATCAAATCAGCCAGTGCTAGGGATTAGGTTTTGTTTGTACAAGAATAGTCTGAGTCACTTTAGGTGGTGTCTATTGCCTTCAACCTTAATAAGATATTTTTTCTCTAAAAAAATAACTGTTTATCCTTTTGGGGTAACTGCTGTTAATTTTTTTCTCCTTTCCTATACTGTGGTTCCTTGGTATATAAGCACACACTTCACTTGGCTGGCTTCACAAAATGGAAGTTCCTTTTGCAAAACATTATTTTAGGAACTTTTTGCTATCTTTTGTTATTTCTAAGCCTGAGATTGTCACACTAGATCCATGTACATTTATTTTACTATTTACACCTATCACAGTACATTTATATGGAATACCATCACACAGACAAACCAGCTACTGACAGCTAATATAAAGATATTAGATTCCACAAGGCTTAATCTGCATAGAGACCAGAAACACACTTAATGGTGAAACACAGACAAGTATTTCTGTATTTCCCCTAATTTTAAACCCATTTTATATAGAATGTGATCTTCCTGCCACAAATACCTACTTCTGTATCTGAATATTTGTCTTGTGGCCAATTTGTCTTGGGTGTCTTGTGTCTTCCTATGCTTTTTTATGGATAGTTTATATTTCTTGTGGTCACAAAATATACAATTAATACTTGTTTTAAGCACGGTTTCAATATTAGTTAAATTTTGTCTTCTCTTCTTCTCCCAGCAGTCTCTCAGTGATGTGTAATTTCCTACTGCATGTAGCTTATATAAAAATGGATAAAACCCTGGGCGAATATTTCTCTTACTTCATGGGAGGTGGAGATCTAAAACAGAAGTGACACAACCCTGGACTGCATCATCAATTTGCAATTACTGTAGCTGTGCTTTGCTAAAGCTCTGCCAGGGATTTATTTCCCCTGGTGCAAACAATATTAATTTGACTTGAATAATTTGAATATCATGTAGGATATAAAAAACTGTAGCTACTTGCAGCATCCTTGTCACTGATCTCATTCTTTAGGAAGAATTTGAAATGAAACTCCACAGCAAAGTAGTTGAACATCACACAAGTTTGGTATTTTGTATGCAACATCAGTTAACCTACAGTTGTTTCCTTTATCAGTTGTGCTATACATAGCATTGCTACTTGTGGCTTTTGGTGTGAAAAGTAGCCAAAATAGGATAATTTGGCGATTTTTGAGAGCAGTTAGTCACAGAGGGGAGAAGTGTACAACACATTCTTGTAAAGTTATAGCCTATTAAAATTGCTGTTTACACCATAGTGGATAAAATATAGCCCCTTTTCATTGACCTGTATCACAGGGGTGTTTTTTGTTGACTCTACTGCTGATCTCTTCTGGTCCCTGGACAGCCACTATATAGATTTCTTTTGTTTTTAGGCATGCGTGTAGAGTGATCCATGCAACAGTGAAGAACCTGCCATTGTCCAGTCCATAGATTACACTTGTGCCAGCTGCTCTTGCTCCCTCAGCAGGATGCTGGTGGTTCCCCCCACATCCAGCTCCACTCAATGGAAACAGTGACAAGACAAGCAGGGTAGGAAGCCCTGGGCTCTACATGATGTTGCACTGTGTGGCCCCACAACAATCTTTAATAATTGCCAACCCTGCCTTGGCAATGGTGGGCTTGCTTGGAGGAGGCTCTGCCTTCTTTTCTGCTGGGCTGCCTGCAATGTTCAAAACAGGACACCATTAGAACCAAGAGCTGCTGGAACTGTTTCTTCCTACTTCTGATCTAAAGGGTGTAAACCTTGCCCACCCTCTCTCCACCCACCCTGAATTTTTCAGCTCGGGTTTGAACAATACACTTTGGTGACTGAGCTGATAGTGGCTTGAAACTGCTCAGAAAGTCTGATCTCTTCAGGGAAGGGTGCCAAGAGGAGCTAAAGAATCCATACATCTCAAAGGGAGGGCAAACTTGCATCTGGTTCAAGGCAGGTGTCTCTTTCCACGGCCATGGGGTCAGATAATGGGTCCTTTCACAAAGTCATTTCACTGTTTAACTCTCAAAAATGAAAGGAGCTGAAGAACAAAAGTATTGCTAGAATTTATTCTCTCATCAGCTTGGATGTTGTAATTAAGAGAACAAGATAAAGGTGGGTTTTCATTTTTCAGGGTGAAAAGCATCTCTTTATCTCTCAAACTGCATTTAAAAGCAATGACAAAGTAAACAAGGGAGATGAGTCATGCTCCCTGTGACTAAGGGGGTATAAATAATTAGTGATGCATCTCTTCTCAACCTTGTACTTGAACTTCACAGTCACTCCAGTCCCTCTGGAACTGCTGAGCAAGATCTTGGTCCGTGCAAAATGGCAGAACATTTGATACAAACCTCTTCTGGAGTACCAAAGTCCCTTTCTAAGAAGGGCACTGCTCTCACTTGACTCTGCCTGAGAGCTCATCTTGAAACAGGGCAAAATCTGTGAACCTCTCGAGCTCCTGCTGTGGCTGTGATTGTTGTGTTTGAAAGTTGCAGCTAAAAGCTTCCAAGGGATCATGCAATCCACTTAGGCTCTCAGAAACCAGTGTGTTTGCCATTGTCTACAAGTGATTTGGGTTGGGGTGATTCAAAAGCCTGTTTCTGATGGTAATATGTAAGAAATTTGGGTCAGCTGTGGAAGTTTGCAGTCTTCTCTAGTTTCTATCCTGACTGCAGTAAAACAGGTGAACTTTGGTTCAGATATTCAACCATGGATCTGAAGAGGGTTTTCTCAGTTATTTTTGCAGAAACAGGAAAACTATTAATAAAAATCTAACTGCTTAGAAAAGCAGCTTGTGGCACAGTGTATACAAATATGCTTTGCATACTTAAAACACACAGAGCAATTTTGAAGTGGCCATAGGCGACTGAAATTCAGTTTTAAGAGGTGATTTTGTATCTGAAGTAGCCAGCAGTTGCTGACACCCTCTGCTGTTTCTAGGTGATCTAGCTAGCTTCACCTAGCTTTTGCCAGAGGCTGCCCTGTGCTCTTTCAATCAGTTGTCTTTGGAGTTTTTCCTTCTGTTCTTGCTTTTTTCTTAATGATTAGGAACTCACTGGTAGGAGACTGTGTTGCTTTGTCTATGGGTTTTAACTTGGTGCGAAGGAACTCAGCCATCTCTCTGTCTTCTTCTTTTTCCCTGGTGGAAAGAAGGAAAATAAATGTTAGAGGAACAACAGTTTTCTCTGTAAATGGGACAGTAAAAGCCAGAGCAGTTAGGAGCAAGTCACTAGTAAACAATTATCTTCTTTGCTATTTTTAGAAACATTTAATTTTGCCATTTATTAAAAATCAAAATATTTGCCTAAATGAAAACTGCTGCTGAGGCTTTTGGGATCTGCACACCCAGTGAGAGCTCTGGGCTCAGTTCTGGCTCAGGCTGCTTGTCAGCTGCTGCCTTGGGCCAGCTCTCTTTGATCAGCTGCAGGACTGGCAAAAGCTTTGCTCTATCCTCTCCTTGCTTGCTTAGAATTTAAATGTGTCGGAGGAGATATTGTCATTTTGGGTAAATGGATTGAGTCTTTACTGCTGAAAGAGGGGGAAGTCAGAGCAAAACTGGCTCTTTGTAGAGTGTTGATCTCAAACAGAAGATTGGATTTGGGTGCTGGAAGTGAACTTTTGAGGAAGACTACAACTTTCTTGGCAACTTTGGGCTAAGCCATGAAGATGAAATCCTTCAGAATCTGCTTATGTCTTAGGTAGGGCTGAACTACTGAGTGGTTTTTAGTTGGTTTGGGGGTTTTTTATTGTTGTTTGGGTTGTTTTGCTATGGCAGAAGATGGGAATAGTAGTAATCAAACTGACAACATGAATAATTAAAAAAGGAGGATTTTAGATGTCTACAAACATGTCCTTTGTAGAATTCCATTTCATGTCTACTTCTTATGATAAGAGAATTCCCTGGTAGCAGCATAAATCCTTTTCTTTTAAATGGTAAATGCCCAGACTGTGTCTGGTAGGAAAATAAAAGAGCAAAGCTCACTGTTATTCATGAGATGACTGAACCATTAATGGGATAAAGAGCCACAGAATTAGAGTAATTAATTTTAATGTTTTTCCTATGGAACGGGGAGGAGGCTTTTAACTTGTAAGTTGTTTTGAAGGACCAATTCTCTCCCATTAATGCTGATTTAAGTTTTGTCACTTAATCTATTGCATCATTAGCCTTGTGGAATGTCACTAAATAAGTTCTTGCTCTTGGTTCTTACCGTAATCTCTCCACCTCTGCATCATCTACAAGAAAATCTCTTTTTTGTACCAGTCGATGAATCTTCTGAATCAGTTCATCCTCTCTTTGCTTCTCCATTTTCGTTTTTTCTTTTTCTGGCCAAAAACAGATAAAAAACTGTATTACTTTGGACTCTGGGGAGTGTGAGGGGGTGGTGTGGGACACTGCAGATGTCTGAGAATCAACTGCTGATTGAAGTCAATGGTTTTCCAGACCTGAGTCACCAAAACCCCAGCAAGCTTGGGTCACTGCCTCTTTGCCCTCTTCACTTGCTGCTGTTGACTCTGATCAGCTTAATGGTCTGAAGGCTTTGTGGGGTTTGCCAAGACTGCTATTAATACTCAATTACTCTGCAAGAAATTGCTTGGAATTTTTTTTAAGAGCTTTGGCAATAAAATAGTTCAAGATGCTTTGTTAAAATCCAATGTACAAACTCCTTTTGACCTCAGAGGAAAGGTGATCACACCAAAAGGAGCTATTTCTTTGTGTTTCAAGACAGCTTTGGCTGTTGAAAACACTTTTTTTTTTCTACTCTGACAAGGCAGGTGAGCTGCAAATCCCCAGAAATAGCATCAATGGTAAAATGTGGAAAAATAAATGCAAGTTTATTTTCCCTGTACTTCAAAAATCTGAGTAATTAATATATGTCCTTGTTAATTGGCCAGTCTGGAATGGTTAGGTTGTCTATAAAAATGATTTTTGTGGCATGAAAAATGTGCCTGTTGCAAACTGAAAGTCATAAATGTTAGGGATTACAGAGCTGTTGTTTCAGGCTATAAAGCAAATGTGTTTAAGACAGAACTCTTCAAACCTAGCAAGTGCAGCAGAGATGAGAAAGCCAGAGGCAAATCCAAGCTCACATATTTCTCCAAGAAGCTGAAAATTTTGATCAGCTATGAAGACACTTTGTATTAAATCAAGATTTTGGGCTTTGGGCAGTAGAACTGTGCTCAGAGAACTGCACAATTCAGTACAGTGGGAGCTGGGGGAAGAAGGGTGAGCTGCCTGAGTCTAATGCACCTGAGCTGTGTTACATCTGCTGATTTAACTTATAAGACTCTTTAAATAGCTACATTTAATCAGACACTTGAAAACAATTGGTTTTAGTACAGATTTTTTAAAAAGAATGCTTAGAAGCTGCTGCTTTTTCTTGCTTTGTCTCTTATGGCTAAGAAGCAAGGACACTCCTCACTTATAAAGGAAGAAGCTACTTTCTACTTCCTTTCAACCTATCCTTTTCTTAAAATGAGATGTGCTTTCCCATTATATCCATCAGGAAACTGTATACTAAAAACATTAATATATGTAGCAAAATACTGCATGTTCTGTGTACTGAGAGACTGGTTCCATGTCTACTGAAACTGGCTAAACTGTGTCTACTGAAACCAAAGAGCAGCTCTCCTCACAAATCTGTATTCTTACAGGAAAGTTATGGTAGAGATCCTGTGAATTAAATCCACTTTTGGAAAGTGTTTTTCTAGGTTAGGCACAAGCTGTGTCAGCACTTAGTGCCAGCAGCTGCTTTGTCTTTCTTAAAACCAAGCCCATGATCCTGCCTGGAGACACTTCTGCTGGAACTTCATCCATTGCATTCTTAAGTTTGCTGAAATTTGCAAAGTGCTAAGGAGAAACTTCTGTCTGTGGGTCTCTGCTTGAGGCCTTGAGAGTGGAAAAATAATTTCTAAAAGATTAAAAAAAAAAAACCAAACCAAACAGCAGAAACACCAAAAGAATGAAAGCTGATTAACCCTATCTGATAGATAAAGTCTGGACAGGAAAGCTTGCAGATCAGAAAAGTGAGGCAAGGGGCATCATTCACAGATACTTTATAGGATTTGTAATCCTTTCCATTTGAACAAATAATGATCAAACAGTGTTATTATTAAAAATTTAAAATGTGACCTCTACTAAGAAGTATAAGAAAAAAAGAAATATTAATCTATTTCTGTTAGGTGCAAAATGTGGCAAAGTTCTTACATGGCTAAGAGTGGGTGGTTTCAGAGTAGAGCTCTTTGGTTTCCTACGTCACAAGCGACCTTCTCTCTCCTTTCTGAGGACAAAATTGTCCTTCAAAGTTGCACAATAAAATGTGAGGAGGAAAAATGAGGATAACCAAAGGATAGTCAAAACTTGGACTTCATAGCTAAGCAGGAGCAAATTATTTCTGCAGGGTGCTGGAGGCTGTGCAGTGAGAAGTGGTGTAAGTGGCCTGCTGCAGTTGCTGAGTGTTTTGCAGGATCTGGTTTTTTTTCTTAAACAGAGTAGGGCTGTTGTGGATCATCTAAAATGGCAAAGCTGTAGTGAAGTGAAATTCCTCACTGATGGAAGCTGAGTTTTGAACCAAGCCAAGAACTGTCCACAACTCTGTCCCTGCTTCAAAGAGTGAATTTGCAAAGATTTACAGCAAAACACAAACCAGAGTTTTGGGCCTTGCTTTTTGCAGAAACCTGTTCTTCTTGATCCTAGAAGGTAGATATAACTACAGCTGTGACAATGGATTGGTGTAGCAAGGAAAAAATCAATCACATTCACAGTGATGGTTATAAATCCTTCTCCTCTCCCTCTTTTATCTCTGGTATCTCAGCACTTGTCTTTTCTACCTGACAATCTCTGTGCCACTTGGTTCCCTTGAGATTGCCAGGGAGTGCATAAAATAAAGAATGTGCTCCTTGTTTGAGTGATATTTGCAGGGTTGCTGCCATGGGAGCAGTGAAATACAGCATGAAAAGAAATTTAGAGACACAGATTAGAGCTGGGCAGGGAAAAGGGAGCTAAAAATAAGGACTAGAGGGAAGAGAGATGAAACTCCACCTTGTGGGGAGGAGATTCTGATTGTTGGGGCAGGGGTGGGTGAGGCACAGGTGGGGATGGTGTCAGGAACACAGGTATTATCCTGGTACTGGATGGAGACAGCCATTACCTGGGATTGCTACCAAACTCTGCAGCTCTTGCTTAAGGTTCATAATGTCTTTGCACAGCTGGATGTCATCCATCCTGCAGAAACAGAAAAAGCATGGTCAGACATGCAAATCCACTCTGTGCTGATGGAATTAGCCCTGGCCTTGCCTGGGACCTGTCAGCCTGAAAGGGGATCCTGACACTCTGCACTCAATAGAAAACAAAGGGTATTTAATACTGAATGCCCTTTGAGCCCTTGATTACTTGTCTTTCTGGCTCTAATTTGTGTGTAGGCTCACACTGTTACTGTGGGTAATTTCAGAAGCCTTTTTACTTTCTTGAACATCAGAGAACATTCTGGCATGGGCACCTTTATCCAGATGTGCCATATTGTACTTACTGCAGCAGGAGTTTTCACTAGGGAAAGAGCAAGAATAGCAGAAGCCTGGGAAGGGGCAGCAGAGGCTGATGCATTCTTTGGTACAGCCAGGGCAAGGTTTATATTCTACTACCAGCTTTCCTAGGGCCCTGACTAATAATTCAGCTCTAACAGCAGAGATCTGGAAACTGTCATAATTTGGCATTTATCTATTTTTGAGGGTTTGTGCCTTGGGTGAATGTCCTCCATGCTTGATGTTGAATGCTTCAAATCTTCAACATGTGTAGAAAGTCCATTAATGTTAAGACATAGAAGACAGCTTAAAAAAAAAAAAAAAAAAGTAACATAAGGAGAAACTGGCACCTTCAGTTCTCATTGAAACTGCTGCTTCTCCTGAGAGCTGCCACGCTGAATCATTCCCCTGGAAGGTAGCAGCCCTCAGCATTAGCTTCCTGGCACAGGTTTTATTTCAGTGGCTCAGCCACAGCGGCAGCCAAGGCTCAGGTGTTGGCTCCAAGGGCAGCATCTGGGGCTTCCATTTTGAAGATCACCCCCTGAAGAGCACATAAACCCAGCCTGTGTGATTAATTGTGCATTCTCAGCTTGGATCTCACCAACACTCTCCCTGCCCAGGATCTCTGAGCTGTGTTTTCCACAACCCTGCTCCTGAGGGGTGGAGTGGCTGTTGCCTGAGCACCTGCAGTGCCACCAGAGCAGGGGCTGTCACCGTGGCATTTCTGCAGAGCAGGGCTGAGGGATTGTGTGTGTGTATGTGAGAGTGAACCCCCAAAGGACAATGCAGCCACATTATTGAATTAAGTGAGGAGTGGAAAAAGTAGGTGTTTCTGGCACAAACCAGACTTTAATCACAACCCGAGAGCTTTTCTTCTCCTTGCCGCCTCTGCAAGGAGCGCAGGTCGCTGCAGGGAGCTGTCCTTCAGCTGCTTTGCTCCTGTTACTAAAACATGTTGATCCTTCTATTATTTACTGCTTGGGTTAACTCCATCTTGCCTGTTCTGCTACTTTACTGGCAGCTATTCCTGCTGCCTTTTTACCCCTCTCCTCCCAAAACACGACTGTGAAATACCTCTCCTAATAATCCTTATTGCTGACCTCTTTTCCTTCTTTGTGCACCCCTGTCACTTCCACTGGGATCTGCTCTTTCACTGCCCATCTGTCTTGTAAGACTTGGTTTTGTAGGGAAGATCATGTTTGCCTCAGGACTAGTGCATGGTCCTTTGCTCTGTGTGTTCAGGACACTTGGAGGCAGAGATGTTTTTACTGATTAATATTTTTACTTAGGCTCCCCATATTACTCACGCTCTTCACAAGCAAAGCCTGCTTTCCTCCTGAGATCCATCACATTAAATGGTACTGAAATTACTTTTATCAATTAATCTTAAACGTTGTCCTCCCAGGAGAGTCAGTATTCCAAATGTGCTGGGATATGAGCAAGCCTCACAGCTCCTTTATCTACTCAGTATTCATGCACTTTGGGTGGCATCTCCATACATTTGGCTGAGATGACCATGCCTAACAAAGATGACAGTTTCTTGGCAAGAAATGTTCAATATTGAACTGCTGTATTCAAATGATATCGAGCCACACTCTCAACTACTGAAGAGAACAGTGAGTTTCTACAAAAGAGATCTCTGGGATAGACAGAGAGGATTTTTTTTTTCCTGATTCAGAAGATTTGGCTTCATTCTGAGAAGCTCTGAAATACGCTAATTAAAATACTTTACTATATCAGTTTGGCTCCCTGCCCTTGCTAAGGAACTCCAAAAAGCTAATGGCACTGCTCTCCTCTGAGGATTTTCAGGAATTTAAAATATCATCAGCAGTATATTCAAAGTGAGCAAGATCATTCATGTTCAGTAGTCCCTACAGTCCCTGTGCCTAATTTGTGGCAAAGGTACAGCCCACATGTTGCAACTTTCATTGCACTTCCTCCCCATTATTTTGGCTGGGTTTTAATCTGACTGCAGAGCATGTAGCTGGTACTCCACATATATTCTTAGCATCTCTTTTTCCTGAGACCTAAACTTTGTCCCTGCCTTGTAACACACAGCAGAGAAGTAAATCCATGGCCAAAGCAATTTAGGTCTGTAACAGCTCTGTGACCACACGAATTCCAAAGATCCTAAGTCAGATGACCTCTCCAGAGTCCCAGTTCTGCAGGCTGGTGCATTGTGCTGATGGACAAAAACTGAACCATCTGCACCAATCCCCTTAAGCACATGGAACATCTTTCCTCCCATCTGTGTCAAACAGCCTTTGTGTTTCATCCACTCCACAGTGCTGATTAGGAAAAAAGTAATAAAAAAAGGTTAAATGACAAAAGGGAGGGCTGAAGGACATATGGGCCCATGCCAAAGCTTCATCTATCTGACTTAATGAAAGCAGGATCTATGGTTGCTTGTAACCATAAAGCACATCCCACATCTGCTAGCAAATAATCCTGAATGCAGGGTGATAGGTGCTGCCCTAGGCAAGAGTTGCCTTGTTGCCCTTGAAAAAAGAGAGGAGGAACTCCTGGAAAAGAAATCTCTTGGAAGGCTATTTAGTCTGGTACTATGAACCTTCCTTTCTTTTCCCCCTTATGCTCTGGATGTTGGATGTGAGTAGTTACAGGAGTCCCAGAGGAAGTTAATGCTGCTTCTGAAAAAAAAAAAAAATCCCAGTGTATTTCTCATTTGGAAGCTGGATGGTCAGCAGGGTTTGACTGAGAGCATCTTGGTATTAGTATCAGACCTCTTTAGGAAGTAAAAAGAGCTTTTGGAAATCTTAAGGAGAGCAGCAATTCCTTTGCATCCCCTACCCTACAGAGGTTCTCTCTTCTCTGGAAGAGATGGTACATTCTTTCCAGTCCCTGTGAAAACACTTTTGAGACTGTAGAAAAAACATCAGTGAAGCAAACAGCAGTTACAATATGGCAGGTTTTCCTCCAGAGCTGAGCTTTAAATGTCTGCCCAGGAATCCTAAACACATGAGTTATAAGTATGATAAAACATTTCTCTGGTTAGGAGCCCAAATCCATTCCTGGAGTAATTGCAATCATATTGAACTAGGGATGAATTCTCAGTGTGCTTTTGTGCATTCCTGACACGCTGTCTGCACTTCTGCTTTTCTCTTTCTTGATTCCTTATTGCAGACCCCCCCTCTGTATGCTTGGAGATAGCACACAAACACACATTATGCTTTTCTCTCTTGGTATTTCAAGCCATATCATCACAACCTACAAGCAGACTCTCTGTTTGCCAGAAAGAAACAACAACAACAACAACAAAAACCCCAAACCTCATAATGAATAAACAGCGTGAGCAGAAGATTTTCTAAACATGTGACAAAATGACAGGAAAATAAGTGGGTCGGGCAGCCTGCAGTGCTGTGGCAGTGACTCAGCCCCATTACATCTTCCTGTGGTCCAGCTACCAGGGGAGAGTGCCCCAAGCACTGTCACTGCCACCCCATCCAGCAGAGCGGTGGCAGCGTGAGTCACCTCTGCTGTGCACCATCGGCAGCAGGGCATGCACACAGCACAGCCCTGCCGAGCCTCAAAGCCTGTGCAAGATGATGGGAGGCAGGACTTGGAAAAGTAACATTCTGTACCAGACACAAGAGAATTCTTTTGTTTTGTTTTGTTTCAGTAGAAATTAATCCTCTGCAGATGATTTTTTTTCTTCTTTTTAGCCAAGGAAGGAAACCAAATTCCCCAGTGTAAGACGTAGATGCCAACTAGAGACATGCATAGGAAAAAAGCAAAAATTAGAGTGAAAGCTCATAAAAAAAATCACTAAACATCCCCCCCTTAATTGTCAGCCAAAAAAAAAGAGATGGCCAACAAGACTGACAAATACTTCATATTTGAGTGTAAAAACTATTAGTAACACCTACATAAGCATCAGATATTTCCATTGATTTCAGGATGAGCAGAGCAGTTCAGTGTGTCTAGAGAGCTTCTGCCTTTGCTGAATGACTTTCAAAGCTAGAAATAGATCTGTGCTCCCTCTAGCATGTCTGTAAGAGGAGGTCTGAGATTCCTTTGTTTTCTGTTATTGGATTAAAGTGCTGGAAGATAAAAACGGAATGTAGACCGGGTTTGCTGGTTTCCTTTCCTCTCTTCCAGGAGGGTTTGCAGGCACTTAGATTATTTTTAGTTCTGTTTTAATACATTCCTGCCCCAGGTGTAAAATGCTTGTAATTGTTGGAGTTTCTGAAGACTTTGATAGTGCCAGTCTAGGAGCTGGCCAGAGAATCAGGTGTCATGCTAAGTCACAAGCTGACATGTTTATGTAAGTCTCCATGTAGGAATAAAAGGATCATGTCCTTGGTGGTGTCTCCAGTGGCATGCTGAACCAGCCAAGAGCAACCAGTAGTGATGGAGAAATCTGGGGGATGGAAGTAAAGAGATGTGTAGAAATAAAGAGAGTTGTTACAGAGATGGGGATGATGTCAAGCTGCAGATTCAAGGGACTTCAGTGGAGGCTGCCTTTGCTGTTTGTGGCTTTGCCAAAGCTGTGGGGAATCTGCAATGGTGAAAGTGTCCTTGGGACTACAAGAGGACAATAAATTTATAGACTCACAGAACTGTTAAGGCTGGGAAATGCCTCTAAGATTACAGAGTTCACCAGTTACCTCAGCACTGCCATGTTCCACTGCACCACATCCCCAAGTGCCACATGCTTTTTGAACACTTCCAGGGATGGTGACTCCACCACTGCCCTGGACAGCCTGTTCCAATGCCTGATCACTCAGTCAAAATTTTTTTCCTTTTGTCCAATCTAATCCTTCTGTGTGCAATTTGAGTCCAACTCCTCTTGCCTTGTTGCTTCTTATGTGGGAGAAGAGACCGACCTCCACCTGATGCTCCTCTTCTATATTTGACTCCTTTTCATCCCTGTCAGCTTGGCTTAGTTACTTAAATCTTCTAATTATAAATCTGTGAGATGACAGGCAACATTTAATGAATACAGAGCACGTTGTTTGAGTCATTATGGTGTGTGTTTATCACATTGTTATTTAGCTCAGCACCTGGTGCTGCTGGGGCTGGAGGACACAGAGCTGGCAATTAAGGTAACAGATTGCTGACCAGCCTGCTTGGCAGGGCAGCTCACAAATCACAGCCCCTGTGATTAACTTGCACCATTAAAGTGTCAAACTTTTCTCGTTCAAAGTGCTCTCTGCTGGAGGAACAGTGCATAGAAGCTACTGAAGCACAACTTGCACAGTGATGTAATTCAGCTATTGTTTCAGAGAACTGAGGATGGCATTTGAAATTCTCAGTCCCAGAAGGGTCATATTTAAGGTGTATTTCACAAAAATTCAGAACAGTGTCTAGAGAGGCTGTCTGTTCTTCATTTTCACTGACATTGCTAAATTCTCTTGAGCTTGGCCATCTCCTCTGCCAGTTGCAAAGTTTTACTATGAATCAATAGCAGCAAGAGGAGTTTTCCTGAAATTGTCCCATTGTGGAGGGGAATATTTCTCCATGTGGCAAAAACTGACTAAGTTAATTTGTCTAAAAACTTATAGACAATAGAGAAGTCAGATTTAAATTCACAAGTATCAGCCCTTTGCAGCAGCATAGAGAAGATTGTATGCAAAAGCAGAGGGCCTGGCTCATTTAAACTACTCTGGTAGTTCTAAATTTGGATATTAGGCACTGGAAGGAGGAAACTGGAGGTCTGGCTGTGCATTGTCTCCAGCAGAATCGATGATACATTTCCTTCTTCATTTGCCTTCATGTTTGACCTTTTCTTATTTTTAAAACCAGAAAAGCAACTATTTGTTATCACAGCTGAAAAGAATATAAAGGCTTCTGGTATAAAATTAAACACTGACAGTCCCTTCAGGACTTTTCAATTCACTGGTTACTCTCCTATTTATAGCAGGAGACAAGTGAGAAGGACCAGTGAAATACCACAGGCAAGAGGGACCCTTTATTACAGAACATCCCTGCCTAGAGGAAGCTCAGCTCTCCAAAAGGGGGCCAAGGATCTGTGAGTGCCATGAGTGCCTGATGTGCTGGGGGGGTCTCAGGGGACAACCCCCTGTACTTTCCACTCATGCAAACCAGAGCACAGGCAGCCAATAACTGGGAAGGGAAAAACAGTTTGGGATAAAAGGTTACATCTGGAAATAAAGTGCTAAATTTCTGCATTAAAAATGACAATGTCAAAGATCAAAGCTTCCCCCTCTTCTCTTAACAGCATTTTGTGACAATCACAACACATATTCAACATAGAAAATGCTGTTTAAAGAAATTTCTCCATTAAAGAACTTTTTCTAGCTGTCTGACAGAGACAATGATGAAATTTTTTTCTTAGACAAAAACAACTACCAAGTTTACAATTAATTAAATACTTTCTGAATGATGTGTTTATCATTATCCACCACTAAAAAATTGCTTATCCTTTCAGAGTATTTTAATGCACCATTTTTACAACCACACACCTGAAAGCATAACGTGTTTTCCTCTGGAGTTGATGGTTTGCTGTCAAACAGGGCAGAGATGGGTCTGCAGAGACCAAACTGAACTCAGGCACTTCCCTTCCTCTCAAAGAGATGATCTCTTACTTTTAGCTTAAAGTGCACAGTCCAGAACTTTGCAGCTCTGTCCTGAACTCAGCTTCATGAGGCTTCCAGCTTCCCTGGAGGCTGGGAGACTTGGCAGGGCTGGACTTCACAGGAGTTCCCAGCTCTGCAGTGGGCACACTGACACTGACAGACCCTTGGCAGTGCCCCAGAAATGCTGTCCCTAAGCTCAGGGACCTCGAGCTCTGCCTGACAACCTGCATTGCAAAACCACCTTTTGCAGTTTCCTGGTTATTTCCTTAAGGACTCTGGTTATTTGCAATGGGCTTGGGAGGCAAAGCTCAATGGGGACAGACAGTCACAGCCACAACTTCACCCTGTCCTGCAGAAGAGCCTGTGCCACCCCAGGCTGTAGCAGAGGGGCAGCCACAGTGTCCCCCTTACAGCTGGGCTTGGTGTTTTTCCTACTGGTGCCTTATCTTATGTAGCTGACAGCCTGAGGTTTATATTTATTTTGCAATATGTATCATTACACAACTGCCTCCTTCTCTACAGCCTCCCCATGTCCGTCCTATGTTCCTAAAGCAAAATACAACCACGAAGAAAAAAAAAAGGGAAGGAAATCATGCTAAGTGATACTGTATTGTTAAGATTCCAGAACTGTGAAGGAGAAAAGATTTATTGCTCCTTTCCATGAAAAGATAGATCTTATCAGAAAACACTGACAACAGCTCCATTCATGAACAAAAACCTGGTTTTGCTGGTCTTATTTATTTACACTGCAATAACAGCAAGGTGCCAAACTCAGAGAAAAGTACCAGATGCTGAACACATAAGTAAACAATCCTAAGGGAATTCCCTGCTTCACCTTAGACGACAGAAAACAGCTAATATGCAGTACAAAGAAAGAAAAAGGAGCAGCAAAAGAATCAAAACTACCCAAGAAAGCAAAAGTCAGAACACCTGCTTAGCAATAATATAACCAGTGAGTTACCAGTGCTATTCACACCTCTGACAGCCTGTTTTATCTCCTTCCACTCTCCCTCCCCCTTCCCCAGGGTGATGCTCAGTGTGGGGCTCTGTTGCCATAAAGCCACTGAGAAATCAGAGTTGATGTCACATTAGTGAGACACTTGTAAGAGTGTTAAAGTATTTGGTTCAAAAAGGAATTAAAATTTGAAATTAACTTTGTTCATGCAAAGAGAGCAATCACTGCTGCCTTTTCTCACCTGAGGATGGAACACTCCATGTACACATTTTTGTAGTACTTTGCAGCATTACTTTCTGAGTTCAGCCAGTCATGAGACTGTTTCATATTCCCACTTTGTGTCTACTAGATTTACTGCACTCAAATTAAAACATGAGATTTCTAAGCTGGTTTATTTAAGGTTGTCATCACCAAGGGAATTGATCTCCCACTTCAGCAGTTCTTGTGTACTTTGGTGTTGTTTCCCTTTGCAGTGGTTGCATTAAGGCAGGCAATCAGCAGAGATACCTTTCTGTATTTAAAATACCCATGTGCTGTGCATACTGCAAATGACACAAAGGTGAGACTCCTATCTGAGCTCTGTGGATGCTGCTGTTCTTAAAAGGAATATGGACTTTACATTTTTCTCCATGAATCTGCCCTAAGGTTAAGATTCTACCATTATACCCAATACCCTCCAGAATGGTCATAACTGACTCTCCCACCTCTAACTACTCCCAGCAGTGGATACATCAATATCACAGCAGGACAACAGAGATTTATGGGATTTTTCTGGGAGCAACTGAGAGAATAAAGGTCAAAAAGGCAAGTAAAGAAAAAGTAAGGTTGATTTGAAGAAAGAAAAAAAAAAAAACCAAACTGGGGATAAATGATGTACTCTGGACAGCTAATGATGCTGTGGGACTGCAAAGTCAAGTTGCAGCAAACTTTTCTACATAAAAGGTCTGGGATTTCAAGTAAGCAAACATAATAGTGTGAAATGGTCTAAAATTCTGAATAGAACCATGGAGAATTTGGATGATGTAGATGTTATGAGCACTCTGGAGAAGAGGGAGTCATCTACTAATGTGTAGTGAGAGTGTACAAAGATAATGACCAATTTTAATTCTGAGTCAGTGTGGAGGTGAATTTGCCCTCTTCACAGTATTAGTTTAGTGATGTAATAACCACACAGACATTAAGCAAATACACCATTGTATTTATAGCATTTTTACAGATAAAAAAGGTATAATGAGTAAAATGTTTTTACTAATTGACTAAAGGAACCTAATAGGGCTTTATGTTTAATATCTTCTATTCCCTGTGCATTAAAAAAACTGCCATTCAGGTATCACCTACATGGCAGAAATAACCATCCCAAGACAACTATCATAGGTGGAAGCAACTTCCACAGTTTTAGTTCAAGGTCATCCAATAAAGCTGGCTTCAAGCTTTGCTTTCCATCTGGAAAGCCAGCAGTATCAGGCTCTGGCAGATTTCCCACAGACTGTGTTTCATGATGACAGTGGATGTGTTTTATAAGAATTCCATGCCTTTCCACAAGAACAGGCAGGAACTCTTGGGGAGATGATCTCACCTTTACTAACAATATTTACTGGGTCCCAACATGCTAATGCATTTTAAAATGCGTGAATTTTGCACTACAAATGATTTTGGAGTTCAGTTTTGATCTTCTCTGTATCACATAGAGGTCTGAGGGTTTGCTTCCTCTCCCTGTCAGCCAAACTGAGCTAACACGTGCATCATCCATTTTTACAACTGTGTCTTTCAGCACAGTAGATTTCCATGCCCCCAGCAATCCTAAACTGCCTCTGAAGCCAAACACATCCACAGCAGCAACACATTAAATGTGTGACAAAGAGGATGCTGCCCAAGCAGCTCCCTCAGCTTCTGGGTCTGTTATCTCACCAGGAAAGAAAAAAAAAAGGAAATGTGACAGGAGAATTAGAAGGGAAGTGAGAGTGTGCATGTTCTGAAGTGCTGTCTGCTTTCCTCAACAGCACAGACAGATTGAACATTTACAGTTTGACCCAAAACTCTTTTTATAGAGAACATTTTAAGAAAGGAGCTGAGAAGCGAAGGAGGGGGAATGCTGGCAGGCTCTAAACTGATGCTGTTCTGTACACATTGTCTCCTTCATATCAATATATGCTGAGTTCTCAGCTATTCTAAAAACAAACCAAGAAGAACTGGAGACAGCATATGATGGCTTCAAGCTATATTTTCATTTCCTGGGCTGGCTGGAGACGGTCACAACAGCTCCTGGCATAGTCTTATGAAATTTCATAGTATCAGTATCATTGAAGGAGAGATGCTACAAACAGCCACAATTTCTACATAACCTGGACATATCCTGAGGTGGGCACTAAGCAAGGCAGGGTCTTGAGACAAAAATAGGATTTGATAATGTAATTACAGACCAAATCACAGTGCATCTGCTCTGCTGTGACTGAGGCTGCCTGAGCTAAAATACAATTGTGCAATATAAATTGTGGCATTACCTAATTGAGGAAGGCTTGATTTTATAATTGAAAATTGTCTCCTTATAAACTTCAGGTAACTCTTCATAGCAAGCAGGTACTCAGCTAGAAGTGATGTGGATTTCCTGGGTATGAAGAGTACAGCTGCTTTCAGCTGCTCTCCTTTCTTCAGCTCATTTTGCTTTCTTTGTTTCTTTGTATTGATAAAAAGAAAAACAAGAATTATCAGAAAACTGGCCTCTTATAAAGTATACACTCCAGGATGAATTATTTCACTGTAGTATACAGCAAATAGATAAAAGACTTCATCTGCTTTCCTTGTTTTTCAAATCAAAAAATTTCAGGGGACAGGCTAAGAATAAGCTGTCACACATCTGATTTTATTGAGTTTCATGCAGCAGAATTTTAAAAGCTGTGTTTTGCAATAAAAATGATTACAAATTTGAAAATCAGAGATATCAGTTGGAGTTTCTGTAGTGTATATTTTTGCTTCACTTCAGAGTTCCAGAAAGTCACACTGTTTAAATGTATCTTTGTGTGACAACACTTCATCTTTAAGTGCTTTAGTTTTTAATTACTGAAATTAGGTCTTACATTATGTTTAGTGCACCAGTAAGGAATTTCCACTTGTCTCTGCAAGGCAGAGGAAAAAGAGTGTACAAAGGACTGCAAAGTAGTACAAAAGAGTGAAAAAATCACATGTATTGAAACTGTACAGATATTTATGGTCTTCATTTAAAAATTTTTGCTGTTTCATTTTTAAACAGGGTAAAACCTGTTTCCACTGTTCTCACAGATGGTTTTTTCTCTATTTTGAGGAGGGTTTTTTTAATACAGTGACAGGCAGACTACAGAAATATCTGTGCTTGTCTGAGAGTGAATCCTTGGTCTGTCACTAAAAAGTAGAATGTGCTGCTCTGTGGGACTGGGGACAGCACATCATTTGTGGGTACAGAGAGGCAGTGAACACATTCTTAAAGATATCTTCTGATTTTAAAATAATTTTGACAGGTACATGTCCACCAGTCTGTGGGTCCCTTCCAACTCCAACTGTTGTGTGATTCCATGTTGTGCCAAGGACCTCCTCATGCAGAGTTTGTGTTGTTTAAAAGGACATTTGCTACAAACCTCAGCTGAGGAACTGCCAGAAACAGCATCACCTTACTGATGATCTCACACCAACAGGAACAGTTTTTCCTTAGTCACACACAAGTGTGAAAAATGCAAACCAACTCCATGTCCACATCTAGACCTTGCTAGGGCTCTTTTTCAGTTGGGTTTCTTGGGGGTTTTTTACAGGCTGACATGCTAACCTAGAGCAGTTCTCTGCCTAATGTCCTCATTTCATGGCTACCACATTTGCATCTTCTTCAAGGAAAGCAGTAAATTCAATTAGCAGCCTTAGAGCATATTCCTTCCATGCATTAAACCCAAGAGAGGAAGAGCTTGCTGTGGTTTCCATCAGCAGCAGGTCTAGCTTGCAGTGTTTTGTTCTCTTATTCTTGAGTGAGTATTTTTAAACACAAGAAAAGCTGTGGCACCTGCTGGTGTGAGCAGGCAGAGCTGACAGGCTGTGTGTGCCTGTGCCAGGAGGGAGCCAGGGGCACCCTGAGGCTGGGGACACACTCTGAGCACAGCTACAGAGCACTGCTTGCTTTAAGCACAGCTACCGTGTACTTCTCCTGCTTTAGGATCTGGCTGAATAAAAAGAATAAAAAGATCCATCAGACAGACAGACAGAGAGAAGAATGAAGCATTATTTTAAAAAATGTAGCTGGAAATGTGAGCTGTGGCTGAATGTGCAAGTGATACAGAATCGTTTCATCGTGTTCATGCTTTCATAGGAACTATAAAAAAATCCCCAATTTAACCCAAGAGAATTTCTATTCTGTTCCTAACAGCATGAAAGGCAAAGAAGAGAATACAAACACACCACACAGTTTCTCTAATTCTCTGTGTGTTTTATCCTTGTGCTATAATTAAAGGCAAAGCTGAAGCAGATGCAGGAACTAAAGATGTGGCTCTCATTACAGCTGCTCTGAGCGTAGGTGTAAGTGCTGCTTGTTAGCAGTGCTCAAAGCTGACTCTGCCCTCAACCTGGCTGAGGAGGCTCAGCTTCATGGGCTTGGTTCTGTAGCTCATTCCCAGGGGAATCCAGTCCTGTCAGAAGAAATCAGTTACTAAGATTCATGACCTACATACAGACTTCTGGTCTTTGGTTATTGGGAATTCATTACTTCAGAAATCAAATGGAAAAATAAAAAAACGTGGCTACACATGAAGTCTTCCACAATATGTCTATGAATTAGAGTTTATGTAATTTGCTTAGTGAAACAGATACAAAACTTGGACCACTGAGGTAACCATGACTTGTGCTGTTAATCTCAGCAACAGGTCATTAAAATCCATTTGTCACTAAAAGATGTTTGTCATTGAAGACAAATGTAGCCAAGCCCTTCTGTCAGTGTAAACTATCCAGCACCAGAGGCAGTAAAGAACAGGTGCTGCTGTATTACTTGGGTATCACTATGCTTCTCTCTGGCCATTTAATTCAGTGGCATTAACAAACTGAATTTAACTGCCTCGAGGATTAATGAGCAGAGCCAGAACATTCTGCCACACAGCAGGGAGTAGCTGGGCTGGAAAGCTGTGTGAATATCCCTGGAAAAGTGGTCATCTTGGTCTGCTGCAGCTGAAAGAATGAGAGGGTCTGTGGCTGTGGCTCTCCACGACAGAAAAGACAGAAACTGGGGCCAGCTCTGGCAGCCACTGCCTCTGCCACCAGGCTGCTCTGCCAGGAGCCTGGGCCCAGCCTCCTGGAGACGGCTGCTCACAAGAGCTTTCCTGCCTGGGAGTGCTCCTGGGCAGCTGCAGGCAGTGTGTGAGGATGAGATCTAACCCAGCAGGAGAACAGTTGCACAGTGTGAATGTCAGTTCTATTCCCTTTTCAATAAGCAAGCTCTCCTGTGTTAAATCCCTTACTCAAACACCTGCCAGGCAATACAGAGTAAAGGGTGTGAGCATGGGGGAAATGAAAAGAACAGACTGGATACCAGAACAAACAGAACAATTGCTCTCATTCACTGGGGCAGTTTATTTCAGGGCTTTGTTTGATATAGAAAATGTCAAGAGAAGTGCAGGGTTCAATGATGAGGCTTCTTCCAGATTAAATTTATGTACAAACCAATAACCAAGTAGTTACTTGACTACAAAGAGCAGGAGTGACAAAACCTTTCCTGTTCACTTTATTTGTACCACTGTGGCATTACTGAAGGTCAGTGCCACTATTACCAGTCCTTATTCCAAAGGTGTCAAAGCAGTGACTCTGGGCAGAAGTCTTCTGGGATAATACTCAAAGACAGATGTCTGTGCTGTTTGCAGAGGCTTCCAGCTTCTGGCAATACAGTGAGGGCACTAAAATTAACCTCCAGTGTAAGGGTGCAAGTACCAGTCCCCTGTACTTTAACATGAGCAGAAAGCCAGTGAGTTTTTTTGGGCTACTGAAGCTTCATTAATACCAAGTGTTGAGTTCAGCAGGTTTTAGAGCTACTGAAGTTCTTGGTCTGTTAGCAAAGGCATTTGTTTCTGACCTGAGATACTCACAGACTAAGGACACTTCAAAATAATACACTTCTTATTAATAAGTTCTGATCTTCTAAATGTGATGATTTAGGAATATTAACCCTATTGCCTTCACCATCAGAATTGGTTTAATATTCATGAACCTTCAGTGAAGCTCCTATGCCTGACCTTTTTGGAAATTTTAAAAATCCCTCTTGGAGTACTGCTATTTAATTTGATCTATCAGAAAGTGTTTTGTGTTCATAACTTAATGGCTTCCATTTAACAAATGTCAAATCTTGGCTGCTATTAGTGCAGAACACAGTGTGCTCTCTTGTGACATGAACTGTCTAAGACCACTAATGAAGCAGGAATAAAGCCTGAATAAGGTTAGACTGTGGAAGCTTCAAATCCCCTACCTGTTGATATTTTGTTCAGATAAATATCCTTGCCACAAAGGACTGAAATCAGGTAGGAAAAGATGCTCCATAGACATGTACTTCACTAAAGTTTCATTTTGTAAGGAAAAGAGATCCGTTTTATGTATTCTGCAAATCGTGCTGAATTATAAAAAGGTGCTGAATAAAAAAAAAAGGTAATTTCTTTTGCAACTACAAAAATCATTTCCCAACGGCATTTTGTAAGTGCTCACCTAACTGGAATGCTCTTTATCTTTCTCCCTTTTAAAATGTCAAGCAGATAAAAGTCTTCCAAATACCATTCTTTCCTATTTTGATTAATTTTGCATAGTGTTTTCCCAGAAGGAGTGATACTTACATAAACCTGAGTTCTGATTCTCTTCTGACTAAGACTTCCCGAAGTCTCTGGATCTTTGCCATCTCCAGTTCAATTTCCTCAGGCATCATTGTTGTTTCAGCCATTGAAATGATGTCAAGTTGATCTGTGTGTGGAAGCAGAGGAAATGAATTAAGCCAGTCAGTCTGTCTTAATGGTGTTTTTCAGGAATGTAGATTAAATCACAGAGCTACCTAACTATGGAGTAATTAATTCAAGCAGTAAAAAATATTCTAGCTGAATGCTGTGCTGACTGGTTTCTCTATTGTTTTGCTTATTACCTGCAATGTAACCATTTAGAAGTGAAATACTCCCTAAGCCAGAGTGACAATCATTTTGTTAGGCTCGATCATTCCTCTGAGGAATCCCAACCCCATCCACAGCTACAGCCACCATTCCCTACCTGACATCACCACAAACTGACTGCTACAAAGCCCTCTCAGAGCAGCTCTGAAGAGTCCTACCTTGGTGCAGGCAACATAAACCCAAGTATGTTTCCCACCTTTAACCCCTCTAGCTCTCCATGCTGCTCCACCCTCGGAGCTAAAGCCCAGCCCCAGCAAGAGGAGCCAAGGATGTGATCAGGAAGGATGCAGGACCTCACCCTGCAAGGGGCTCAGTGCCTCTCACAAGGGCACTGGAACTGCTTGAGGGGACAAAAAGCACTTTGCAGTAATAACTTGGCAGGTGGTAAGGCCAGGGTGCTTCTGTGATTATTTCTGCATAACTGATGTATTACCTCTGTAACACAGAGAGAAGCAGGGCTGTGGACTGTGTTCCCTGAATGTAAAGTAACCAATTTATATCAGATGGGTTTGGGAAAAGAGCTGCTTGGTCACTGGAAAACCCCATTCCAAGAGTTCATCACAGTTGGCCTTCACGTTAAACAAGAATTTAGACACCGAGAAACAGTTTGGCTGCATATATTGGTACCCAAATTGAGAGATATTCCTGAAAGAAGGCTTGCTTCAGATGTATTGATTTGAAAAGCAGAAAATAGAGAGGTCAAAATGTACGCAGCATAATTATGCAGAAAACAGCAGACAAAAAGCATCAGAAAATAAGCTGTTCAATTAATTAAGAGGAGACAAATTCTGAAGTCCCTCGTGACAGGCTAAGCACAGCTAAGAAGAATTTCTGACAAAAACTTGGAGTAGGAATGAAACTACAAAATCTCAGCAAACAGCCCCTGTATGAGCTTAGTTCATGGTTCTCCCAAAATAGAAATGAAGGAAAAACATTCTATACTATATAAATAAAATATATTTCCCTTGTATTTAAAAATAGAGAAAATATTTTAAAGTAATGCTGCTGGTATTATCTGCAAGTTTTGACTTCATTTCTTAATTAAGAAAATGAGGAAACAAATATTTTAAATTTTTTTTTTCACGATAACAGAATCTTGAGAAAAAAGAAGTGAGACAGATTTTGAAATGTCTGTCATGAGAGAACAGCCATGTTTCAGTAGTTGTCTTTAAACTCAAATTGCAAAATTGGTCTGTAAAGTAAGGCTGTCCTATGTGTCTGAACACACAAATGCTGCCTGTAAAAGATGGATTTCCCTCTTAGAAACAATTGTGTTTGCTAGAGTATATTTACTTCATGTTTACCCTAAATGTCATGAGGTTCTCACAGGCCCACCCCTCATTTTCACTGCTTGCCAGAAATATAAGCAGGAGATGGGAAGTTATTCTGATGCTACCATGAATTAAAGCAAATAATACTGGTAAATAGGAATATAAACCATAAATAAATTACATATACATAGATATTATAAAATTAGCTCTCAAGAGCTCAGAAAACAGGGAAAAAACCAACAAAAAACCTCATTTACTTGCACTCTGCAGCTGTAGCTGTGCCTTAGTGTTGCCCCTTGTGTGGGGGTCAGCCTCCAGCCTGTGATTTCAACAATTCAGGAACAAACAAGCCTTATGCCCCAGTGATGTGTTTGAACCAGCACAGGAATTAGTGTGACAGGCAGAAGTCTCCTCTGACCCCCTGCAGAACAGCCAGAGATTCTCCTTCACATCCCACTCAACATGTGCTTGAACCAGAGAAAATAAATTTGAAAGCGATCCAGAATTATGCAGTGTTTCCAAAAGAATCCAAAATGCAAGCAAGGCAGAAGAAGTTTGAAAGTGGAGGGAAATAAACACAGGAAGCATTAGAAATCAGCTCACAGCTTGTCTGCAGATCAGAGGAGTGGCTGGGACAATGGGATGGAGCACAGGAGTGAGGACCCTGCCCCTGGAGGAGCCAGGTCAGCATCCCCAGCTCACAGCCCCAGCACTGAGACCCTCACAAATCACTGACCCCCCTGGGCTCAGCTGCTCTTCTAACACTGTGGGTAACTGGCAGCAGCTGTGCTGAAGGATAATTAATTATTTGTCATTAAATGGTTTGAGCTCCTGGGATGTGAGCCACTGGGGAAGATTATGTTAACATTATTGAGCCTTTAAGTAAAGCTCTAACTCTGTCCCAGTGAGCAGTGACACCTCTAGTGCTTTGAGACATGATTCAGAACAGCTTCACACAGAAGTCTCTCGCATTTTCAAAAAAGAAAGAATTAACATTTCATTTTATTTAAAGCAGGTATGCAGCAGTCATCTGTTTTTTAGCACATATTGAGGTTTTTTTTCTGGTAATGAGACAAAATTCATACAGCAAAAGAAGTGGAGACAACACTGAGATTAGTCACAGCCAGAGACAGGATGAAACTATTTTGTCTGTTCTGTAATCTCCAGGAAAATTTTCAGTGACAAAGAAACAAGTAAAATGATACTACTGTATGCACAAAATGGTTATTAGCACAAAAATAATTACTAAAGGGAAATAAAAATATCAAGCTATTACATACAGTGAGAGGGACTGAAGAGGTAAACCTGAAATTATTTATGCATCATTTTGCTTCAATTTAAATGCAGACTTGTATTGTTAAACTGGGTATCAACTTAATGATCACACTTCATCCTCAGTGTGCCAGAAATAGAACAGTAGCCAGCTGTGTTTAAAAGCAACAGAAAAACAAACTGCCTATTAAGTCAATGAGTGCAAAGAAAACTTTAAAAGAAGCCTGAACTGACACAATGAGAAATGGGAGAATGCCTTACACCTGGTGTCAATAGTCTCAAACCAATTGGTGAGGGATGCTGTCATTAATTATCAGCAAGGATCCTGCTGCTGTCACTTGGTGCCACACTGATGGTGGCCCCACGGGATGGGCTTCCTGTTCTCTGCACACATTTAATTGTCATTTGGGGTTGTAATTATCACTGCACACACCAGAGGCATGGGTAGGTGAGGTTATCAGTAACACAGAGGTCCCAAATCCCTGCTGTGGGAACCCAAGTGCCAGCAGCAGCTGAGCTGCAGGAACATCTCAGTGAGCTGCAGAACTCCTCACTGAGCTGCAGAACTCCTCACTGAGCTGCAGGAACATCTNGCATGGGTAGGTGAGGTTATCAGTAACACAGAGGTCCCAAATCCCTGCTGTGGGAACCCAAGTGCCAGCAGCAGCTGAGCTGCAGGAACATCTCAGTGAGCTGCAGAACACCTCACTGAGCTGCAGGAACTCCTCACTGAGCTGCAGAACTCCTCACTGAGCTGCAGGAACATCTCAGTGAGCTGCAGGAACACCTCACTGAGCTGCAGGGACACCTCACTGAGCTGCAGGAACATCTCAGTGAGCTGCAGGGACACCTCGGGCACTCAGGTGACAGCTGCCTGCAGGCAGAAGAGCACAGGGAGGAGCTGCCTGGGGATGAACACCAAGTGCAAGGTCTGCAGGGGCCTTCTCAGGATACTTCACCCTTTGTGGCTCTGTTGCTGTTGCAAACCCAGTCCCTGAGCCCTCAGGAGCCATTCCAGGAGCTGAGCTCCAGCACAGGGTCAGGGTAATGGCCCAGCTCTCTGCCACTTCTCCTGTTCAGCCCTGCCATGGGTGAGCCATCCTAAATGAGACTCTGTCCAGTCCACGACTGCTGGGAGCTCTTTAAAGGATGGTGGCACAGACCAGCTGGGTGACTTCTCTGATGTGGGTACCACTCAACAGCAAGCCTGCTCTTCAGCCCACTCAGTTATGGTGCATCAGTTCAAAATTGTTTGAAGTCATTGTTCTGGACTGGACTTAAATTGAGAAATTTAAGGCCTACTTCCACTCCCTTAAATTGTCTAATAATAACATAATCCTTGTTAAGAAAGTGTTAAGAAAATGCTAATTGATAAGTTTTGTTCCAAATCTGGGTCAGCACTTTTGGGGCTTTTTCAAGAATTCAGTTAAATTCTCAAGCTAATCCTTTTCACTGAAGTATATTAAGTGCTAATAGAGCAGAGT
Organism: Aegithalos caudatus; assembly: GCA_013389925.1. Lineage (NCBI taxonomy): Eukaryota > Metazoa > Chordata > Aves > Passeriformes > Aegithalidae > Aegithalos > Aegithalos caudatus. The sequence goes on from WEIU01024421.1 coordinate 59,804, forward strand.
GCAGCAAGTAAACTCTTAATGCTACTTCACATATCAAAATCAAGACTCTCAAGACCACTATTAGTTGATGAGACAAAGCAGAAGTAAGCAGGAGGCACAGGTCAGAAATGGATGAAGAGAGAACCAGCTAGTGCCACTTAAAAACAGCATGCTTGGTGGAAATTTACATAGTTGCATATTGCAGAAAAATTAATTTTAGTTCAAAATATTCTGGATAAAACTATGTTCATGTGAAAATAATCAGATTATTCCTGCAGTTTGTCACTAGCAGGTCACCTGGGAGCATGAATGGCTAGCCTTGCAGCCAGGCCTTTTACTAATACCATTTGTTGTTGCCTTGGAGTTGATTTTTTTTTATGTTTGATTTAAACCTTCTGGTGTAGGATGCAGTGGCCAATAACTAACCTGTGTAGGAAAAACTACATTTAATTGCTTATTTCTAATCTAGCCTGCTGCAGCATTCTATTACTGTGAATACTAACCATTACTAAATTTGGCATGTGTGTGGCACGGTATTTATTCAATGCAATCTGATGGAATTACCACATAAATACAATACAAACAGCTGCAATGTGTTTTATTCCTGGATTGCCTGAGAGGCTGCAGTCTTGTGCAATTTCAAATGGGTAGACTGGGGGAAAGGGAAAAAAGGGGCAGTACCAGTGTGGCAGTGAGCTGATTGTTGTGGCAGTGAGCACATCCCACACTCTGCTGCTTTCACTGCCTGGCTCACTTGGTTTGGACACCAGCAGCAGTCTGGCTTTGGGAAACATCCCAGGAATGTCCTCATCCTGCTGCAGGATACAGCTCACAGTCCATTTCAGGGGCTCTTTCAGAAATGCTGTAATCTCCTCTCTTCCCTCAGGGCAATCTCTTCCCTCTGCTTGTCAATTTGTTCTGTTTCATCTCTGGCACCAAGGAGGTGATGGCACCAAATTCAGTAAAATGGTGCTGCTGGTTGCATCAGCCTCTGTGAGCAGACAATAGGCAGCACTGAGGCAGCAGCAGCACAAATACCTGGTGAGTTTTAGCACTCTGGGAAAGTAATCTCTAAAGACAATAGGAGTGTGCAGAGGCTATTACTGCAGGAGCAAAAAACTGATGTGCTACTCCAGTCACAGTCAGATGTGCAAAAGTTCTCAGAATCACTTCCACTGCTGTCAGTGGCACTGAATGCTGGAGATACCACAGCTGAATTTTACTCCTAGCAGGAAGCTGATTTTTTTTTTTCTTCTTCTTATTATTGTGCCTGTTATAATTTTTGAATCCTTATTGGTACTTCTCCTTGAATGGGGCAACACATTTAAATGTTGGGCTCTCTAGTACATAGAGCCATGAACTGTGCTTTGGGCTGACACAAGGAGCACATCTCCTTCCCAGGGGGCCAGATGTGCTTTGTCCCTGCAAGGAGGGGTAGCCAAAACTTTCAGACAAAACTCTGTCTGCTGGAAAATGCCAGAGGTATGGCATTCAGAGTATTTGGGGGATAAAACATTGGATTCAGTACATTTAGTATAAAGTCAAAAAGAATCCCTCTGTGCAAAGACCCTTGTTTGCTTTCAGTGCATGAGGATCCAGAACAGCCTTACACTTCTGGAAATATTAAATTCCAAAAATAATCAGAAGCTTCAACTGCAATGCAGCTCCCAGATGCACAGGGGGTAACCTTAGAGCCATGAGGTATTGGCTTAAACCAGGCATCAAAGCTTTAAACATTTTTGCCAGACAGCAGGGCACCCAGAAATCCCAAAGGTGATTTTTTCACATGCTCCACATCTCAGTGTAAACCTCTGGGCTTGCTGAGTCCCCTTGCAGCTTGGCTTTGCAACAGGCAGCTGTGAAAGCTGGCAGCTCCAGGGATCCTCCTTGGCAGGAAGGATCCAGAGATGCCTCCTGAAAGCTGATTAAACACTCTGGGAGTGTCATGGTCATCAAATATCCCTGCTTCTCAACTGTCATTTGGAGGAGAAAAAGAAGTGAGGGATTTATCTGATTGGTGGGGAACTGTGGTGCATTTTTGCTCCCAGCAAACCTGAAGCACAAAGCACTGGCCACCTCAGCTCTGTGCTGTGTAAAGATCATTTATGTTCTGGGACAAAGTGCTGCACTCGAGCAGTCCCCTGCATCTGGTCCATTCTGCAGCTCCTCAGGCAAGAGATCAGAATTTCATGTCTGTAGAGAGACACATATGATTAATTTTTTTCTCTATTCATCCACCTCTGCTCATTCAAAAGCCACCACAGATCATTCTGTTTGCCATATCATTTCCTCTCCAAGAACTATTAAATCATCTGCTGTGATTGGTGATGGCTCTGTCCATCTTTCAGCTGTGGTCTGGGTGTAATAGCACAATTATAACATTGGGATTTATTTTGCCCAGGTCATGAATACTTTCTTATTTTTTAATTGTCACAGATTTACAGCCTAAATATCTTCAAACATAAGTTTCCACTTCAAAAGTATTTCACTCACACTCTACCATATGACCCCATTTTAAAATTAGGTGAGCAGAGAATATAAAAAGCACTGTGTGCAATTGCCCACTGCACCTCCAGAATCACTGCCCTGTCTGTTCCATATCTAAGAGCTTCTGGTTATAAAAAGATTCTTTTAGTTGCTTATCCTGTACATTCTTGTTCTTATCTCCAAGCTTTGACCTTTTGTTTTTTATTATTTACCCTTTCAAGAAAGCCTGTTGGCAGCAGTCTATTCTCTCCCATTTCAGCCTTTTGTATACTTGGTCTCACTGAGATTTCTCTTGAAATACAAATGCCAGATTCACAGTGTTGAATGTTAACTCCTTCCTCTAACTCTGAAAGTCCTTTTGGTTCCTGTGGTATTATACTCAAAGAACTGCACACAATGACTCCTGTCACATCTGAAGGAAGTGCCTGCAGTTGCCCACTGCCCAAATAAGATTCTCAGTTCCTTTCCATCTTTTATGCTGAACTTCTGTAGAACAAGTTGCATTGCACTGAATACAGCTGGTTTAAAAGCTGAGCATGAAAAGATCCCACTTTGAGTTTTCTCACTGAACTACATATCCCCAAGTAGAAATAGACAGTCAGTGGTAAAACTGATTGCTAATTAAGGATGGTCTTCAGTACTTTGCTAGCTAGAAGTTTTACAGTTAAATGATGGTTCCAACTTTCTAATTTAGGGACAATTTTCTGCCCTTGCTCCCTATTTAAATATATATACAGCACAAATCCATAATGATAAGATCCATAAAAAACTTGCCTCTTAAAAAAAAGCATCAATTAAAGCCTTGTTTGTTATCCTGTAAAATTTATAAGCAGTAATTATTCTTGGCTTTGTTTTTTGTCAGTTTATGACAGTTTCGGTTTCCTAAGTGGGTAATTATTCAACCCTTTAATCTTACACTTCCCCCAGGAAAAAGATGTCTCTAGTCTTAAGAAACTGCTCTGTGCATAGAAAGCTTCATCTTGGTTGTTATGATATCCTGAAAAAACCAGCTCATCTGGCAAGAGTTGTTCATCCTGCCTTGTCAATAAGGATCCTGTGAATCACCACCAGGCTGGAGTTCTTGTAGAAATTTAATATCATGTATAGATCTTAATGTGATATTCAGACTTCAATGAATCTCAAATATACTGCTAGCCTACATTTGGGGTATAAATTCCATTTGTTCCACCTTGCACGTAAGATTTCAGCACTCTCCTGACTTCTGATGCTGTGTGCTGTGCTACTCTCTGCTTGTGGTGCTGCAGACAAGTCCTGTGAACAAGCTCAGGTATTGTGTATCTGCAGGCACAGCAGGGCAGACTCAGGAAGCAGAGAAGATTAATTTGACCATTATCTGGTGCTTTATTCATTAAAGTAGGATTTAGCTGTTTGAGGTCCAGTGTCCTCTGCAGTCAGACACTGCTCCTACAAAGATTGCAGTCTCTTTCTCCATGCAGGAAGCCATAAGGATCCATCCTGTCAAATTAAACTGTCCCTTCAGAGTGCTTCATCTCTGCTTTTATGTTCCTCCCTCTGGGCCCAAGGGTGCTTGTGTGTACAAGGAACTGACTCAGTACAGTTGGACAATTTGCTACTTAATTATCTGTAACTAGAATCAGTTCTTTCTGTAAATCTGTGTTTGATTTGGTGCTGGTTTGTAGCAACAGTGTGATTTTCATGGTGGTGTTTTCTACTACTGGGAGTTCTACTGGTTTTCTCTCTTTTTATATGTCTTGATTTGTGACTCACAATACTCTGGATACTCTGGGAGGACTTTTCCTCAGTTGTACCCTCTCTTGTAGTAGTTGTTAGGAGGTAATACAAAACCATATTTACAGATCAGGAAACAGTATTTCAGTACTCACAGCAATAAATTACCAAGAAGTCAAGACTTAATATTGAGCTAAAATTTCTTTGAAAAGATAAGATAAAAGCAGCTTCTTATTAAAATCTTTGCATAAACAATGAATAAAAAAAGCCCCAGGCCTGATCTGATTTTGCCATAATATTGTCATAAATACAGATTTTATTAGTGTGATAGAAATTTGCAGGAAGTGCTCCTGATGTAAATAAATTCGGGATATGCAGAATGATGTCCAGTGAAATAAATTACCTAATGACACTTACAGGTTGGATCTTGAAAACCCTTATGGGCTTTGACACTCCAATTACAGAGCTCAACCTTGCTCCTTTGAAGTCAATTCCAAGACTCTGTCTGGGCAATTTGCATGCCCCAGCCAATTTGCATTTACTCACTGATAACAAGGCTGCACACATCTCTTCAGCTGGTTAGAGGGCAAATGCATAAAAATGAGGAAAACAGAACCATGAAAACAGCAAAGGGAGTTGGAATTGATATATCTTTATAAAAACCTTTTCAAACTCAAGTCCTATTGAATTAAAAATCACCAGACACATTATTCATGGATTTACACACAATTCTCTACTCAGCTGATACCAAATCCTCTGTTTTAATATCAGCTGCATCTCTGAGTTGAGGCAGTTTTCAAATATCCAGATTCTAAAATTGGCAGATATAACAATTTTTTCCTTATGGTGGCTGTGATAAGGTCACAACAGCTCATGCCTTCAGATGCAAGCTGGCCTGCAAATAACTGCTCAGTGGCCAGCTCAGGATCATCTCAGTATAGTTCCTATCACACATTAGTCATAAATATTGAGCAGCACAGTGTGTCTTTACTGGTGCCTCAGAAATCCTGACAGAGTGCAAAAAGGATTTGCTCACACACAGAAATTTTTCAGAGCAATTCCAGCACAATGGAAGGGCATTGTCACCATTGGTGCCACCAATTCAGAGCCCAGCTCTCAGTGCCTGAACTGAGCCACAAACTCTCTTCAAGACAACTACAGTCCATTTGCAAAATAGCCTGTGGTATCTCATCCATTTCTGTTGTGCATAAAGAAGAATTAAGTGGGTTTGAGTGGGATTTAAAGAAAAGCTGTCCACATAATTAGGTCTGCAGAGAGTTATGACAGACTTCACAAAGCATTATAATTGAATTGTGCAAGAACATTTTCCAGACTTCCTACTGTTATTTCCAGTTTTAAATAAACTCTAGTTTGGGTACCAGTACCACATTCCTCGTTGCCAGATGCTCTGACAACAGGATTTTTCACACATTTGGCTGGTGACTTTAGGTGGTGTGAAAGCAATTTCCCCCAGACCACATCACGGGTCAGTCTGGAACTAAGCAACCTAATTTGTGTTGCTGTCACTGAAATAACAGAGTGGCATTTTCCCAGCTCTTTCTAGATGTACCACTGTGTATTTCATCAGGGATTCTCCTACTGACCTAACCAGATGGAAGGGTGCCATCATTATCCCAGCAGGACTAAAACCAGAAACTTCCCCTTATGTTCTGTTCTTCTGCTTTCTCACTCTTATCTCTGCCCCTAAACACAGATAAACAAATAAATAAATCTCTTCATGTGAGACAAATAAGCTGATTTCTCATTATACTGTTTCATATGCCCCATATCACAGACTTAGAGAAGACTTTCTTAATTACATACCTAGTCTGGAATGTGTTCCATTTAAAATGCTGCCCAGAGAAATTCTCAGTACCAAGGCAATATGTGACCTCATACCTCATAAATGAACTCACTGTGTTTTGCAAAAATCAATACAAATACAAATCCTTGGTGCAAAGTTGGAGGTCTCCTCTATGAGTAGTCACCTTTCTAATAGGTAGGTGTTAGAAAAAGAAACTTTTTTTTTTTATCTGAGCCAAGAATTTAATCTCAGTGCACTTCCACATTACAGTGTGAGATCAAGACTTTTGATATATGCTGAACATACACTTCACCAACAATTAGCCACCACAAATCCAACAGATCAGAATCCTGTGTTTCTTAAGTTGACATTCCCTACTTATGAATTAAATATAAGCCTAAGAGAAGCTAGAAACAAATTTGTCTTTTAGTGAAATATCGGGATGCCACCAGCATGAAATCTGTTGGTTATTTTAAAATGAATTAAGCTAAATTGCTTCCTTTTTCCTTCCTCTTTTTCCCTCAGGTAATTTTTCCTATTTGATTCTCTGGCTTTACAATGAGATTTTCCTATTTCATTTGGTGTTTATCTCCCCTGTTGCTATATGAAAACTTGCAACCATCAAATAAAATAATATTGGCTCTATTCAGGAAGTGTTATCAGATAGAATGAATAGACAACACACACTCACTATAACCTGTCTCAGATCCCTGTTCAAACAGTAAATTCTACAGGATTAAATAATGAATTTACCTTTTGTTTGCAGTTTTAAGCTCTGTGTACTAATTCTTACGTTTAATGGGAAATTATTTGTAAAAAGGAAAAAATAAGCTCCATTTAATTATTTCCTCAGAACTCATTATGCAAAGTTAATGACCTTCTGGATTAAGTAAGCCTTTAGTGATGAATCTCATTTTTACAAACCTTTATCTGAATTGATTATCTTTGACCTAATTTTGTTGGTGCAGACTGGGGTATAAAACAATGCTCAAGTGCTGCTATAAACAGATCATGTTATTTTATTTGCATCTGTTTGCACATTTTTCAGTTCGACTGCAATATTGATTCATTGAGAAAGATACACATCTCAAAACAGCCATCTCCCATGCTGCTTGTTTCTTTATCTGACTCACCAGCAACACCCATTTATCCTAACCAGCATCTGATAATGCCCTGGGTTAGCCCACAAAAATGTCATTGCTATCCAGTCTTGGCTAGCACACAAAAAACTCCCCACTGTTATTAGGGGAGGACGTTCCACAGGACCTAGAAACTGATGACAATCCTGATCATTTGTTCCAGCAGGCAGAAAATGGTTTCTAGCTTGGATATTTTGTCTTTCTACCACTCCAGAAAGAGGAAACCTGGGGAAATTATTAAAAGGATATTCCATGAGATGAGATCCTGTTTCCTGCTCCTTGTATATTTTACTCCACTGCGAAGGGCAGTGGATGACCTCTTGTATGCACACAGATTATTGACTTCTAAGAAATGTCTCTTCTCCCTCATGCAGAGTGAATGCAAACATGCTACAAGGACAATATTTTCTGTAAATACCTGTATATGTGGAGGACTCCCAGGAGACAGTTTTTTCTTCCTTGCAACACAGTGATGTAACACCTTCCCAGCATGAAAACAGTTACATCAGATTTACTCTGTCGTGGCTAACCACAAAATTTCAAAACAATAAAATTAAGTGCTATGATTTTCTCCACTACAAGAATATTTTTACAAAGATATTTTATATCCAGACTATTCTACATAAAAGGCAAACTCCTTAAAATTTCTCCACAACTACCGGGGGAAAACACTCACATCAGCTACTATGAAACGACTGCAACAAAATAAAAGTAGGATGATGCTTGAAAAATGCTTTGCCTGGCTCAGATTGATGTTGGAAGAGCTCTTGTACATGCTCTTTGTTTCTGATAGGGCATTATCCTGAAATTTCAGCTCTCTTGCAGGATATCTCTACTGAACAGACACGACTTGGACCACACAAGCTGAGAATGCATTTTATGCATTAGGTGAGGTCTGTCCAGCCCTCAGATCCCTGCAGCTTTGCATGCACAAACCCTGGAGCAGGAGAGCTGTGGTTTGAGTCATAGCTGTATTTATTTCTTTGAATGAACATAGGAGATGAGGCAGAAAGCTGCAGTAAAGACAGGGGGAATCAAGGGGAGGGATGAATTTAACAAAGTCATTCTAGCACACTGTGCCTGTATACCAAAGACAGGATTAAACATAGTGGAAAATGCTGCTGGAGCCAGTACAAGAGCTGGCATTCCTCCTGATAGGGAGTATATGGAAATAGTTTCATAACATGTAAACCTTGAAATAGGCCTTAATATTCCCCTCCTCCCCAAATTATCATCCTAGTACCACTGTTACATCCCTCTTGAATACTTTTTTCACTTTATCAACAAAGAAATAAAAAGGAGTGGTCCTTACTGGTCACTGGCTGCCTCCAGGAACCTCAGTGCTTCTCACACCACAAGCACCATTTGTCCTCGCTCCAGTGACCTCCAGTGCCTCAGAGGCAGAGAAAATAACATCCAGAAATCAAACTGCATTAGTTACCCCTTTTTTGAGGTCTGATTTGTGAGAACAGGTACTAGCTTTCCTAGTAGCTCTCCAATTATTTAAAGAGAATGCAAAAGCGTCAGGAGCTGCAAGTCCCAAAGTACCCAGCTCTTGGTTTCTGCTCATTGAGGCTTTCACACAGGGTGAGAGGTGTGCAGGACAGAGGAACAAGAGCTCAAAATAACATTTTATTTTTCAAAATAAACCTGTGTGAGAGGAAAGCTTGCTTGATATTTAAATAAAGCATCATGCTGACAATGCAGCTGCTGTTGGATTTCCATGTCCTTTCACCTTTTCCCATGATGCTATGAATTGAAAATACAACCTTGTGCACTTTGAACAGCAGTTTGTCCTTCAGAGAACGAGGAGAACATACAGCTGTGTGCAGCCTGGTGGGGAAGTTTGCACAGTGGATGTGATCTGACAGCTCTTTCTACGAAAAAATGGATCCAAAGCAGGACACAAAAAATGAGGGAAAATTGCCTTTGAAGGTCGACCCAGAAGCCCTCATTGTCAGTTTTATTCAGTGGCACTGGGTTAGAGCTTTATCTGTAAGGAGCTATTTTAGTCTGGCTCAGGAAAGCTGCCAGGAGTCAGGAAGGCTCTGGAAGGGGTTTCTGTACCCAGCCCTGCATGAGGCTGAGCACTACCAGGAGGCTGGAAATAGAAACTGGAACAGTTCCTTGCTGTGGTAGGTACCTTCCCTCGAGTGGAGCTCCCACAGAAACCATTGCACATTCCCATCTGCAGCAAGACCGAGTCCAAGCCACACTCCAAGGAAAGCAAGTCCTGCTACATCACTTCATTTTATGTCATGGAGATTTAAAAAGCAGTATTAAGAAACACACATTACTTGTTCATTTACTTCTGTCATTTTGCTCAGTGGTCAAAGGAAACAGCCTGTGGATTTCCATTTTATTCCTCACCAGAGTCAGATTCTGATCCTGTAATACTAACAAAAAGCTTCAGCATGTTTCAAGTGCTGTAACAGTGCCAGCTACAGCTGATGTTCAGGGATTTAAAACTTATTTAGTTTGGTATTTTTTAAAGACTTCATCTATCTTCATTAACTTTTCTTTAATTCCAAAGCACAAAGTCAACAAAATGTTCACCCTCAAATAGTCTTGTAAAACATCTTTAGGAATAAGTATATGAGCAGCATGTGTGCAAGTGAAATAATAGTAAAATGGCCACTGACATTTAAGGATTTCACATCTTTGGGACATTTTCCTATGAAATTATCTGACCAGAGAGCTTGTTTCTCTGTCTCTCCCCACTCAGTGATGTGATTCTCTAATAACACAGTTTTTTAATAATGATCCAAACATCTCACCAGCAGCTGGTAGGTAATTTTAGGTAACCTTAAAACCATTGGGTAATTATTATAGACATACAAGTCCAACCCAGTAAAGACCAAAACTGATTCTGGTATAGAGAACTGCTTTAGACAGTTAAGAAACCAGTTCACATAACAGATTCCCACTCCAGCAAGTAAATAAATATTGAGAAAATGCTCCTTGGAAGCCAAGGAAAAAAAGGTGTTTTCTCATTTGATGGGACAAGTAATTTCCCAGGGGGATGAATGTTGCTATTCTTAGGGCCATGGGCATACAATGTGTACAGTCTGACAGCAGAGTGGGAGGTCAGGCAGCAGAGAATCATACTGGGATCTTGTTCTCCAGTGTTTGAGGCACACAATATCTGCAGGGAGCCACAGGCAAAAGCTGTGTCCTTTCTTAAAGATCAAACAGCCAGAGCCAGGAGAGCCAAAACCATCTGGTTCTTTCTCAGTGAATTCTGAGGTGAAACAGCATAGGGCTCTTCAACTCACACAAATGATGACAGCTGGCAAAAAATGTTTTGTACTTGCCTTTCATCTGTGGATGTGGAGTCATTCTCTAGCAAACTCTGTTTTCACCAAGGAAATTGCTTTTGCATACTGACTTCTGATTCATTTCTCTTTAAACACATTAATATTTTCTTCCTCACAACTGGCACTGGGCAGCTACGAGTTTGAGCTGACTGAGGTCTCAGAAGTGAAGAAATGAAGGCAATTCAAGCAGAGTCTTATCTATATCTGAGACAAATCAATAACTGGCTGTCACCTTCTCTTTGCATAGGAGAAAGAAAGAAATTTCATAATCTCGGGATGTTTCACCCCTTGCCAAGGCAGAGACAAATGGATCTTGATTTTACTGGCTTTCAAAACACCATGGTTTGCCCTTCCCTATCACATCCCACACACTGCCTATGCCACAGACAACTATCAGCCTGAAGGAAAATGTGTGCCTCAGAACTGCCAAAGTGCAGGAACTTCAATCCCCTCCCAGGCACGGTGCCCAGAGGAAGCTGTATGGGAATCCGTGGTAGAGGATGAGAGCAGAGAAACTACAGATTGGATAAGGAAGGTGGGGACACAAATGCATAACTGAATTTCTGTGACTTTCTCTGCTGTGAAAAAGGATCATTTGAGGAGGAAATGATTTGAGCTCCCCGTAGGGTCTCCAATGTATTTCCTAATGATTCCCTGCTCAGAGACAGGGAGATTGAAGTGCCATTACCCTGCCAGTGCAAATGGTTCTCCAGGGAGCAATTGCTCATCCCTGCTTGCCACAGGGCAAGTGAGGGCAGAGAGATCAAACCCCCAGGGCAGCCTGACCCAGATTCCCAGCAGAGTCCTCAGGGGAAGGACACAGCTCCCAGATTCCCTCCCCAGTTTTCTGAAGAGGATCGAGGTGAACAGGGCTGCAGGAGATGAAGGCACAGAGTCTGGTCCAGCTTTGCTTTTACTGAAATCAGTGAGGAAATTTCCATTCACGTCAATGAAGTCAGGACTGTGGTTTTTGTTTGCAACCAAGAAAGTGTCAGTCAGGCTTCTCCATCCTTTCCCAGGGAGGTCAGGTCACTGTTGTGCTCTTTTGGCTTCAACACCAAAACTAAAGCTCACCTTGGCCTCCTGGACTGAAAGGACATAAGTGATAGAACTGACTTTTGATTCCTTTCCTGGTTTTGGAGTCATTTTCTACAAAAGATGAACAAAACTGTAAAATCACTTTATAGTGAGCTCTTGTGTTCTAATTTTACCAGTATATGAAAAAACCCAAATGTGTTTGTAAAAAAATACTAAAAACCCTGATCAGTGAAGGTTTGGGTGGCAGAAGGATTCAGGGTAATAAAAAGTTCCTTAAATACTGCTGATATTCTTACAATAACAAATTACCTCTTGAATTTTGGTAGTGTTTGCAATCGTTAGGCTTTTGCAATGAGCAGCTTGTGTGTCACTGGAAATCATTCATCCTCATTCAGTGACAAACTCTCTTAAAATTATTTTCTCAGATATTTTGCCCTTTATGAGCTGACAAAATGTTGATAATTCATCTTTCATTGCTGATCCTGAAGGGCAACTAACATAATTTATCCAAGGGTTCTCCTCCTGATTTCTCATAGTTTGCCCTTCAAGCATACATTTTTCATCTCTGAGTTTTGAATCCATTTATAATGTGCCTTTTAAGTAGGCAGACAGCAGAACACGTTTCATGGAAATAAATTAGCATTATTTATTGTCTCTGGGTCTATTTTACTAAGTAAGTTTTCTATGAAAATGGAACATATTTGGCTACAGAAGAAAAGCCCTCTGGGAATAAGGATTAAAGAGTGCTGAGTTCTAAACTTTCTCGTGCTTAGTAACTACAAGAAAACTCTAGAAACCTCACACGTGATACACAGCACTTTGCAGTGCATGCCCAATCCCAAATTAAGTTCTCATTCCTGTTTTATAATGCACCCTTGAGGCAGACATACACACATTCTCACAAGTGGTTTCTCTGATGAAAAAACATGCCATGCAACAAGACTTCAGTTATCAAACATGGTAAAAAAATTACACAGACTGAGTCCATAATCCCACAGGCTACCAACAGCAAGGACGATTTGTGTAGTTCAAAGTGTCCTACTTTCCAAATCTAATGCATTTTTTTCTGTAAAATATGTTTAAAGGAAATGAGAAAATTCATGAGCAACAGTGCCAAATATGACACTTTAGGTTAATCTATTACTTTTTCAGCAATTATTGTTGACACTGGTTTGCCTATAAACACTGCATTTCATGTTAAGTGTTCATTTCCTGCTTGGCACACACAGTTGGGCACGGAGTTTTGGAAGTCATTAACCCTCAGATGTATGAGTGTCTCAGGTGAGAGAAATGTCTTTGCTGAGACACGTGAGTAGGTATGCAGCAGAAAGATCTTGATCCATAATAACCAACATGGTTTTGCAAAACAGCCCCTATCCAGAATCACACAGAACCACAGAATGGGGCAGGGTGGTAGGAACCACAGTGGCTCATCTGGTCCCACTTCCCTGCTCAGGCAGAGCACACAGCACAGGACTGTGCCCAGACTGTTCTGGGATATCTCCAGCGAGGGAGACTCCACAGCCTCTCTGGACAATCTGTCCCAGTGCTCACTGGGAAGAAATTCTTCCTCATTTCAGCTTCCAAGTTCAGGTGGGACTCCCTGGGCATCAGTTCCTGCCCATTCCTCCTGTCCCATTGCTGGGCCCCAGGGAGCAGAGCCCGGTCCCTGCTCACACTGGCAGACATGGATGGTGTCCCCTCTCCTCTGGAGGCTGCACAGCCCCAGCTCCCTCAGCCATTCCTTGCTCCTCTCAGCCCCTTTGGCTTTCATTAGATCAGGATGGATTTGGCTGTACAGAACCTTGGGACTAGTTAGGCAGTAAATAAACTGCACCTTTTTGTTGTTGAGAAACCCTGGACACACATATCCAGACCCGAAAAAAAGTGAAGGAAGGGCAAAACTCATTAAATATGGTAGGGAGACTATGGGAGCAAGGGTGGAACATTAACTGATTTATTTCTATTCTGTGGCCCTGAGACACCCTGATAAAATATCACCTGGAAGAAGCTGCTTTAAGAGTCACAGTTCCCCCCACTGTTGACCAATATTTTCGTAGGAATGCACTCTGAGGCACTGAAATATTTCCACTTCTCCCTTTTCCTTCTTTGTCTCAGCAGCTGCCTGGAGCAACCAGCTGTGGGAGGGGGAATTAGAAAAATGAGACAATGTGTTTAATAGTATAAACTGGATTAGTCTCACTCTGTCAGTCATTCTCTGGGCTCTTTGGGAAGTAAATGGAAACCCAAGTTACAGCCTTCCTTCATGAGCTACAGGGGATGCAGCAATGGCCTGGTGGAGGTTATTAAATGGTATATTTTAGGTACACACTGCTAGCCAAAATCACCATTGACTTAGAAAAACACTAAGCTGTGTAGGAGAATTTTAGAGCCCTCTGACTGCCATCAAAGCAGGTGATTTTTACAACTGTTCTATAGAAAACAGCCTCAACCCTTTCTAGAAAACCCTTTTTAGTGTGGGAGCTCTGTCTCGGTTCCAGAGATCAGACACAGCTGCTTTTCCTCTTGAAGTACAACACAAATATGCTAACATTAAAAATAATGAACAAGGTAATAATCTAGAAATAGCAATATCCTTCAAATCAGTTGGTTTTGTTCATGACAATGTTCTGTCTGATATTTTTAAAAAAGATCTAGGGTTCAGTATTAGTGTTTTATTGTCACTTTCAATTTTTTGGTCACTCTCTTTTCAAAAATTTTACACTGCTGTGGGTTTGTGTTGGTTTTTTTGGTTTTTTTTTTAATGGAGATGTGGAAGGAATATCAATTACACTCTCTGTTTGAAGCCCATGTTCAGACCTTCACAAGGCCAGCACTCTTGCTGTTTCTATAAAAAGAAGCATAACTGTGTATATCCTCCAGTTAGCCTCTTTCCCACCTGTTTAATAGATGACCTGAATAAGCCTAATTTCTTCTGTGTCTTTTATTGCTTGTAATAGGTACAATTAACAATTATGGGGAATTTACAGTAACACAAAGGTATGACTGCGAAGGAACAGCAGTGGTGGTTGGGTCATGTAAATTCTTTTTGTGTCTCTGAAACTTTATTTTTCTTTTTCTTTTATTTTCTTTTTTTTTTTTTTTTTTTTTAATCAGAGTGGAATCATGATGAGCTTGGGGAACAGTGTTAGGAGAGTATGATAGGCAGGGTCATACTGCATCACTGACTGACTGGGGAGGTGTTGAAGTAACAAGAAGCTTTTATGGGTTTGTGAATGTCTATGCAATATGATGGGTTATCATGAAAGAAGGCCCAAAAGTATTTGTTTGAATATTTAACTATCAGATGACAGAAACAAAATATTTAATATCCAATGTTTTCAGTGCTCAGCAGCAGAGCGTGCAAATACAAAGAGTCTTTCTGGCTAACAAGTTTAGAAAGATTTTGAGGATTAAGTGAATACGGTGAAAAAACTTTTCACAGGTGTCAGCCCAGGATCTCAGTGAACCTGGGACCTGTTCCATCTTTCTGCTGTTGGAACAAATCAGAGTGATCTCAGAACTAGATTCACCCCACTGCTGCTCTTCTGGAGTGCTCTCACAGTTCCTTTTCTGGACAGAACCTGGGCTACAACACTCACAGCAAGAAGGGAGAGCACACAAATCCACCTGTGAAGGCTTCATGCTGCTTCTGAATCTCATAATGGGAATCTCCAGCTCCTTTAGTACTGAGCTGTAACAGGGCCCCTTTCCCCTGTTCTCCACTTCATATTCCAGAACAGCCAAAAAGGTGGATCTCTGCAATACAGGAGTGTGGCAGCTCACCTCCAATGCAGAGCTACCTTTCAAATGAAAACAATAAACAAGTTTCATGGTGCACTAAATTGCATCAAAACATAACCTTTGCAGTTTTCTGGCATTTCTGCTTCCTTATGCTGACTCAAGCTGGAGGATTCATGGTGAATTTTGCATTTAGCTCCAGCCCTCAGACAAACTGCAAGGGGGCAGAAAAGCTCAGCAGAAATGTATCTGAGAAGTGCAGTGTCCAAAAGGATGGTGAAAAACTGCTTTGTTTCTCTGTGGCTCTTTGCCTGGTGTGCGTGCAGTTATTTAATCAGGGCATTATGAGCCTCTGCCAGTGGCAAGACAGATGATTCTAAATGAAGCTGTGCACTCAGTAATAAGGACTGACCAAAGTGCTCGAGTGCTCTGCTTCAGAGCAGGCTCCCCAAGACCATGTTGTAAAATCACTGACTGGGAAGGCTGTAACCACATTTTTATTATACCAGCCTGACAATTCCTAAGCTTGTCTTTTATATGCATGCACTAGAAAACAGATGAGTTGCCCTGTACATAGCAAACCACCATTTTTAGTGTTCTCTAGTCCTTGGAAATTCCCTCCTGTGTGTGAAGAGAAAGGCTTCAGGGACTTGTTAAAGAAACACCTTTAAACAATCTGCTTCATACTTGCACAGCCACGGGAGATCCTATCACAGTCAGGGCATCAGAACCTCAGCTACTCTGAACCAGCTTAGCTCCACTGATAACCTGGCTGAAAGAGGCCACTGTGGGGTAGAAATAAGCATGATGTGCATTCCATTGCTGCGAAGTAACTCAGCTGCGTTTATAAACAACACCCAGCCATGCCTTCAGTACCACGGATAGAGAAGTTAGCACAGAGCTCCCTTTCCATCTGACACATTGAGGAGAAACTGCCTGCCTTCCATGACGTTCGTTCTCCCTGCAAAGGACATAATCAGGATGTACATTCTCTTGAGATAAGACTGCCCTCACATCAGCAGGCACTGACAGGGAGCAGCACTCTGCTGTGCAGTGCTGTACAGATGTGAAGTTCTGCCTCCAAAGACATCCTGATTTAATACAACAAATCCTTCGAGTAAAACGGGGAAATTCATACGCAGGAATAAACTTCTGCTTTTGTTAATACTCTTATCGAGCATTTCATATTTCAAACAATATGCAAATACAAAAGGCTAATTATTAACATCAGTAAAGAGGGGGATGGCAGTTTTTCAGCTCCTTCACAGACAGTCTGGCGACCACTGTCGTCATGCCATGCAATTTAGAATGACTGTAAGGAAGCATTACAGTAAATAGTAAGATCTATTTATTTTAAATCAATGTAAAAGTGTGACCAGAAGTCAGTGTTGGTATTTAAAGAGGAAAGATAGACTCTTTCCTATTTAATCAGGAAATAAGGCAGGAGCCATCTAAAACAGCTACTATAAATAGCATTTTCCACACTATTTAAAGAAAGCTGAAGCCTAAGAGCAAACAAAAGAAATCAATTATTCGAATATATAATAAAATAATTTTCAGCTTTTCAAAGAACAGATTACAGTCTCTAGATTAATTCATATTTCCATCTAAATTCTTATACACAGATAAATATTCTCATTAAACAGAAAGTACTGTGTAGAAGGGCAGCTCAGAGCAGAGGCAGGGTGCACATCTGGACATCGGGTCCTAGTCCTCCCATTCTGGTGCTGGGTATCAAGCTGTGATTTGGGTGGCAGTTCAATGCTGAGCACACATTTTTGAGCAGATCAGCTCTCCCTCTCAGCCTGCACACTGCTCTTTGCCCAACAGAGCACCTTTTGTCCAAAGCTTGCAAGACATAACCTTTCCTTCTTTCCTGGCACCTCAGGATACCAGTTTCTATTATTATTATTATTGTTACAAGTGCTGCACTGCACTCAGTTCCCGAGTGCTGGACCAAAACCAGGCACAGTTATGAGAACAAGAAAAGCACGTCTGTATCATGCCAAGAACCTGCAAAACTGTTGCATGTGTCTGACTCAACCAACTCAGGCAACAGCGATTTCAGTCTCCAGTTCCATTTTAGAAAGTGTGGAGTTTCTCAGTGCTGAATCTGTGCCAGGCACTGCAACAAAACCAGCCCTGCAACCGAAGCATCCGTCGGAGAATTACAGCCTGTCATCAGCATATGGCAGACAACAACATAGCCAGGAGAAACTGAAGCTAGAGGTGAAGTATCATTCCACAGCACAGCACTCTCTGAAAAGTAAACACAGCCAGATGCACTGGCTAAAATCTGCTACCAAGGTGCTGCCACGTTTAAAAGCATCCAGGTGAGACTTCACAATGCACATCAAAAGATGGGTGGAGAACCAAGGATATCAGCAACCCCAGTACCAGCCCAGCTGAAGGTGTCACAATGGAGAGTACACAAAGCTTCCATTTCTGCGGTCAAATCAAACACTTCATGAAACTTAGAAAATATTTTTCTTGATACTGTCTAGAACAGCTTTAGTGACTAGCTTTTCAAGATCTCTTGCCTCAGTGGTTACCTGGAAAATTATAAGGGGTTTGCAGGCTTATTAGGTTGTAAAGAAGACAGTTCTGCCAGCAGAAGAATAATAGCTGGTATCTTAGAGACAACGAGGTCCCACGGATAACGTGAATTGGCAGTGATGTATCTTTTTAACTACTCTTCCCATCGGCACTTTGGACAGGTTATGTCAATTGCTGCTTCCTGGAAAATTATGATTTCAAGAAAGCTCTCCCAGCACAAAACATTTGTTGAGCTCATCAATACAGTGCAACCACTGAAAGTGTGAATTAAGTGCTGTATCGCTGCACCCTCTGCCTGAGATAAGGAGGGAATAAAGTGGTCATCATCTGTGCTTTCCAAACGTGAAACGCGTTCAAGACTACCAATATTTATGAAAATCTCTGTATTAAATCCCACCTACTAAACAACGGGGGGAGCAAACGTCCCAGCGATCCTTCCCCGGCCCCCCGCTCACGGCTTGGCTTTGCGGTGCCGCAGGGAAAGGCTGGAGCGCCCGGAGGGGCTGGAGCTGCCCTGTGCCCGGCACACACCGGCTCTGCGTCCCCGACACAGCCCCCTCCAAAAGCACCGGCCTCAGAGGGCAAACCGGTCACACAAACCCTGCTTCCCGAGAAGCCCCAGGTGGCCTCGCCCTGCCACCAGGACCCGGGACCGCCCGGCCCCGCCGCAGCCGGGG